>JAZGTH010000003.1:4115000-4220000 GCA_036877525.1 Chromobotia macracanthus
ATTTATCATACGTACGCATTTGCGTACGTATGATAAAACTTCATGAAAGTTTTTTCTTAACTGTATTATGTCACTGTTTGTTTCCTCAAACTATAATGTTTATCTTAAACAATAAATCAATTAAAATGAATACATTAAGTATATTTATATTCATAATTCATTTTACATTTAAAAATAAAGTACACTTTCAGGTTTTAGTAATATTTAAACTTTTCAAGAATTTTTTGACAAATTTTGTATACTTTTAGTGCAAAGTGTTCTGATTTAGATTGAAGAATTATACATTTTTAATTTAATTTGGCATTTCTATCATAATCTGAGACCCTGCAGTTCCATTACCAACCACCAGAGTCTGTAAAACCTCTAGTTAGGAAATCCTGTTTTATGTTATAAACCTGTTCGTAAAGGTGGATTTGTACCTGCGCAGATGTTGAACGATGTAATTCAGTGTGGTGATGTTAGCTCGTGGCAGCCCTTTGAGCAGGTCCCGGAGTTTCTCCACCAGGGTCAGCACCTCTGGTTCTGTCTCAGACCCCCGATCTACAATTTCTGGGCCCTTCACTCCTTCACCCTCCTCTGAGGGATTCGAGTTTAGACTTTCCTTCGCCAACCCCATCAGATCATGATACATACGGAAGGGCATGATGGGCTCCGGGAGCTGAGCGGAGAAAACAATCACCATAATTGTGATGCTGCTGACAAGAGTTAAAAGTGCTGGTCTTTTACAGAAATATCCAGACTTATCCTGATCTAAATGCCTAAACTGGAATCATCTGTTTAGGAAGTCTGGTTATGTTCACTGCCTTATTTGAAGCTCCAGTAGCTAAGGTCACAATAAACACTATATTTCAGTCCAGCTATTAAACCTGTACCTTCTACATTCTGTTTCTTAAGCTCAAATTGCACTATAAAAAGTTTTTTCAGATTGCTTCAGGTAATGCGTATGAACACGCAAACAACACACTGTGCAAACCCTTCCCCCACTGTTTAGCGATTGACAATTGTCTCTTTCTAGCAGAAGGTGGGACGTCCTTTACTAGAGCAGCCATATTAACTATTGCAGTGTCTTCTCATTCACATTAACAGAACTGCAGTATCTTATTAATGTTATAATCTTTGGTACCACAGTGTCGGTTTCCGATGCAAAGAAACTGAGGTATAAATATAAAATTAAGCAGTGAATCATGCTGAGACAGGCAGATCAATCCTGTAGGGTAAATAAAATCAATATTGCGTAGGATAATGACCTTTCTGAAGGAGCAGTTGTCACTTGTATTCAACTGTGAGAAATGGCTCACCTGTCTGAGGTAGAGTTTTAAGACGTTGCTGATGTCATGTGGGGAGGCCTGCGAGAGCTCCACCAGCTCTTTGCCATTTTCGAAAGCCTGGCACAACTTCTCCACGCGTGTCTTCACTCCATTCACACGATAGATTCCCTGTAAACAAATGTCCCCATGATAAACAATCACAACTATGCAGAAAAGCAGAAGAACTCCAGGAAAAACCTTCCTCTCTCACCTTCATTTTGAGTGCCCTCCTCTCGATCTCTGTGATGCACTTTTTGATGATGAAGGGCACATCTTCTTCCTCACCCCGCAGGACCTGTGAGAAATCTCTACCGAAGAGCTGCAGACGGCCCTGGAGCTTCTTATGACCGCACTGGATCGCCAGTGACTCTAAACACTTCTTATGACATGCCAGAAAACACTGACACACACACAAACACACACCAGCCATCAGCATCTGCTTATGTGCACTGACTGAAGACATAAAGATGATGATTGTTCAGGACTTTTAAACAGTGTGAAAATCATTTGAATTGGAAAAAAAACAAGCCCCAATATTATCTTCTCCTAATATCGGGATTATGCAATTATTAAAAAATGTTAATATCAATGTAGTGTTGATGACTCTCCAATAAAAAACTTTATATTATACAAACACTGAAATGGTCTGTCTCACCTCCTCACATTCTGCACCCTGGAAATAAACATAGCTGTCGCATTCCCTGCACTTTGATGGGGTGCGCAGTTTGCGCAGACGATGCGTTTTTGCGGCTTTTGATAACCCCACATTTCTGAAAGGTCCAGTGGGCGCTGCACTTTCTGGTTCAATGCCATTTATACCTAAAACATGACAAAACACAGATACACACTTACTGAAACAGAATAACAGAGAGCAAATCAAGACTTAATTACGACTGTCCTTTACCTAGATTTCACACTTGCCAATACCAAAGTTAGAGATCTCAACATGAGCTCATTGACTTCATTTATAAATGTTGTGTCATCCTTTTAACTATAAGTGTGAAATCATTTTCGCACAGTAGCATCTGACCCTTGTTGTAACTCTGTTGTAACCTTGTTGTAACTCAACCGATAACAGTTACACTATACTCTGACTGTACGTCAAAATTTGTCTCATTTGCATCTTATTTCACCTAAGATATTTTAGGAAAACATCTAACAGTGTTGACACTCAATAGAAATGTAATTGAAAAACATAACTGAGAATTAATTCTCTTAAGACCTGTAAACGTTTTTCTTATATCTAAACTGTGTAAGACACATGCAAACGTTTCAAACGACTGATCTGTCTCTCACCCTGCTCAAATGGGGTCATGGCACCATCTCTATCATCTAAGTCTTCATTGGATGACAAAGTGGCAGCTGACACTGGCCTTGAAGGTTTGGAGATATCTCCTGCAACCAAATCGTCATACAATATTACAATATTATCTTTTTTTAAAGTGTCTATTTCATTGTACATCTGTAAAACAGAGTGATGTGGATCATTTATGTTGGTTCTGTCAGACCTGTGCTGGATGTTGGCGATCCGAGTCCACTTCCTCCACCGACACTGTCTGTGTCACTCAGTGTGGACGGCCAAGATTTATGAGCCTGATGATGATCCCTGCCTGTGAGAATCAAACACGCTTTTACATCAGCTTTTTGTAAACTGACTTTTAGCCAATTTTCAGATTTATAAAATTTGTTTTTAATAAATTTGAATAACACCCCAATGTGCTAAAATGTTCAGCTTTCAAAATGTAACTCTTCTTTCTAATTAAATTGTAATGTTTAACGATCTAATATCAGTTAATTTTTATCAGATCAGATTTATCAGAATGATAAATTTATCAGAATGTCAAAAAATCTGTCATATCAGAATGATAAATCTAATCAAGATCAAGATCATCTAATTTTTTAATTGACCCATTGCATATCATATCAATGTAACTGACCTTGACCTCTTCTTTGTTTAACCACACTCCCTTCTCCCGACCCCACCTCCTCCGTAGTGGGCGGGGCTTCAGAGCTGTTCTCCCTACAGAGGCTGTTATTCCGGGTCCGAAGAGGCCTAAATAAAGTTAAAAAAATTTCAATCATCGCAACACAGAAAAATGCTTATTAGCATAAGCATTAACTGTGATATTTAATTATTAACAGGCATTTATTCAAGTTTAGAACTTCTAAACAAGTCAAATGTTTAACAAACAACAACAAATTACTAATTTCTATGTATTTATAAGTGTCCTTTAAAGTGTAAAGATGTGTAGCCAATGATAAGCTGTGGATGACAGTTCTCATAATGCTTTGTTGTAGAATTGTAGTGTAATATGCAGGTGTCTCACTGGTGGCTGGATGCAGAGTACGGCTCAAAGCGGTACTGCGCTGGAATTTCTGTTCTGAGCTGCAGGTTTTTGACGTAAGCTGCGTACTGCTGCGCAGGATCGTACAGCTTACAGCTTTCACACAGAGTCTGGAAATGCACAGGGAGCGCAGCTGTCTGCACATGCATTGTCTGATAGTACGAGATGGTGGACTTGACAGAGATAAAGAGAACGAAGACAAAAAATGAAACCCAAAACTTTAGTTGAACTCATTACATCATCTGCGAGATCAAAAAAATGCCACAAGCAAAATAATGAAGATATAGTAAATAGTTTCACAATCAGTAAATCAGATTTCTGAGAAACGATGTTGACTTTGGAAATCAACACCCAAGCAAACACGCTCTTCCCTTTATTGCTCCACCCTCAAAATAACGAACACGCTACGCAACACAGACAATGACTAACAGCTGGCATAAGCTCCCTGTTGCTGATTGGCTACGAGAGTGTTATGGTATTGTGGGGATCAGTCCGGTCCACTGTTTTTTCTGCTATTTACACAACTAGAACTATGTGCAAACAACACACACAGAAGAGACATCTAGCAAATATTCACAAAATTGTTTGAGTGGTGATGATTTACATTTTTAACAGTATCTCAGAAGCTGATTACCAAACCTTTATTCTTTCACACACAGAAATAGAATATATGGCCATAATGCGGCATAAATGTGTATTCTTGAAAATGGTTGAAGCTTGTTAGTCCACATGTCTCAAACTACAGCGTCTAAATCAGGGGTGTCCAGCAGAGTTTATTATTTGAAAATTACAGCCTGGTGAGTTTTATTAGGGTTGGAGCTAAATATTTTAAAGTTGGCATTAACAGGTTTAAACAATAAATGTCTTGAATAAGACAAAAAATGTTTGAATGCGGATTTGATTTATGAGCTTTCATGAGCCACCTGGTAAAAGAAGTCTTGTAGGAAATGTATTGACCGATGTGGGTTTTTTATGGCCAATACTGATATGGAAAGTTAGGATTCCAGTTCTGGAAGCTGATTAGTCAACAGTGTTCCAGTTGTGTTTAAAAGATGATGCAGTAACATCTCCGGCCTGCAGAGTGAGCTGTGTGGAGGTGTGGCTGCTCTCTCACCGCTCGTAAGATCTGATCTGTCTGCCTGATGAGATCCTGGATCTGTTTCAGCACGTTCACTTTCACGTCCTCCAGCTCCTGTTGTTGAGTCGTAGCGTCAGCGATGCAGGTGCGATATGTTGCTTCGGCCTCTTCTGCCTGCATGCATGCAGATGCACACACACAGAAACCCATACACACACACAGACACATACACAGATGCACACACAGACACACACACTTAGCTGTCTAATTGGGGACATTCCATAGACTTCTTTTGGTTAATTACACAACTAATTAGAAATATTTATTTATTGTTTTGATATGTATTATTGTTGATAAATATGTATTTATATTGTTTCTCCCCAAAAGGAGGCTTTGTCAGGTTTAGCTCACTGCAAATAGGTACACACACAAAAATACACATAAGATCTGATATACTTCCTCTTCATCTTTAAGGGGTTATGATTTTCTTTGATCTCCTGAGATAAAACTGTCTATTGTGCTAGAAAACATATTGTATCTGTCAGAACTCAAAAGTATAAAAAGATAATTTGCAGAAAACTAAGCTGCACAAAAAAGCTTGCTCAAAAATGATCATGGTTGTGCACATCTCTACCCATTCAATCTGATGTGAACAGTTTAAGCAGCTGATCTCTGATCATTTCAGTCTGATGTGAACAGTTTAAGCAGCTGATCTCTGATCATTTCAGTCTGATGTGAACAGTCTGAGCGGCTGATCTCTGATCATTTTAGTCTGATGTGAAAAGTTTAAGCAGCTGTCTCTGATCGTTTCAGTCTGATCTGAACAGTCTGAGCGGCTGATCTCTGATCATTTCAGTCTGATGTGAACAATCTGAGCGGCTGATCTCTGATAATTTCAGTCTGATGTGAACAGTCTGAGCGGCTGATCTCTGATAATTTCAGTCTGATGTGAACAGTCTGAGCGGCTGATCTCTGACTATTTCAATCTGATCTAAATAGATCAGTTCTAACTGAGTCTGTCGCAACGTATGCTCATGAGCTAACATGTTGCTTATGTTGTGTGATTTCCTGTGTCAGTGTGATGACCTTGTTGCGAGCTTCTTCCTCTAGTCGTCTTTTCTTGTCCAGAACTTTGGTGGTTGAGCTACTTCCTGTTCCAGTTTGTTCCTCTTCAACCTTATTGGCTGCTATCCGAGCTCTTTCATACTCCTCACAGCGGCTCAGATACAGGTGACGCGCCTTGCGCAGGTTAGCCTCAGCATCGGCCTGACCAACACAAACACACAAACCTCTATATAAAAAACACAACACACAAACCTCTATATACATAAACACAACACACAAACCTCTATATAAATAAACACAACACACAAACCTCTATATACATAAACACAACACACAAACCTCTATATACATAAACACAACACACAAACCTCTATAATCATAAACCACACACAAACCTCTATAATCATAAACCACACACAAACCTCTATATACATAAACCACACACAAACCTCTATATAAATAAACACAACACACAAACCTCTATAATCATAAACCACACACAAACCTCTATAATCATAAACCACACACAAACCTCTATATACATAAACCACACACAAACCTCTATATAAATAAACACAACACACAAACCTCTATATACATAAACACAACACACAAACCTCTATATACATAAACACAACACACAAACCTCTATATACATAAACACAACACACAAACCTCTATATAAATAAACACAACACACAAACCTCTATATACATAAACACAACACACAAACCTCTATATAAATAAACACAACACACAAACCTCTATATAAATAAACACAACACACAAACCTCTATAATCATAAACCACACACAAACCTCTATATAAATAAACCACACACAAACCTCTATACAAATAAACACAACACACAAAGCTCTAAAATCATAAACCACACACAAACCTCTATAATCATAACCCACACACAAACCTCTATATAAATAAACACAACACACAAACCTCTATAATCATAAACCACACACAAACCTCTATAATCATAACCCACACACAAACCTCTACATAAATAAACACAACACACAAACCTCTATAATCATAAACCACACACAAACTTCTATATACATAAACACAACACATAAACCTCTATATAAATAAACACAACACACAAACCTCTATAATCATAAACCACACGCAAACCTCTATATACATAAACACAACACACAAACCTCTATATACATAAACACAACACACAAACCTCTATATACATAAACACAACACACAAACCTCTATATACATAAATACAACACACAAACCTCTATCATCATAAACAACACAAAACCTCTATATACATAAACACAACACACAAACCTCTATATACATAAATACAACACACAAACCTCTATCATCATAAACAACACAAAACCTCTATATACATAAACACAACACACAAACCTCTATATACATAAACACAACACACAAACCTCTATTTGTGTAAACACAACACACAAACCTCTATATACATAAACACAACACACAAAACTCTATATGTACAAACACAAAACACAAGTTTACAAACATCTGTAAGGAAAAGATGTGATGTTTAAGTTACCAGTTTTCTCTTGGCTCTCTGCCACTGTTCTTTAATATCTCTGCGCTTCTTCTCATGTTCCTGTCTGCGCTGCGTCATGGGCTGACAGAGAAAGACAGAGAAAGAGACAGTAAGAAACATACAGCGCAAGACAGACAGAGAAAGTTTAGTGTAGAGTTTAGTGTATTTATAACTGTCTCGTTTACTGAAGTGGTTTCTTCAACAGTACATCCAGGTAAAAATAAAACAGCACAGACAACACAGTAAATAATACAGCAAATAATATATGATACTGTTGTACTTCTAAAAGTTTATGTTGATTTAACTCTCAGATATATTTAAAAGGTCATTAAAAAGACAATGAAAGGCGTGTGAGTGTGTGCGAGGTGTGTGTGAGTGTGTGCGAGGTGTGTGTGAGTGTATAAATGTGTATGGATATGTGTTTGAGAGGTGTGTGATGTACCTGCAGAAAAGAGTGTGTATAGATGTTGTTTGTGGCCTGCTGTAAACCAGTGCTCTGCTCTGAATCCTGCTCGAGAGCCAAAGAGAAGATCGACAGAAGTGGCATGTGTTCCTGAGAGAGAGAGGGGGGTGTAAATGCTCTTTCTGTACATACTGTAAACAACAAAAACACATTCAGCGCTGCTCAGTTTACAGCAATATATTTACAAAACCAATTTAAATGTCTGAATATCATTACATTAAAACATTATAGCATATGAAGCTATTCTCAGAACTAACGTCACTTTAGTGGACATATGAGGTCAGTTCCCCTCAGTTTACACAAAGTCACAGGTATAGTTCATTATATTAGCCATGCACATGCAAAACACAAAGTACTACAACATTTTTTGTCGTCGTTCACCGTCAGTATGACCATTTATTGTCACTTCAAATCTCACAAACTTGTTTTTGTGAAATATTATGCTTGAAAAGTGAGCTTGTGCTATCTTCTTTAAAATACATAAAACTAACATTCTAATACTTAGTAATGCTTACTATCTAATACAGTAACATTCACACACAGACAAACACACATGATGACATATGTGCTTTACGTATATGTGCAGACGTAATGATGTTTGTCTGTACAAACTGTATATTTTATCCCCTAACCATAACCTTCACAGAAAACTTTTGAAATTTTTTTAAATAACAAAAATTCACTATTTAGTATGTTTTTTAAATGAATTGGTTTATGGGGGCACAGGAAGTGTCCTCGTAAACCATGTTTACATTGTTATACACATCATTATACACGTTGGTGTCCTTGTAAACCACAAAGACCAGTACACACACACACACACACACACACACACACACTAAATCTACTGAAATAGTCAAGTAGACTTACCTGTATGATGCTTTGTTTGCATGACTGATACAGTCTCTGAAGTCCTTTGGAAAATTCATTTTCTGTAAAAAGAGACCAAACATGAGTACTCTGAATGAACACACTTGCTTCATTCATCACATTTAACGTTTTAAAATAAACTGATATTCAGAGGTTTGTACTGATGTTGGTAACACAGCCATTATGTGGTTATAAAACAGGCAAACGTGAGCAATTATCTACAATCAGCCAGTTATTATCACTAAATAAACGCTGATGGGCTGAATGTGAGAAGTGATAAAGTCCATAAAACAGCTATGTATGAAACCTGATGTCTGGACAATGATTATACGGTTTATCGCTCATTATGCAAAAACATTCAGATTGCGAATGCACCTGACCAATCACAATCAAGTATTTTAAAAAGCTTTGTCATAAAAAGTGTCTGATACCCAGTCAGCACCTTTATCAAGTAAGGTATAATATAATATAAAATAAGCTGTAAGTAATAGAGTAAATAGTTTACCGAGAGCGATTCTCTTGTCTATGTATCCAATGATGTCCTTCATGTATTTGGCGATGGATTTGGCGTAACTCAAAGCTGAGTCGACGCCGCCCTCACTGTTCTGCAGCAGAATATCAACTTCCTGTGGACTCACTGCTAACACAACATGTTTACATTTATTTATCTGGCAGTCTCTTCTATACAAAGCACCTCGCACCATATTCAAGCTGTATGTTTCTCAGTATGTCTGTATGTTTATGACATATACATATATATATATATGTCATTCTGAACACATCCACAGATAATATAAAGACAGATACTCACTGCAGTCCTGATGGTCGTATTCTCCTCCTCCCTCTGCACCCTGACCTGATGACATCCTGTACAGATCCTCCATAGACTGTACACACACAGACAAATACACACATGTTAGGTTTCTATGCTTTATAAGGACTTTCCATAGACACAATGATTTATACACTGTACAAACTGTGTATTCTGTCCCTAACCCTCGCCCTACCTCTTAACCAAACCCTCAGAGAGAACATTTGGCATTTTTACATTTTTAAATAAGCATAATTTAGTATGTTTAATAACCAGTTTTCTTCATGGGGACCAATGGCTACATGATATTAAAGAAAAATGTGATATATGATAACTAAGTCATAACTTGCTAAATAAGTCATAAACGGTATGTAATACAGTAGTCTAGAATATATAATATAATATATATACATTATATCTTATATTATATACAGCTGCACTAAAATGGATATGACCTTAAAGAAATAATACTTTTAAGATATTCATCTATTCATAAAATCAATAATATATAATATTCTGTATTATGTATATATAGCATAACATAGCATAACATAACAACATAACATAACAACATATATATAATTTGATGAATCGGGCACAATATAAGCGAAATAAGTTTTGCTGTGACATTGATTATGAAGTTGTCAGCAGGGTCATATGCGGTGTGACAATAGTACTCTAAACATCACTTCCTGTTCTACAGGCTGTCGTTCAGCTGCTCTGTTGCAGTATTACTTCACCTTTTTGCGGCTGAAACTCATAAATATCTTACCCTCTAGACAAAGTTGCTCACTCATTTGTTCAAAATGCATTTTGCAGCTCTACACTAGAGTTTGTTGCCCAGAGGAAACGATGCAAATGACACTTTTTTTAATTGCGGTATTTCTGGGAAATGATATGGCTGCTTTTCCTGACCATGATAAAAATGATTCAGGGTGCCATCGATGACGAAAAGTGTTTCTTAAAGAACAGCGGCATCAGGGTGACAGTTAAGACTGTACAGAGGTGCCTAGGAAACCATAAGTTTGCAAGACAATGCAGGAAGCGGCCCACACACACACTTCCAACAACAGCCGCGCTGCTCTCACTGACACACACACACACACTCTTACTCTGCTCTTCTCGGTGGGTGGCAGAGACAAAAGAGTCGAGCTGTCAATCTCGCCCATCAACAGTTCTGAAACACTACAAGAGAAATGTCATCATAGAAGCAAAACTCAGCATGACAGCATGATTATAGAGATACAATCTGAAACGTTGTTGAAGTCTCTTCTGAAGTTCTAGAGGAGACATGGAAGATTAGCTGATCCTACTGAAGGATCTGTTTGGTTTAAACAGGAAATGCATGGACTGAAGTCACTTTGAATAAAGGCATCTGCCACATACATATATAATTGCTAATTGCTGTGTAAATGCATGCATCACCGTTAAGTAAATAAACCTTCAGACATTTACAACATGACAGTACGAGATTCTGCTAAGCTCTTTTAACACTATGAGTCCCCCCATCTTCAATTTATAAAACAACAGCTAGAGCAATTACTACACTAATACACACACACACACAATATACACCAATTACACAAGTAAACTCATAAAAATGAAGTAGATAAGCAGGTATTCTGTGCTGGGTCTCACTTGCTGCTGAAGGCCACGGCGATGGTCTCGATGGCCTTCTCAAAATCTTTCTTCTGAGCGTCTGTGGTGCCTTCATAGCTGAACCCTAACAGTGCAAGAGGAGAGATCTCACTCACAGCCTGAATCTGCTTCTGCTTTAATCGCACAAAAACTGAAGTGACGTCACATTTACAGACAATAGCCATAAGACCATACCAATTTAAAGCATTTCCAAGGAAAAACAACAACCAAGCAACGAAACAAAGCAAAAACACACACTGTACGTAATTCTGTCCGCCCAGGGCTACGAAACCTGGTGTTTAATATTGTTTACAATATTGAAGTGTAAGTGTTGCTGTTTTAAAAAAAGCCTCTTGCACTATATATAGAGTCTTTTAATGGACAGTCTGTTGTGAGACGTACAATCAAGTGCAGCGTGATTGGTGGTTAAACGTGTCAGTCATATCTGAATGGGCGGTCCTTGGAGAGGTGAAGGTACATATTCACTGTTGTGTGTGTGTGTGTGTCTCTTTGTGTGTTTGAACAGGTGATATATTTGAATATGTGATGTGTCACTAGGATCCTGTTTTAAATATTTTTGGTGAATGTTTGTTTTTTCATGTGGATGTGTTTGTGATCGCAAAGAACTACAAGAGGGAAAGACCCGTATTTACAGAGTTGAACATGGTGGTTGGACTGACCTTTGACCTTTGAGATAAGAGTTCCTGCTGCGGTGAGAGTTTCCACAGTGTTCAGCAGAGGGTACGTGCTGATTACCTGCCTTAACACCCTCAATACTTCCCCCAAACACTCATGAACGGCCGACCTGCTGTGAGAATCTTCTTTCACTGCAGAGACAGAGAGAAACATTAAATATGAACTTTCCTAAATTCATATACAGCAGCCCTAAAACTATTCAGACATTTACACGCCACTTAGAATGTCACCGCGTTAAATACAATATTAGAGCAAGTGGCATCAGAAAACAAATGTTGCTGGAGCTTTTCTCAGAAAACTTTTCTTTCTTGCTCTTCTTTTTTCAAACTCACTTTTTAAATTTTTTCACTGAGTTCACTCAGGTGTTCTGTCAGAGTAACCACAGGTTCCCCAGCTAAAAGGGAACGCTCTCAGAACGTTAGCTAATGTTCTCTAAATGATCTCTTATAGTATTAAAAATGTTCTTGCAGTAACGTTAGCATAACTTTAACACTTTTTTAATGTTCAAAATTCCTAAGTTGTTAGTGGAATGTTTTACATTACAGAATTACATTACAGAAAAATGTTTGAATAATGTTCTAACTAAGCAATAACGCTAATACAACATCTAAAATCTTGTTACATAATGGAAACATTAGGGAAATGTTCTTATAACCTAAATTTGTTAGCTGGGTCAGCACATTGATGTTTTATAAAATAATGTCACATTATTTTTTATCTTTGTTTTCAACACTATATTTATTGTTTTATCATTTCAAATACCTCAAACTTCTTTTTTAATGGTTTGCCTGATAAAAGTGCCTGTGCTATTTTTTTAATTATGTCCTATAACCAACACAAGCCTTATGCAGTGACATTCAGACATTTTTATTTATCCAAATACTACCTGTTGTGCAGCACACACACAGACAATGGTTCCCAAGCTTTGTGTTGTCACATAGGAAGTAGACTGTTATTGACTGTTGACTGTTCTGCCTTTTCATTTTTACCTAAACCTGTCAGTTATTTGTCCTCTTTCTACCCACCCTATCCCATAATGCACCTCTCTTCTGCTCATGCATTCCATTCAAGACCACAAGAGGGAAGTTTGTACAGCTATCTTTGTGGGGATTTTCCATAGACAAAATTCATTTTATTCTGCAGAACTAAATTTTCTATCCCCCAACCCTCACCCTGCCCTTAAACCAAATGCTAGCACAAATCTTATTTTGCATTTATATTTTCCAATAAGCATTATTTAGTATTCTTAATAACCAGTTTCCCTTGTGGGGACCCCTGACCCCACAACACAAGAACACACACACACACGTTTAATGGGGATGTTCCATAGACGAAATAGTTTTATACTGTACAAATCCCCCAAACCATCACAGAAAATGTTCTGCTGTTTTAGATCATCAAATCATCTGTATGATTTATAAGCTTGTTTCCACATGGAGATCAAAACATGTCTCAACAAGGTCAAAATGTACTGGTATTACTCTACTTGTGGGGACTTTCGGAAATGTACATCACCCTCTGTAACAACGTCATTATAAATCAAAGTCAACAGGCATGAAGAAAGGACTCGTGGGTAAAAGAGCAGGAATTTGGCTGCAGAAATGTATCAGGACAATGCAAGCTGTTGTTTTGCACAACAAAAGTCCTTGTGTGTATCCTGCTGCATAAACGCATGTTCAGACTGTGGGTGTTCACAAAAATGCAAAAGAAGGGTGTGACATTTCAAACACTTGTTCCTCTTTGATGCAGAGCCGAAATAGTGAGCTTTGTCAGTTTAATGTGTGGAACTGAGACTCTAACTCACGCAGCAAGATTTCTCTGTGTGTTGCTTGCCTAATCAAGACACATTGCCATACTGCTGGGGGTATTCTGGACGGTTGCCAGGGTGTGGCTATGTGGTTGCTAGGGTGGTTTCTAGGTGGTTACTTAAAGGTGAAAAACGCCCACCCCAATTTCTCTTTTACATTCTCATCTCTAGATATGTCTCATCCTTTCATGTCAGTCTATGATATTTTCTCACTTGTATTAAACTTTTGCTTTGTAAAACAAACTGCAGATTTGAGATATCATTCATATTTACAGCACAAATGAAGCAGGATTGCCTACAATTGTTTGTTTAACAACCTAATGTGTTTGCCAAAGTAACTGTAATGACAGCACAACCGGAACCTCTCCTGAAGTTATGAAGTAGTGTTTTACAGAAGGAGAAAGCAAGAGGAATATTTTGGGCTTGTGCATGTTGATGCACGTCTTGAAAACCTGACCACAGTTACCTCACATATCACATTACTCAGTCTGTTCGTCTTAAAACGGAGCAAAACGAACACATCAATATTCATCCTCACACGATACAGCAGGTCATAAGATACAACACAAAGACAAACATCATGACATCTGCTCGACAGCAAAGTGTGATTCAACACTGTCTGCTGCTTTATGTAATATGGGCCTGTGCAGACGTGCTCGGACTCAATGAACGAAAATGAATTTTCTACAGCTTTACCATAGGTATTACATTTAATAAACCCAGTGAAACTATAAGACTTCCCAGAGGAAGATTTTAGTGCTCAAAAACTGCTCACAGGATTTCCTCTCCATTTAGTCTCTTATAACTGAGATGAGTCTCTTATAACTTTTGAATAACTGAGATATTCAAAAGATGATATCTGCGACTTTTTTTAATCATACAGGAGGTCTGTATCAATTGGTCTGCCCGAGTTTTGAAATGCCTTTGGAACCATCAGTGCAGAAACTCGATAACCAGGGTAAACGTAAACAGGAAGTGGAGCTGATGAAAAAGCACCACTTTAAGGAAGTTAGAGCTGAGGAGGGACTGATGTGATCTAGTTCAGACTGTCGTCAGACAGACAGTTACAAATCATCAGACCTCTGAATCAGACATGAGCTTTGTTTGTCATCAAGAGAAGATTTCACAATAAAATAGCTTGTTATAAATCATCATTGAATTTTGATGAAATTTTCAACAAGTTACAGTAGTTTCAGTAGTGTTTGTTGTCACAATTACTATGACACACACAGGATTTGTTCATTACCCCAAACTCCAACTATTAAATGACAAATAAAACCTCAGATCATGTGGCTTCTTACTTTAGACTGATGCATTTTGTCTGATGGACGATAAAATAGACAAAAACACTTTCACTAAAGGAGGGACCTGAGAGATATTTACAGGTCAAATTATTTTTTTATATGTAGTATGTAATCACCTAGGAACCAATCACTCTGGGACACCACTGCATAATAATGAGCTCAGAAAACTCCGGCAACTGCACAGCAACATCCTGAATACCACCAGAACTCTCCAGTATTGCAACAAGAGCAAACAGCCTCTATTCTTGTCGGATCTGTGCCTCAGGTTCGACATTACGAGTAACTGTGTATGAAGGTGTCTGGACTCTTCTGAGTAAGGTTCAGCCAGTAAATACACCCTCTTAAGGGAAGGTGGGGAGTGTCTAATCTCAGACTGAAGGCTACTGAGAAAACATGACGCACAGCTCCTCTTCCTTCCTCTTGAACACCATGGAAATGGAAAGAAATAACACGGAACTGTGGCAATGCTCAACTAGACTAGAGAGACACTCAATAGCTTTATGCGAACTGTCAGCCGTAATATCATGAACAATATGTGATATAATACAACATTTACTCATCAGTGAATAATCTGATGGAGCATCAAAATATTTCTGAGAGGTTGAAAGAAGGTTTCAGTTTTGTATATTGTATTGAAAACTGAATCCAAATACTCACTGATCAACTGATCTGTAGATAAAATATTTTGTTTTAATTATAAATACGTTTACTCCTAAATCTGTGTAAATAGAAAATGTCTATTGATCCAATGATAAAACTGCTGGATCAAAACATGGAAGGAAACAAAGGGAATTTGGCACTGCTATTAATCAGTTATCAGCTGGTGCAAATTATCTTACAATGGCCAAATATCGGTCTGGCTAGTATATCAGTCCATTACTACTAGTCATGTATATTGTAGGCCTGAAGACTTCCTTTACACATGAGTAAACTGATGAAACACTGCTCTTTACCAAATAAACCAGCAATCAGATGTAAACAACACCATATTAAACATCACATCCCCATTTAAACTAAACCAAACTCTCGTACCGTTGCCCATCACCATGTCCTTCAGCTTTTCCACAGCCTCGGCGAACCTCGCGACATCTCTCAACAGCAGAGGGATATTCTCCACCTCGATGACAGAAACTTCCCCACACTCCAGCGCCTGTCCGTACGTGAGAGCGCCGCGTATATAGCCCTTATGGTAGCCCCACGTCCCAGCTGTCTGGTACGGAAGCGCAGCTGCACTGGCATGGCGGCTGAGACCCGTGGAGCGTTTGAGTGGCACGACCGGAGGACTGCACCCCGACAGCCTGGAGTGAGAGGACGGTGTTCCCGGGCAGGAGGAGATAATGGAGTCTGGAGGTGCCAGTGTGCAGGGGCCATCGATAGTGTCATAATGAGACTGTTCCTGTAGGATGGACAGCTGAGTTTACAGCAGAAAAAAACAGAGAATGAATGAATAATTGAATGAACAAACAAACAGAAGGGAAGTATAGATGTATAATGATGATAAAGGTGTACGTTTAGAGATTAACATAGAAATTACTACAGTGTTTAATCGTCTTATGAATATGAAGTTCACGGTGTCTTAACGTCACCGTAATAAATAGCAACACATTGCAAACTGGTGGCATCTGCAAACAAATGCTGCTACAGAAAAACTTGGAAATCAAAAATCAATTCATTTCAAAGCTCTTTGAAACGTTACTTTAAAGGAGATCTGTTGTTTCTCCTAAACCACAAACATGGAAGAATGGGAATCGCAACGTGCATTTCATGATATAAAGATGGAAATGAAGACAGGAAGGATGGGGATGGGGGTCATCTGGTCTAATTCTAGCAAACACATCTCACTCATTGTTTCCTTTCTGGATCTTTAAGACTGAACTGATGCCTTTTCAGTGGCTCCTTTTAGTTAAAGTAGCGTGACTTCCTTTTAGTTAATTTTGGTTTGTGCTTGCGACACTGAAACCTTTTGCTTCTGAAACGTTTACAAGCAGTTTTACGAAGACGACCATTATCATACAATATGCAATTACTTTAATTATCACTTATAAGCATTAGTATTATAAATCACGTTATAAATGGCATACAAACTCAAACATTGGGGATGCTCGATTAGCGGAAAATATTTGGTCGATTCTTTGAATGCTTTGGATAAAAACCAGCTGGCAAACTGTGAATATATATATGCATATACATACTAAAAAATATATATATATATATATATATATATATATATATATATATATATATATATATACAGCACACACACATTTATTTATTTATATAAAGAATATTTACTCTAAACCAGTTCGTGTAAACTTTGAAAGCCTGAGGAAACACGTGAAGGTCAATTGCGCCTGAGCTTAATAATGAACCAAAAATAAAGTCTTTCAACGGGACTTTCTTCATTATTAAACACGATTGCAGTAGATTTACCGACCCCATCCCCATCTCAAACGCTGCATTTTGTTAAGAAGAGCAGTTCATCTTACTGAAGGGTTTTGCGCTCCGGCATTTCCTGCGTTAGTCTTTTTGGAAATCGAGGGCGCTTTACTCGTCAACTCCTTCCTCTTTCGAGAAAACATTTCCACGCTCGTCCCAGGTTAATTCAATCGCACTGAGGTGTTTATAAATGAGCCAGACAGTGGTTAACTTTCTCCTGAGGCTCTTCTGAGACTTTGACAGTTACTTCCCCATCATAAGTTCAGTTATTTGCGCTCTTCCTGCTTCAAGGTTGAGCTCTGACGCGCGTCGGTCTGTGCGTAAAGACGCGCGGCGCTGCTGGCACCTGCCGGAGAGCCGCCACATAAACAGCTGCCAACACCGGCATACAGACCTTATTCCTGTCACAGACTATATCTACACAAGACAAAAACTGTCGAAGTATTTAATACGACTTCTGTGAGAAACATTGTGCGTTTTTGGTAATGCAGCAACTTGTAGAAACGCGCAGAAAAACGAACCTGTAAATGTGCCATTATGGACTGGAAGACACTTTCAGCTGGAAGACACTATAAAAATCAACTTACAATGCATTCAAGACATTATATATATATATATATATATATAATTATACAACATACATTTATATTAAGAGATATATACAATATACATTTGTCAGTGTATTTCTTTGGAATCAAACTCATGACCTTGGTGTTGCTCCATAACTTACGAGACCTAATAAATTACAATAAATAAACGATAAAACAAATACAACAACTGATACATTTGAACAAACTCTTAAAATTTTATTGTTTGTTAACAAAAATTATATTGCAGTACAATAAATTCCTTCTGTTAAATGTAGAAAACGTTCAGAATGAGTCAAAGGCACATTTGTTTACATTATTTACAGATCCATCTAGCCTCATAAATATCGGGATAAAACAAAGCTGAAAGTAAGTGCTGAACAGAATTCTAACTGGAAACAATAACAATATTATAACAATAATATCAACAACAATAATAATAATACATAGAATCAGTAGCAGTTTTAATCATTTTCTTTTTAATTAGTAAAGTGTTCATTTATGATTTCATTGTGTTCTGCCAAGTTAGAAACTCTTCGAAACTTCTTTCATCACAAACACAGAAACAAAATTTCAGACTGAGTAACTACGATCCATTTCTGCCACAGTGAAAATCACAGCTAAGAAACCATCTGCCCAACAAGAGCAGGAACGAAGCTTTGATCATGTGATATTGCCTTTATCTCCAAACTGCTTGCATCATTTATCGTAAAAAAGAATGTTTAAGAAATTGTATCAAAATGGGAGATTTTAATAATACTCGAGTAATATTTGTAAATTCGGATTTTACCTTGAATTTAAGTATACTTCAAGTTTAGAATAAGACAGCCAGGGTTTGTAGGATACAGTAGTCAATTAAACACGCCTGTCTCGTCAATGACGCATTATTTCCCTCAACTTTTCCTGAGATTAAGCGCGACCATGAGGAGCCTGCAACAACTGAACAGAAAACTTTGGTGTAATGGAAATCTAGACGCCCAACCCAAATGAGAAGTGAAGTTATCCGAGATGGAGAAATAGTTGAAGTAGCACACAGATGCTGGACAGCAGTGCAGGGCAGGGCAGTCATTTTGGTGCCACTCTTTGATTCTGTATTTTGGGAGCTGGAAAAACAAAACCCCTGACAAGGGTAAAAGTGTTTTAACTACTACATGTGATTATAACCAAGACTACCTCTACTAAAAATGTCCCTTGGATATAAATAGCAACAATAATAATAGTATTAATAACAATAACAACAATAATAATAATACAAACAGCAATATCAAAGACATCAATATGTTTGCTTCCATTCCAACTACACGAGAATACAGACCAAAAGGAAAACATTGACCTCACACATATGATCTCTGACAAACAAAGTTTTCGGGTTCTCTTAACAAATATAATATTCTTCAAACACAATTCAAAAATATCACTTGTCACCAAATATAAAGAGAATCGCTCAAACCCATTCCAAGGATCTTTATAAGTCTCAGATGCTTATGGGGGCAGCATGGTATTTATACATGACTAGTCAAATAGTTTGTTTGGTTTTTATTGCTCAAGTCTCAATCGCTCTTTGCAGACAGACGTCTCAACACGAGGTCCAGTGGTTCAGCGGTCTTTCAAAAGTCTCTTCACAATGTCTTATTGAGATATTAAGATCTGCTAATAAATAATTTGGCTTCCAATTCCCAAAGCTCACAAAGATCCATATGTATTATATCTTATAAAATAATTTGTTTGGACAGTGATGAGTCTATACTATACCTGAGAATTACACAAAGCCCAAAAGCCAACAAGCTTCAATTCTGCTATGCTATGGCTGCCGCCATCTTTACAGTCGAGATATTGTGAACAATCTGTTTTTGTGTTCAGATGTTTGAAATGCAGAGATGATGGGGAAAGGAGAAATATTCACAGGATTAAGGGGTCAACAGCAGTTTCCAAATCACGCAGTCAGTACGGTCACTGCGAAGCAGCACAGAATTCTGGGTAAAAGGGAACAACGCTAATATAAATAACCTAGCATTGCTCTGTTTAGAAATACACACACATACATACACAAAAGAGACTGCATTTGAAGGAGATCAAGGCACTGATGAACAGAAGGCAGTTATTCAAAAAGATAAACCCCCTTCTGACAGGAAACAGAAAAGAACAATGAAAAGGTATATGTAGATATTTTAATAAATAAACATTTATTTCACCGCACTGGTAACTTTGTTTGTGAACTTTCGGGCATGAAATTTGGGTGGAAAAGCCGTATTGCTTCAAATAAGACAAATAAAAACCATACAGATTTCAAGTGCCCCATATTTCAAAGTTCTGTCTTCATTAAACGCTGACAAATCAAACACAACTTCCACAGAACTAGCTTATGGACTGAGAAGGACGTGGGGAAAAAACAACCAAACCCTTGTAACCCTCGTAAACCCAACCAGAAATTATACGGCGTGGGCTGCGATGATGTCAGCGCATCAGAACACCGGCAACCGAGAGTACTGACTTGTGCATGTACAGTGGCAGCTAACAGACCACCCCCTCCAGAAACAGCCTCACCAATTGGCATGTGGTATGCAAGTCCTCTAGGTGGCGTCCAAGGAAGATGGCATTAAGTATGAGTAGGAGGGGCTACAGTCTAGCCCATCCTCCTCAGAATGCCAGTGATCAAGAGTACTGATGTGTGCTTGTACAGTGGCAGCTAATAAACCAGACCCTCCAGAAATACTCTCACCTATCGAAAGCCTCTAGGTGGCATCCAAGTCCATGGATTTGAACTGGATGACAGACGGACGCTGATCAGAAAGAGTTCCATGGATCATGTGATCCAGTGTCTCATGCACATCAAGGGCGTCCATACTGCAGTGGCCATTGGGTAACAGAAGGTGTGACTGTTCAGAGGAAGAAGAAGATGGCGTGAAGTGTGAAGAGGAGGAGCTAGAGTCTGACAAGGAGGAATTTAGGGGAAATGAAGCGAAGAGGGAGGAGGAGTAAGCGGGAGGCGGGGTGGAGGATGGCAGGGCTTGTGAGGTTAATGGGTACTGCAGCCTTGAAACTGGTGAAGGGCAATTAAAGTCCAAATCATCAAAATCAAAGTCACTGATTGGATTGGCTACTTTTTCTGGGGCAGAGTGACTGCTGACCGCATGGGACTGCAAGTGTTGCGACTGCAGGTGTTGCGATCGCAAGGGTTGTGACCGCAGGGGTTGCGATCGCAAGGGTTGTGACCGCAGGGGTTGCGACTGCAGAGATCTGCTGAGAGAAATCTGCATATGTTCGCCTGAATGTGTCTGCAGAGGTCGTTTCAACACCGGCGCATGTGTGCCAAGAGAGTGTGCAAATGCATTAGAGGTGTGTGTCATCATGGTGGCATGTTGACTGCTCTGCTGTAAGGGCAGTGTTGTAGGCATCGATTGCGGCAATCCACTGGTTTGCTGCTGCATCTGCGTGAGAAGCCGCATCAGCGATTTGTCCTGCCCTCCCTGCAGCTGTGACAGAAGTGTGCTGTACCGTGCAGACACCTGAACGCCCTGCTGCGAGTGGGAGCCGCTCTGCTGCTGGGTCAACACACCTAGCGCCGAGTGATTCTGTTTTAGTGTGTGAACATGCGGCTGCGGCTGTCGCAGGAAAGCACCGTGAGACGATGGTGAGCATCGTGAGATGCGTGTGTTTGGGTTCAATGCCACCTGCCTGTGCCTCTGCTGCTCCTGGGAGATCAGATCTTCCAGGTCAAACGTTTCTGGAGCAACCACAGAGGAGCCTCCCTTCCTAATAATATCTCCTCCATTCAGAGACATGCCATTGAGGCTGATCCCTGCTTCTGACAGAGGGAGTTTGATGTCTGGGGAAGGGCATGGGCTGATGGTCAGGTCCAAGACCTCACTGATAGCTTCGGTCTTGGGCAGCGCTGCAGGTGGCAGGTGGGATTGTGGGAAAGAAAGATGGTTTGAAAGGGAGCGGGGCGGGTTGGCGCACAGTTTGCGGACGTTCATCATCTTGGCCATCTCATGCTGAACACGCTGGTCAATAGCTAATTGTTCTCTCTCTCTGCGTGCTTTCTTCACTTCCTCGTCCATCCGAGAAAGCTCAGCACGGACACGGGAGACACAGTTCTCCGGGATTTTTATACCTACGACATACACAAGATTGCCAGATGTAGCCTTATCACATTACGTTTTAGAGGTGATGTAAACAGAACACACAAGGTAAAAAAATGTAAGGGTTTCTAATATAACATTGCTGCTTTCTGGGAAGTGCCTGTTTCCAAGCTTTAAAACTATGTGTCATTTTAATTTCACATATCTTTAATAATTTTATTCCATCTGCTTGTGTTATATATTCAGTTGTGTTACATAATACATTATAACCAAACTGGTCACGCTGCTGTCTGAAAGGCTTTCTTTGAAGAAACAAAAAAATTAATCTCTGTTGACCTCTAGTAATGTAATTCCATGATAAGATGCAAACCCACCAACTTGTTTGCTGTTCTGCTTCGTTTTGAGTCGTACGATCTGCAGGATGCTGGAGTTTGTGATGTCAGAGACGATGTCGGAGACTTGTTTCCAAACCCTTAATAGAGCGCCACACAGCATGTGATACTGCCTGAGACGCATCCCCGACAAACACTCCTGCCCCTGCTCGATCAGCTTACACTTTCCCTTCCTACAACAAACAAAGACACACACACGTTTGTTATATTACTGAGGTCATTCCATAGACTTCCACCGATTTTATATCAGGCTATTAATATTTTCTCCAGCTCCTAATCCTCACATAAATATGCATGACAATAAATAAAAGAAAACATGATTTGGCTGATTTAGGAGTCTTATCATCTACTAAGGACCAGTAAAATGTCTCACATTAATTATGATATTTCATTATGTTTGCAAGGATGGCTCTCACAAATATAGCTAAACCTGTACACACACTTTTCTCTTTATAATAATCTCACCAGTTGGCATGACTGCAGTTAGTGAAGGAAAAGACAAACTGACTCTCCCAGAAATGTTTGGCTTCATCAGGCGGCACCTGTCAGACAGGAAGAGACTTTACAACATCTGTTTTACAGACACATCCCCTGTCAGCCACTAGAGGTCACTGACGACATACAGTTGTACTTGTTTTCTGTGTAGTATCTAGTTATTTTCATGTTTTGATATTTGTATTTCGTATCATACAGCAGCTGGTTGTTCATGCACTGTAAACTATCTGTCTGTCTGATGTCTGACCTTGTAGTATCGCATGAGGAGATTGTCTAGATTCTCAGGATGAGCCTGTTTACCAATGTTGGGCTTATACAAGATGAGGTTCCGCCCACGACCCTGTTCAGCAAGCAGAACGCACGGCTGGCTCCCGCGCAACTGAACACACACACACACACACACACACACACACACAAAATCAGGGTGTAGAAATAACCAAAGACGGCTAGTCTTCTTAACCATTTCACTGTTCAAACACTACCAGGAAAGCATGTATTTCTGTCAAATAAGGGTGTGTGTTTGTACTACCTTATTTGAAAGGTAAAAGCCTTCATATTCTCCAGTGAGTTTCTCTGCTTTACTGTAGGCCTCCTCCCAGGGCATTCCACGATCTACACTGATCTGCAGACCACAATCAACCACCACAACACACACACGCAACACACACACGCCATATACGCACCAAATGGGTGAGTGTGTCCAAACATTTGTTTGTCAGTGTAAAACTCTATCAAACTCTGATGTAAGCTTTTTTTTTTTTAGGTACAGGTGTAAAGGACCCGCAACGTACCTTGTAGAGGATGACCTGACCCTCCTGAGGGTTTCCTGGGGTCAGAAATTTCTCCTGAGTTTCCTCATGAATCTCATCATTACCAGGAGCCAGATCTGATGACACATAACATATGAGTCTCACACACACACAACTTCACTGCTGCTATGGCAACACAGATCAGATGCTTAATGATGACTAGTGTGACGTTTCCACTGACTGTTATCAAACAGCACAGAAGGACTGCACCACCTTTACACAGTAACACATTTTTACTGTACGCGCACACACACAGCTCGGTCACGCTCCTCACCCAATATTCCCATGTCATATTTTCCCTCTTTTTTGTCCTTTTCGATCAGGTAATCAAAGTTATCAGTGAAGTACTGGAACAGAGAGTTCTGCTGGTGAACCTCCAAACCCAAAATACGGTTCAGGAACTTAGTGATGGTGCAGTCTGTGACACGGGAGGAAAGCAATCAGTACATGAACCAATAGCACTAACCAGTAAATTGTAACATGAACTTCTCAAACCATTTTTAAAGAACCAGACTAGGAGTTTTGAAAACATGCAATATAGCATGCAACAGAACGCAACAGAAGTGCTACAGAATTTTAAAAAAAATCTTTAGAAAAAAAACATATGTTTTGCAATAATGTATAAACCTTTAAAACAGATGCTAAAAACATATAGCTAAACATATTGCAAGAAAAGTAAAATATAGTTTTTAATACTTTGATCTGACAGTCTTTAGTTGTGTACTGTACCATGTTTTTTTATAAGATTATATTTTAAGTATGCCCTCAAAAACAGCCTACAGTACATGTTAGGATGAAAACATTTGAGCTTTAAATCAGGCTTTTGAAACACTTCCAGAATCAGGATGGATCACTGAAAAGGCAGCCAGAACTGTTATCAACTGGCATACATTTACCTTTTTCTGTGTTTAGACCCAGACGCGGCTCCTTACAGAAGATGCCAACATCAATCATGCCTTTTTTCATCTCTGGTAAAAACAACACACTTCACATTTACTTTATATAAGCTTTGCATTTCTAAAACCCACTTACCAATATTAGGGAAACATCTAAATACAATTTAAAAAGTATCAGAAATTGCAATTAAAAGTCAGACTGGGCAACAGGGTTGAAAATTTATCCTGAACGAATCACTTGTGCACAATGCAACAGTGTTTTGTTATATTACCCCTCCGCTTTCTGGAAAAAGCATTTCATACTGTAAAAAGCTACTTGATTTTGAACAGCTGAATCACTGTAAAACAACTGAAAAGGTAGATAAGTTGGGTCATTATTTTGAGTGTCTGACTCCCCAGCACGTTTGGCAGAACACATTACCTCGGAAGAAGGTCATTTCTCTTCCTCTGTAATCTTTTGGTGGAGGGACTTTGTTGTCGATGTGTCCCAGGATGGCTTTAGTGACCTTATCCAGCGCTTTGGTGCCATACTAAGACAGACAGATAGACGTTCCATGAATACAAAGGTTCATTTAATAAAGCCCATTACGGCCGGGGCTCTGTCATTCGGTTACTGAGCAGAAAATGTTCCTACTTTGTTCTCAAAGTTGTACTGGCTGAGATCTCGGGATTCAGTGGCTCGTCTGTCACCGTGGGTCAGCGCCCCCTAGAGAACACAAAATGCACAACATTTCACATTCAGCAGGGCTATTGTAATTTGGATGCAGGTTTAACTGAGACTAGGGTTTCAGCAGGACAAAAATGGGTGTTTCCCCAGTCACAATCAGTGTTTTCAAACAGGATATGGGTTTTGAATCACAATACCCCTTTTCTCACCCTTTTGATTGGATGGTTAAAAACCATCTATAACCATTTGGAAACGCCCCTTTTTGACCCAGAGACACTTCCATGAACAGGGTGCAATTTGTTGTTCAATTACCTCTTTCAAAGCAACGCAGTCACATGACTTCAAATTTTTGACTTAAATTTCACATGAACAAACCCCCCACCCTCACAGCTTATTGCTCCTGTACTTCTCCACTATTTCACTTAATTTCAGGCATGTTTTGTATCTTATTCATGAAAAGTACATTTGTATTGTACAGTTAGTAATCTAAACAAAGACATATTGATCTAAACCTGCAATACAACAATATGAGATGGAAAAAAAACAGAACCTTTCTATTAAAACTAGTTGCAACTGTGACCCATGACAGGACATATCACTAGGTTTTTTTACTCTGGTTGCTGGGTATTCCCATCAACAGTTAAATCTTACTGGTCCAAAGTCATGTACATGACCTTGTTCAGAGTGTATGAACCATGTCATTTTACTTTCAGTGTGAACAGAAAATTGACTTTGAACAGGTATAACCATGTGTGTGTTTATGTGCTTCTAGACAGTACCAGACTCTCCAATCTCTTGGCAACGATAGATGCAAAGCGTCTCTCTCCCGCCAGCTCTGAGATCAGGAAGATATACTCTGGAGCTGTCACCTGATTCGAACGATGAGTTCGACCTGATATACACACACAATATTAGCAAGCAACACAATCTCTTATCAAACACACTGAAGCACACAATCACTCACCAAACTGTTGGATGGCGCGGTCGGCACTCCATGGCAGTTCAAGGGTCATGTGAACTCTCCTCCGGCGGTTCTGCACACGTTTATCTGCCTGTAGAGAGATGCCTGAGCTAGCAGCCTCAGAGATGATGGCTATGAGCTGAGAAAGAGAGGGAGAGAGATTGAATGATGAGTTCAGTCTATACAAACTGAAGAGATTTTTTACCATTGAATGTTACGCTAGGATTTTACAAAATTCATTTTAAACAAATCAGCAACTTTCGAAATCAATCTTTCCAAAATCATCTAGTTTGTGGGTTGCCTGAATAACTAGTCAAGGAGTCTGCTAAACAGATAAATACTGATAAATATCTCCATTAAAAATGTGATTTTTTTTTTCCTTTAAAACTTTTAAAAAAGGTTGAGCTCTGTGCAGGTTGTGTTTTGTGTTGTGTTTGAGGTCATAGGTTGTCACCTTCTCTCCTGCCATGAATCTCTCTTTCTCTCTGATGTTGACGTGGTCGATAGTCAGACCCTGTTCTGCTCTGGTCTCATATCGCACACTACCGTCAAAACGCCGCACCACACGGCCCTTCCTTCCAGTCATCTACACACACACACACACACACACACTTCACTCTTTACTTGTGCAACATGCAAATGTTCAGCAGCAGGATCTTTAGTTTATTTGCATAAATTCTATTCTGGGCAAGAACTGCCCACAGAAAAGTCTGACTGACATGTACAGCAACCAATCTCAAATAGCCGTCTCAAAAAAATTGTTCAGACAATTTGGAGATGAACCTCATAAACTTTAGCACATTCTATGAGTATCTGTTCTTCAGAAGTGCTCGCTGTAGCATCCTGGTTCCTAATGTAATATTGAGTAACATGTCAATTATAATAGGATAGTTTAAATTAAGTTTTTAGCTAATGAATATTTTAAACTTACTGGTGAGTGTCAACAAAATACATTGCACTGTGTCCTAACCAGGCACTACATTTCTCAGTTTTGTAGTTCAAATTTGTTGTTCACTGAAGGATAAAGTTTTGCACGACATAACACAATAACTGCCAATGAGAGCAGGCTTTTATGTTAAATATACAGCTGTTTGGAGACTGGCTAGGATAATGGTGTTACACTATAAAATACAATTTCAGAGGACAAATTCAATCTCTCCTCACCTCAGACACGCTTTCTGGTCCTCCAAACCTGTCAATTAACTCATCAAGTGTGTTGAGTGGCAGCTCTTTCCCCAGCTCTGCTATCTTACCCAGCAGCCTCTGCTTCAGTTCTTCTAGTTTAGCTGAGGACACACACACACACTTTTGCAAATAGAATCGGGAAGAGGTCTTAATCACCCCTCTGTGGTTTAGCTGTCTAGACTGAAATCAGCCCTGATTTAATAAGCAATAAATGCATCTGAACAGACTCTGAGCACGACAGGATTTTTAGAAGTGGATTAAAAAAAAAATAACTCAAACCATAATGACAGTGAATCCCACGCTGTTTATAGTAGAGACTGCTATCAGAAGTTATATTGAAGCTTTCTTTACCCAGAAAGAATGTGAAACGTGCGTTGGTTATATTATTGTCAGTTTTTAGATAAATTAAATTTTACAAATTTAAAGCACATTCGTTTCACATATTGCATAATTAAGCAAGTTATCTCACATCAATTTTTCATTAACATGGTGTAGCCCTATTTACGCATTTACAAAACTCTCCAGTTTCCTGTCATGTCTGCTGGATCTATGCAGTTCATGACAATATTAAAACATTTTTACATAAGATTACAATGACAAATATTTATATTTTTTGGAATAACCGGAACTAAAGAATCAAGTGCAACAAGACCATGATGAACGTACCTGCAGGCCCATTGATGTGATTGACGAAAATCACATCATCGTTATCCTGTAGTGATTCAGGGGAGGAGTTCGAGTCGCTGTCAATCTCATCCGAGTCAGAGTCTGAATCGTCGCTGATTTTAATAACCCCGCCCACTTCTACACAGTGCTTTGGAAATTTTGAAGG
Source organism: Chromobotia macracanthus (assembly GCA_036877525.1). Lineage (NCBI taxonomy): Eukaryota > Metazoa > Chordata > Actinopteri > Cypriniformes > Botiidae > Chromobotia > Chromobotia macracanthus. Next base: position 4,143,291 of record JAZGTH010000003.1, read on the forward strand.
TCGGCCCCTGGGCTTTCCTTTAAAAAACAAGGGAAGGGTTTCAAAAAGATGAATAATTACACAAAACAGCTACATGTGATCAGATCAGCACATCATCACAGGAAACATTGAGAAAACAAAATACAATAAAACAAGACTCACGTTTCCTCTTGCTGGTGACGCTTTTCTCTCTTTTCTCTGTTGGAAAGTGTTTCTGAACTAAGGACTGAAAAACTCCCCTATGGAAAATAAAGAGACACATTTTAAACAAACTCATGATGATTTATAAAGCTGCCATTAATACAGCTGCACGGTCTAATGTTATTCGTGTTACTGTTGTTATTATTTATGGCAATAAACAACTGGCCGCAGCTTTTGAATATCTGATCACAAATTAGTTATTTGGTACAATAATAAAAAAAATCTCATTCACTTTTACAAAGAATCAGTTTTCTTGCTGTTAAAAATGAACACTGTGGATAAATGGTCCTATCTTGAAGATGATAAACGATTATTAAAGCACAAATCAATTTCACGCAGACAATTTCTGTCACATTCTCCATGCATCATTTTTTATTCTATTTCTATATGTGAGGAAACAGTGAATGTGATTAATTCAATCAGATTTCAGAGCCAGAATGATCCATTTAATGCTGATATTATGTATGTATCTCATATCATTCTACATTCTCATCGCCCTATTGACAAAAGCTCTGAAATATTTTTACAGTCCTTATATGAACAGTCCTTACTCGAGAATGCATATTAGCTAGATCAACCAAAAAACAAATAAAAGAAAATGCAAGTGATTTATTTGAAATAATAAATCAAATCAATCAAAATATTTGGGTCTTATATACAATTGGATGCTGACTGGAAACGACTCGAGGGCTTTAAAAAGATGGCCAAACTCACTGAGCCGCAGAGACGAATCTGTCCAAATGTCCATCATTCTCATCCAGCACCTCTCGAGTTCGGGCCTCACCGGTGGACTGCAGGCCAATCACGACACACTGTTGAAACCAAACGGGACAGAACCAACATTTTCATTTTTGGGTGAACTATCCCTTTAACAAAACCTGAATAAAACAGAACTGTGTTTTAAAGCCTACAACTGAAAGTAGTGAAAACACGTTTATTCTAAAAAGAGGCCTACAAAATCCCTCTCAGGTCTGATAACTGACAGCAGACTAACCTTGCCCTGTTGCATCTCAGCCAGAGCGAGCTCCACCAGACGACGGACTTTAGCAGCGATGCAGAGGTACTTAAAAAACCTCTGATGTGACGACCAGAACTGACCCCACAGAGATTTACGAGACACCAAACCCAAAGTGTCTGCAGCTACAGTGAACAGTTCCAGCGCCTCAGCCCACTACAGACCAGACAGACAGACATTTAATAGCCTTTACAAACGGATGTATTTCTCCACTGAATCCCGCATCTAAATCTCACTGTTACAACTGAATGCACTGGGTATGTGCGGTAAGACTTCACTGAGCAAGTGTGTGTGTTTCTCTCACCAGTCTAGCTGCTTTGTTGTACACCTGCTTAAATCCATCATCTAGTTTTATCTCCTCTATACGGAAGGTCACGCCGGAAAAACTCAGCTGCCGCGCAATATACATGCCACTCACTTTCATATCCATGGCAACAATCTCCATGGCACCAACACCCCTAGAACACAGAACGTAGGATGTGAAAAATGTCAAAGAGAGAGAGTTTTATTGAGCGAATATGAATGGTTCATTTTGCTGAATACAATAACAGATGAACACTGTATCCTGGTATTAATGATTTGTTTTATGAGATGAAAGATTAGGACGATCTATGTGCTACTGAATATGACCTCTGACCTCTTCTCAATAGCATGCAGGAAGTCCTCAAACGTCTTGAATGGTGTTCCTAGCCCCCAGATGCCCAGACGACTCATGTAGATCATATTCTTTGGCTCGGAAGCACCTACAGAATGCGAATAAAAAACAACCGAATAAAACAACAGCTGTGAAGATGAAGTTTATCCTGAAACGTCATCTTAAAAGCCCTGAGATAAAACAGTGACCCATGACACAACAGCTGAAGAAATAGATCAGCAATACAACAATATTGACGATATTCTGTAGATAAAAGTGCAAAATCATGTCAAAACCATGTAAAAAGAGGAATATCATTTAACTTCCATGTATTAGGCTGGGTGCTTTAATATGAACCATACAATAGTTTAGTGCTCATCAAATGTTTTTCAGTCAGACACAGGCTTCTCATTCAAATCAAACTGTGGTCCATCAGATGCTCTAGTGTGAAAATGTCTTTATGAACAAAAACAAAGGAGCCACTCTAAATCAACTAAAGTGAAACACAGTGAGGGTGGTAGACAGGTGTAGAACCCACCTGTGGCACTAGCATACACTACTCTTGCTCGTGGCAGTTTACTCTGAAGGTCCAGTACTGCTTTACCCATCTTGGTGGAGGTCGCGTTTTTAGCTTTATGGCATTCGTCAAACACAATCTGACAGGGGATTAAGGTCAAGGGGTCAATAGTGCTTCAATACTGCTGTGCATTCAGCATATTCATTTTTATCCGTATATGTTTTGCCTGGGAATCGGACACGCAGGAACATCATTACATTTTTATTTAAATTTTCATTAAGACAAAAAACTTCCTCCCCAGCTGCCAGCTACACAGACAAGTGGAAAAGCAGTAAGTGAAGGATACAACTCCATCAAAGCTGGGTTTACACCAGTCCAGGATCTGTTTGAGTCTGGTGCGGTGCTGCCCGCCCGCCTGGCTTTCTCCAATCAGCGCTGAGTATGTGGCGAACAGGACGCCCTCTGAGGTAGCCGTATCTCCATATTTAATCTGTGTGTGAGAAACACCCTTCAGTGACCCGATAGGAAATCCTGGTAAAACCATGTGCACAGTATCACAAGCCCTCAGAGTTCAGCTTTAACTCCACAAAAGAACAAAGAAACCGTTTAATCTGCTCATTCAGAACTCTGACTGTAGTCTTTTGCTCATGGTTCGCTTTATCTTTTGCTTGATTCACATTACAAACCTTATTTAAAGCAAAAACAGGGATGTTGGGTGCGTCAATGTCTTTGAGATCTCTCTCAGCATCATACTTCAGGTCATTCGAGACGCTGAACCTGAAACAGAGAAGCAGAAATCTCTTTGATTCACAGAACCTCAATCATCTAACAGGTCTGATTCAGAACTGTATGACTGAAAGTGTAACTATAAGATTCATGCTGAATTTTTACCATAGTGCTCTTTTCCGTCCCTTTAAGAAATTCTCCAGTATGATTCCGGCCACAGTGCGGCCTTTCCCAACCCCAGCTCCATCTCCGATCAGAAACCCTGCTCGCTGACCGTTCTGAAGAATCACCTCATGTTGCTGAAGATCAAAAGGACAAACAGAACATCAAACATTTACACTTAACACAAAAGACCAAAAACACAGAGAAAGAGCTGAGAGTAAAAAACAGAAAGTCACAGAGAGAAAAGAGCTGAGAGTAAAGAGCAGAAAGACAAAGAAAAGAGCTGAAAGTAAAGAGCAGAAAAACAGAGAGAAGAGCTGAAAGTGAAGAGGAGAAAGACACACAGAGAGAGAAGAGCTCAAAGTAAAGAGCAGAAAGAAGAGAGAAAGGTTGAAAATGAACAGAATGAAAAGAAAGAGGGAAAAGCTAAAGGAAAAACGGGAGAAAAAGACCAAGAGATGGAAAGTGCAGAGACTGAGGAGTGCAGACAAGGAACAAGCCAAGTACCTGGCAGGCGTAGATGATGGCCTCCAGCTGCAGTGCGGACAGCAGGCCGGAGTTTATGGTGGTCTCTGGAATGGACAGTGTGTAGGTAATGTCAGGAGGAGGGACGCTGGATAGTGTGTTGGTCTCCACCACAATGTCAGGATGAGAGATTCCAATAGTAGCTGTACACATGTGAACAGAGATTATTAGGAAAAGCAAATCTAACATATAAACCATATTTTGCTGAATTCTTCAGTGACGTAACTACACTATGATATATATCGCCACTGTGATATAAATGAGCAATATTCTGACTGCTTACACTGTAAATTGATATGACACAACATGGCTGCTTACATTTGGATGGCTTGTATTCAGCGTACGTGTCGGCGTGCCCTAACTCCTCAGTTTCTTCCTCATCTGCCTCCTCCTCTTCCTCCTGTGGGGGCGGAGCAGCCTGTGGAAATGGAGGTATGAAAATGAAAGATGATGCAACGTGAAGCAACAGAGGGTGAAATATCAGATAAAGAGAGAAGGGCTCATCTACCTTAAATCCTGGCACTGATGCAGACAAGATGGTGCTGATGTCATCCAGATTATTAGGAAAAGCGACCAGGTTCTGTTGCTGAATGTTAATAAAGAGAAAGTGAACAAAAAGTGCCTCTTGATTCACATGTGCATTTTAACAAACAGAAACATTTTTGTCCTGCTGTTTGAAAGACATCCTGACAGCAATCACTAAGTGATCTAAATTTATTTATATACATATACTGTATATCTTCTGTGGAAGGTGCAGGACCATACAATGCTCATCAAATCATTAGGATGTCCTACTTGTTTGTCAAACTATGTACCTTTGTTCACTGCGTTCATGTGTTTTGGAGGAGGCGTGGCTTTGAAGAGCCCTCTGAAGGGAGGGTGGGACCTTATGCTTTCATAGATAGCTTGCTGTTGCTAGACTCTAGCTAGCTTGCTGTTGTGAAATGGCCTGCCCTACCTTTACATGTTTATTTCATTAGCTTAGTTTTGGTAGTTAAATATTGCACAAGTTAGAACCAATCCCAATCACTAAATCTAAAGCAGTACACCTAGTTCATGTGGTCTCAGAAATGGATCCATCACTTTTTGATTCCTGAAGTAAACATTGTACTTATTTTTAACTTAAACATCTTTTATTGCATAACAGTAACACGTAAACGTAACACCCTTTGCTCATATGAGGTGAGTTTTCGGTCTTCAGACTGATATGTAACATCCATGTGTGCATATACAAATATACCTGTTGTCTCTGACTGTGTCCAGGTGTGTCCCAGTAGCCCGGTGCGGCGGTGCCCTCAGTAGGCATCTGTGACAAGCTACCAATTCCGAACCTCGAGGGCTCTGCGATTTCCGAAAGAGAGTCAGACGGAGAGGAGAACAAAGATGTGTTGGACAGCTCATCTATATACGGCATATCCTAGAAAAAGGAAAGGTTAAAAAAAAACAGGAATTATTGGTAAAATACATGATGACTTCATTTACAGTTTTCTGTTACTTTCATGCAATGTTTGAAGGCTAGGATCAGACAGAAGTGAAAATCATAAACTCATCTGATATATGACGCTTGGCTGTGGTTAGTTTTTTTCTGCAGACTCGACACATTACTTAAGACGTGGCTAATGTCCAAAAACATTTGCTGTAAATCTGTCAAGCGATGGTTTTCATTCCTGGAAGCGTGAGTATTTCTGAACACTGTCTAGGCATAATATCATCCCTTAACAGACACCATTAAAGTAAAGACACATGTCCACATAGGGTTCCAAGAAGGTCTGGAGAAACATGCAGCATAATCTACACAAGTATTTAACACTACGCCTGATGTGAATACACAAAATAAATCATTTTGTTTGCTGATACGAAATTGTTTTATTGTTGTCCAGTTTTACAGTGGTCACCATGAAAACAGTTACGCAGAATGAGAGTTTTTTCTAAAACACTTATAAGACTGAAGGCTTATGCAAATTAACATGATTATAATCACATGTATTGGTGTTTTCTACAGCAAACATTATCCTTTAATGTGGTTGCAAGTACTTGTTTCGGCACAGGTAAAAGTCTACTTGTTATTTATTTTGGTGCAAAATCTAAAGCGATCAAAAACCTTTGCTAAGTTAGCTCACACAAAATAGCCTTATGTACCACAAGAAAATTACCCAACAGTCACAGGAATATAAATATGTAATAACTCATCACTTAATAAATCATTTCCACCATCTATTTAGATTGTGCACAATATGTACAAAACTGTGGGCAAAGCTACAGATTACCTGGTTCTTTGCACAACCTTGTTTCTTGAGCAATCAAAAAACATCCATTACAGAAGAGATACAGCATGTGTAACCTGCTTTACAGAACGTGTCTTTCAATTCTGCACTATAAAACTGTTCTTTGGCTGTCAGTGGATGATTGTTACCTTACAGTATATAAATCTGGAACTACTTTGTTCCAAGAGCCAGACTTACAATTTACCCCAGATAAAGAAAGTGGGGATTAAATGAGTGGCCAATAACTATCAGTTTATTCTGACAGGAAGGAATGAGCAGCAGCGAACAAGGACGGAGGTCAGAACATGAGAAGAAATGTAAAAAATATAACAAGAACTGCTATCTGTAGCTTCAGGTGCTAAGAGTCCACAGAAGTAGACTCATAATACAGCGAAAACATACAAGCTTATAAAGCTTATATGTGATTAGAATCTGCCAGCCTTTTAAATGATTTTATGCTAACAGTGGGTCCTGTATTTTATTTTGACATTAGGATTCAGGTTTGATTTTCTCAACATTTATAATCACCTTTTATCTTTTTACTGTCTTACCCAGTACTGTGTCGTGATTAATATGTTAAAACTACAAATATCATATGTGTAGGCTCTCATTTAATAAAACACAAGCTCAGCAATAAAACTCTATAGACAGATGTCCTCAAGACCGGTCAAACATCATTAATACATTTGCCATTCAAAGAAACAGACCACAGCCAAAGATAACAAGAACATGATAGCTAAAAAATTCAGTTACACTACTAAGTAACAATGAAAATCAATAAGATTTGTGAAGACATCTGAACAGTTTTTAACATATTTCTCTAAAAGCTACAAGAAAATTACATTTTATCACCAAAATGCATTCAGCAACCTTAAAAATGCCAATATTTGCAAACAATGCAGACCCAGAAGTGAAGCAGTACCTTTGGCAGGGACCGTCCTACCTGCTGAAAATACTTTGCCCAAAACTGCAGCGTGGGCATTTGTCTGAAAGTGTCAGGAACACTTTTATCCAACAGAGTCTTAACAGAAGCTTAACAAAGCAGCAACCGACACCAGGTAAAGAATTCACCTAAATATTAAACCGACCCACCATACGCATGATAACAGGTAACTACATAGTATGTAGGACTATGACATACTTCTCTATCACAGGTAGGAGTCTCACATAAACTCAACTCACACAGTGAGTGTGTGCGTATGTGTGTGTGTGTGTGGGTGGGGTGGTCTTCTTTCAGGAAATGATGCTACTGTTTGTGGACTGTGTCCACAATTACGGGCAGTCAAGCCTAACTTTTCTGCATGAGCTTTGAGAAGTGTTGACCACAGCTTGTATCTGTTTATAGCAGATTATGTGGCTAAATCACCTCTATTTTAACTGATATTACAAACAATACAGTTTAAGGTTAGTCACGTGAAGAATTTATAATTATATAATAAATATCAGAACTTTAATAATCTGTACAAAAAAAGATTGAACAGAAATTAAACAGGAAAAATTTCTGCCAACCCTATTTTCCATGCGCTCATGCACACATACAGACCATAAACTTTCTCCCCAATTTACATTCACTTTCCATGTACCACAGATTGACAGGCTGTAAGTATAGAATACGAGCAAACTTTATATTGTTAAGTATCTACTGTACACTACCAGCAACACATTCTTTTTTCTGCATTTTTGAACCATGTCATCACTTTTAAATCTGTCAATCCTGAATGCAGCACAAACATGTTTTTATACAAATAATTAACCCATAAGTGCACAACGACAGCAGTTACACAGTCTTTTGGTTTAGAGTATGCAAAACATCACAAAAACTGTTTTAGTCGTGTAGTTAGTACACCCAAAATAACAGGTTTGGGATCTTTGGGGTTGGGATTCTGTATTGATTTTTTACTTATTCTGATGTTTAACCTAGAACCCTGGATGGAGAGACTCCAGAAATATTTCCAAGGTTTCAGTGAAACTCAAATTTCTGTCACAGACAATGCGTTTTCTTAAGTACCTGTGATGTGCAACACTCATAAACACAGTCATAAACTTGACAGCCTGACAAAAATGTTCTCCATCTGCGCTAAACTAAAACGGGTTCATCAGAACTTCTATCTGTTCTTTCAGTCATTCAGCAGCTTTGAGACTGTCATCTATCTACTTCCTTGCAGGTGTAGCAATAAATAAAAACAAATAGGTCAGAACTGGTCCAACATGCTGGCACTGTGGCGCTCATGAGACTGCAGGGTTGAATCGGGGCTGCATCACCCCACTTTCCAAATCATTAAAAAGCCCATAAATGATGACAGACACACACAGGTAGAGAGATGGATAGACAGACAGAAAAATAAATCCATCTAAATCAATGTTTACACTCGCCCACACCCTGTTGTTGAATTCACAGACTAAAGACAGATCTTCTCTCACCTGGGTAAAGTCTCCATTCCGTACGAGGTCATTAAAGTCTATGTCAGACAAATCCAGATTCACAGCAGGCGTGTTCAACTGGAGCGGCCTGATGAAAAGAGAGACATCAGAAACACTCACATTATAGCATTTGACCCACTGTGACTCTGTTTATACCTGCTAGTAAGATCAAGAGTTCAGTGCTAAATATAAGTGTAAACAGGGACCAAAATGTTTTTTCATTTATGACTCAAACCCCATATGGAGGCGGTCAGAAGCACGTGACTACATCATCTTTGTAGTATGTATATTATTTAATTTGGATGCATCGCACAGGAAAAGTGGTTTTACAGTCGTTTTAACAAATAAACACGTGTCACTCACCTCCCAGATTGCATAGGATAGTGCTGGTTGTACTGAGTTTGCTGTGAGAACACCCATGAGTTTGACGGACAGAGCTGATTCTGGGGAAACAGGAAACAAACAGCACATTTGACACAGGAAGCAGGCCTTTTGGAAACACTGTTTAACAGAGATATAGCCTACCACCCAAATATTTGCTGGTAGTGCTGATGATACAGTGACTCAGATACAACTAGTGCAACCCACAGAAACTCTTGTTATAGCAGTTCACCCAATAAAAGCCACAAACCAGGCAGAACCACTGTTTCTAGAAAAATGATTACCATTGGCTACCAAAGCCCTCCAAGGTCCATTTTGGAGACTGTTCAAGACTCACTAGAATAATAATTATAAAGACAACAGTTCAAAACTGGAGATATAACCAAGATTATGGCGAGACATCATCAACACTTTAAAATTACAGAGCTGAGCAAAAAATCCCTCACAGGTTTATTACTTCAAACATACCCTGAGTTTTATACATCTGAGGTGAAGGAGTGTTACCAAACCATAGCCTGAGTTGTTTTAGACCTGTCTCCAATCAGTAACCACGTGGTATTTATATGATGCCATCACTGGTTGTATGTAGAAATTTTGAAAACCCTTGTTGTATTATTACTTTTTTTATTGTGTCGTATCTCCTAAACTGACACTAAATGTAAGTGATGATATAAGCTTCTGTAATCACATATCGGTAATGAGAATTTGTGGGAAATGTTCTAGCAATGGCGTTAGTTTGGGTGTAAAGCTCATGCAGACCTCTAGCCTGAAAAACTTTGTATATGGGCAACCATCGCATTTACAGTAAACGGTGCAGATGGGCATTGCGTACCTCCATGGCGCTGGCGAGAGGAGGACTAGGCGCGCTGAACTTTGGGCTCCCCAGCTGAGGACCCTCAGGGTGCAGATAGTCCTCCGCGTCCATGACAACTGAAGTGGCAAGACTGGGCATCAGGCTCTGATCAGAAACATGGTGCCAATCCCCCGTCATTCACCAGCCATCTCTGAGAGAGAGATAAATAATCTGATTATGACAAAGTGGGTATAACAGTGTGTGCACAACTTCTATAACCACTGAAATAAACAGGATCGCTTGAGAAAGAGGAGGACAGCTAGATAGATGAGCCAGACAGATCTTAAATTCGCCAAGGAACCGTAGGTTAGGTACTAGGGTGGGGGGGTTAATGTGTAAAGTATCTAAGACAGGCCCAGTTTGTGTGTTGAGGGGATTACACTGTTATTACATGTGTCAGCTTGTTACTACCCCTGTAGCACAATCTTTCGCACATTCAAACACAATAAATACGTAAAACCAAATGACGACATGAAAAATGGCGAAAACGATTATGAATTCATCTGATTCATAATACGGTGCATTTGTCAACACCAAAAGCATCCACATACATCACTAATCCCCGAAGCACACCCTCCTAACACAAGTCCAGCTCATACTTATGATTATAGGTCAACGTAATCGATTTTTTCGTAAGTTTATCAGCTGTCTGGGCGTTTTTCTGACTGATTCTATTAAGCGCTATTGTTTGACTCGTGCTAACATGCTAACCTAACAAAAAACTCACTCACCGCGCAATAATTCAACCCCTGTGTCTTCGATACCCCTCCACGACCACACACGACCACTCAATCTGCCTTTATCTCGATCGGTATCGGTATATTTGAGGGGTTAATCCATATTTTTTGACCCCTGATTGGTTGTTTTCCTACTTCCTGGTCGACGCCGCCATTTTGATCTGAGGAAAAAGGAATCTTCCGCTGACGTCATCACGCATCCAGCATTTTTGTGGATGGAAGAAAACTTTCTGCGTCCTTTAGGAAATAAAGATTTGTAAAAAAAAAACACATTAATGTGCCAGGATGCGTGTATCTGAGATGTCATTTTATTAAAGATGATATTTGAAAGTCTAAACAATTACAGCCCACGTTGCACAAGCGTTTATTATTTTGGAAAAGGTCACATTGTCATGACTTGTGCACCATGGCAGCCTTTTAAAAACATCGAGCAAAAGATGTACAGTGATGACAAAGTTCATTATATTTTTATTATAAATCTCACCATGTAGATGCCTATAGCTTTTCTGTGTTGTTCTTTGCAATGAATACGAACTTCATGTTATTAATATTAAAATGTGTTACTGTAACCTTCCTAAAACTTTCCTTGTAGTTTAATAAGAGATGCACCGGTTATTGTAATATTGAACTGTAGCATTTGATAATATATCAGTATAACAGTACCACCCAAAACTCTTTAAATATTAATGAACCATTCAGAAACATACCAATGTAATAATACCACCCAGATTCCTTTAATGTTTATTGTTAATATGTGTTACTTAATAACATCTCAACATTATTATAGTGTCATAAGAAGGGCATGCACAAACAACAAAATATTGTCCCATACATAAATAATTAATAAAATAAATACAAGTTTTATACAAATACTGTTTTGTTTGTTTAATATAGCTTTTGTAATATCAGACCCAACATCACGTCTCCATATGGAGGTGTGCTAATACTGGATCTCTTATTGATCCGGTTCCTTTGAATAATGGGCGTGTAATAGTTCAGAGTCCATGAACTTTGGAAGATCTGACCTGGTTTCTGCTTTGATCAGTGCTCAACAGCTGCCTGTAAACCTTACATCTCAAACCAGCCGATGCACATAATGCATTATTTCATGTTTAAGAAGTATATAGATTAGTTTTATTATACTGTCTGGAGTAGTTAAATAGGTTCATTTATTAAATGGATATTCCCCCGCAGCTCAGCGTTGCGCTTCTCTCTCTGAGCGCCCCCGTTATTCTCTACACCATCAACCATGTGTCCTACTTACAAGAGTAAGTTTCTCTCTTATTTCATTACTTTGCAATATTAACCATTGTAGTAATCTGCTTTAGCTCGTAAGATCTTACATGTGGACTGTGTGGAGATTGTTTTGAGCCTTATTGGACGTGTTGATGATTTGAATGAAATCATTTTACCAAAAGAGGGCAACCAACCTCTACTTTAAGTCATTGTGTAACCCGTGAAGATCTTTAAATGAAAACAACATTCATCATGAAGAATCATAAAAATAACAAACAAAACTTGAAAATGGCGCAATGGAGAAAGCTTCATTTCATACAATGTATGTGTTTTTATGTAATGAACAAAAAATTATGTATGTTAAGTATTTTGGATTTTGTGATGAAATTTGACCTGGTAATTTAGTAAGAATCACCCATAATGACTTTGTTGTCATACAGTATGAAAGAGAATAAACAGGTAATAATCTGCTTTTACAGTAAATATGAACTCAATATTTACATCACATGTACTAAAACTACATTCGTCTTTCAGTCCACAGGTGATGTTGGCAATTGGCATTACGGTTTTAACAACTGTATTGCTCTTGGCAAAGCTCAGTGTGAAGAGTGGTGCTGAGCCTCTATTCTATGGTAAGAGTGCAACACCAACACTATTAATACACAACTAAAAAAAAATTAAGCCTGAAATAGCTTAAATGGAAACATTTGCTTGTTACATCTCACAAGTGTGAGTTTCAGAAGAGATCCCGATGTTTCAGTGCTTGTATTTGCCAAGGCATATCTACAACCAAAAGTCAGAGATCTCATTATGAACTTAAAAGAGAAGCATTTAAATCATACTAGTTAGTGCACATGCATTGGAGTAATGAGTAGTGAACACACGCAATGTAAACTGTGAACACACACGCAGAGCAGCGGGCAGCCATTTACTGCGGTGCCCGGGGAGGAGTTGTGGGGTACCTTGCTCAAGGGCATCTCAGTTTCCTGTTGGCATTGGTAACTAAATCATCGATCTTCAGGTTGTAAATCCAACTCTAACCAAAGACCACAACTGCCCCAAATGTGGATGTGGATATGAACACATTCATGTTATCCTCTTTACTTTAACTTTATGACAACAATCGACTCATTTAGGTGTACTTTTATTTCTTATAACTCATGTAAAGAGAAACATCTGAAATAAAGTTAATACTTAAATACTTGCATAACCTTTAACTCTCCTAAACTATGAAAAAACAAAGAACCTCTGGGAAGTTATATTGACATTTTTTGAGTTGGGGATCATCATTAAATCACCATCTACGATCAATAACCAAGTCATCTCAGCTTCTCTGCAGTTTTTCTCACCTTCTGTTTGTCTGCCTGCCACTGCTAATGTGTTTGAATCCAGAGCTCAGCTCCTGCCATGACTCTCTTCTAGCCGAGAGAGATCTTTTCAATCTGGAATGAGGGTCTCCGGGTCTCCGGGCCACATGATAGAACTACCGTCACCTGGATCACTGTCAGACATCATTATTGCTGCTGTTTGCAAGAGAAATCGATAGCTGTCAAGAAAAAGCATCAAAGTCAGGCAGAGCGAAGAGATGGAGATGAAATCGGGGCTGTTTGGGTCGAGAGATGAGAGAACTAAATGTGTTGATGTTCTCCATCTGTGTGTTGTAGTATTCGCTGCGTTTTCCTTCACCTCTGTGGTTGGCATCACCAATGCTTTGCAGCAAGATGGATTTATCAAAGGCTTTATGGACTTTTACATAAGCAAGGTCAGGACACACATATACACACATTAGGTTTCTATGCTTTGTGGGAACTTTCCATAGACCTAATGATTTTATACTGTACAAACTGTATATTTTATCCCCTAACCCTTACAGAAACTTTTGGTATTTTTACATTTTCAATAAAGCATCATTTAGTCAACACTGGCTGGTCAGTATACCCACAATGTAGGGACTTTTGCCATCCTTGTGGGGACATTTTGGACATTTTTGAAAAATAAACACACACACACACACACACACACTCACCTCTTACATCTCTTGAAGGTGGAACCGTACCTGAGTAGTGCCCACTGCATCATGATGGGCTACTGGGATGGAGTTATTCACTACAGTCTGCTTCTCCTCATGGTCCATCAGATGGCCACAGGGTAAAAATGATTTTCTTCACTAGACCAACACACTGCAATAGTCCAATACAGTTTCACTGGCTGCACTAATACTTGACCACTACAGGTTAATTTTGTGCTGATATCTACAGAACAGAGTTTGAACAATGGCTGCAATATTATACAACCCAGTTTAAATGAGATGTGAACAGTTGAGTTGTGCTAATGTGTGACTTGCTGATCTCTATCTGTTTCAAACAGCATTTTACTAATTCTTTTGTAATTATTATTATATGCAGTTTTTTGACCTCATATTAAATAACTGGCCCGGTCAATATACAAGTATGTCATACAACATCAATAAAACAATCTTTGAAAGAGGTTATATTTGACAGATGTTTTGGGATTTGTTCTCTTTATACAGAAAGCCTTACCGCAGTATGGCTCTCGTGTGGGCGGGATCTATGATTGCCAATCAGATTGTCTTCGTCCCAGGCATTATATTAGGTAGGAAACAAAATGTTTACTGCTCCAAATTAAAATCACACCCTTCCTGATTTGTTTCTGTCAGGCACAACGTGTTGTATATTGATGTTGCTGTGTTTTTAGGTAAATATGGGAAAAACCTCCAGCCGGCTTTCTGGAGAAATGCCCCTTTCTTAGTTTCATCCATATGGGCGGCAGCCAAACTTTTCAGCAGGCCAAGAGAACTGTTAATCATTCCTGCTGACAAGGTGAGAAGTTTGTGTTGACGCTAGATGATGTTGTCAACTGTTTTTAAAATCCTTATCACAAGCTCAGCTTTGAGACTAATGGCACTGTATTGATGTTGTCCCTAAATCCACAAATTAAAAACAAATTATTTATACTGCTTATTTGACTTGGAAGTAACATACTACTGAAAGTAGCTACTTCAGGGACTCTACTGATGTGTAAACAATACTTAAAGTTCAGAGTATTGTTAAGTACTGATCAGTATGAATATGTTGTTTGTAGGTGGAGGCCCAGCAGAAGAAAGGGCTGCTGTCTCGACCCGTGGACCTTCTACTCACATTGGGTCTCATAGGAGCTCTGATCTTCACTGTGTTCAGAGGGTTTGTGAGTATCCATCTCTCTATCCCTCCACCCATCTCTCCATCTTTTCATCCATCATCCACTCACTCATTATGTCTTTCTATCATTTTGTCTTTCACAGGTTGTTCTAGAATGTTCACTGGATTCGTGTTTCTCTTACATCTACCAGTATGAGCCGTACATGAAGGATAATGTTGGGTTTCCTAAAGTAACGGTGAGCACAGATTATGACTGCAAACTAGTCCACATACTTTTACTAGTCCATTACTATTCTACTAGTCTTGTCCTTTTTAAGCAAAATACATACTTTATAGTGTATAATAAGACAATGTGGTACTATGTACTACCACATCATAAAATTGCCACGATTCTTTGTAACTATAAAACAGTTTTATTTTCCCTGTGGGTAGCAGATTGTCTTAAATAACTGTTTCAGATGCTTGTATGGGTTTGTATTGTGGAAATCATAACCTACAGTACATACAGTCAGGACACTTAACGTTTATGTACGAACCATTACAGACTTTTCTGTAGTGCAAAGGTTTGTGGGTAATATAAGCCCAAAAAGCTAATTATGTTGGATTATACATAAAACTGGAATATGCAGATACTGAGGTGATGAATGCATATGTGATTTAACTGTCTTATTTCTATTTCATGTGCTTGTAGATGCTGCTCTTCCTGTTCTATGCTGTGCCGCTCCTGACGGCGTGTGTATATGGACTGCTGACTCCTGGATGCACCTGGATGTTGGACTGGACGCTGTTTCTTGCAGGGGCTGTAGCCCAGGTGAACATGCAAGAACATTGAACATTCAGTGCTGTTCATGTAAATGAAATGGGTGCATCTCTAATGTTGAAGCTCATGTTCTTCTGATCTTTCCACAGGCCCAGTGGACTCACACTGGTGCTTCTGTTCACTCACGCACACCTTTCACCTACCGGATCCCCAAAGACGAGTGGCGTCTGGTTGTCACCCTGAACCTTCTGTACGCTGCTGTGCCCATTCTCCTCGCCGTCCGCTGCTACACGGATCAGGCATTCTTTATAAAGAATGTTCCGCCGGGACAAGCCAACAACGACAAGAAGATGAAGTAGAACCTTCAGTGCAAGAACATGTAGAACATCCTCAAGGACAACACAGATCCCTCACGATGGAGATTCCACAGAATCAGATCTTCAGTGGAGAGAGTCTGACCTGGAACTTTATTAGTAAATGTTTGTTGAGACAATATGACACATTAATATTTTTTACATTATCGACATTGGTTTCATTAGGTCGATATTGAAAGCAGCTGAGTTTCACCCATTAAAACTGTATATTTAACTCTTTTCTTCCAGGTTGCAAAAGTACTAAGATGTTATCAATCTTTTCTACTATACATTAAAATCTTCAAAGTCAGATCTGACTTAAGCGCATATATTTTAAATGTGAAACTAGATTAAGAGGAAGTGACAGGAACATCATTCTATTCTATTTCAGCAAAACGGCATTACACAGCATATATTTTCAGCTGTAATATTACCATATAATTACTATAATGAAATATCATTTGTTTAGCTTTAATTTTTGTCTTTTACTCTTGAAGTGGCTGGCTTGTGTAAATGTGTGAAACTGTTCAAACTACTGATTTCAATATCTGCATTTGCAGCTTATCGCTTGACCGTGAATGAATCATTTAGTGAAATCTGAATAAATATGGACTCTGGCACAAGTGTGTCCACAGACGCAGTTTGTTAGCCAGGTGATTACATCAGTCTGCGAGAGATGAAGGCGTGTCTACTGAGGGTGCGTGTGTCTTTTAAAGCAGTTTCTTGGTCCGTCACAATAATCGTTTTATTAGTTTACAATATATGTGTATTTATCTATGTAGTTGAATCTCCAGAAAACATGTTTAATAATGTTTTGCATTATTAACTTGAAAGCTATTTTAGGGATCATTAAGAACTTTCATGTTGTTGTCATTTGTTATGAGAAACCATGTCACAATGCAAAACACAATTGGTTTTATTTTCTTATTTCCATGTTCTTGACATGTTTTGTGAGGTTCATCCGATTTGTTTACATTATACATTTGTTTTTATAATTGTTTTATTGTGTTGTTGGAGAAAGATATTTCAAATGTGTTTTTGTGATAATTTGAGGACCTTTACTTTGTAATAATTAGGTGATAGGACCTTTAAGTATAATCAGGACCTTTCCTGATTTGAGTGGCAGCTCATGTTTGCCAGAGGTGCCTTTGCTCTTTGCCTGCAGTGAACTCTCATATCTCTGTGTCTTGTGAAATTCCCTGTTTATTATTCTTCCTGTTAGGCTCCAAAGGTAACGCTGGGGCATGGGTTCACTGAGGAGAGATATTTATAACATTGCAACACTGAGATAAAAGATTACATTTACAGTTATCCTTCACGTCTCATCAAATCTCTGACCCTTGACTCTGTAGATGACATCACACAATCTGATTACAATGTCACTTCACTTGCCCTGGTGATCTTTCACCTGGACAGACGAATTGTGCAAAGCTGCAGTCTTGCAAAAACAGCCCTAAAATATACCTGACACACAACTGGCTGGTTTTAAACTGAACGTATGAATGTAAAACATTTCAGAATGTACTAACAATATAAATCAGGATTACATCCAACAGAAAAAAAACATGCATCTTGCTTTCACACTGAATTCTTCATGGGAGTGTAAATAACTGCTCTGAATGATATGGTTTATGTGCTTTTCTAAATATGCAATAGATCATAAAATGTGGTTATGATTTACTTTAATGTTATTATGTTATTCATAATGACTGCCTTTCCAATTTATATAACCAGAAAAACGTTTTTATATGTGGAAGTTAACTGTTTCTGTGGCCTAATCATGTTAAAGAGTCGTTACAATCAATTGTGAAATAACCTAAATCGATTCATTGAGTTTGAGCTTCTCAAGAGGTCGAGTGAGGCTGCTTTTAAATCCAGCTCACACATTCTCTCACAGACAGAGTCATTAGAATTTCATGGCAGCTGTTTTTAGGGGAATCACAAAGAGCATGTATAACTATTGCTTTCAGAATCAAGTGCTTTCATGTCAACGATGGAATGGCCAGCAGCTATTGGCAGCTGTAAATGCGCTCGCTTGTTGTCCTAAAGGGTTGAGTTTCCTGTATCGGCCTGTAAAGGACAGTCTTTAGCACTGTTTGAAGATGTTTACTTAGTTCCTATAGGAAGAGGCTTCGAGTTGTGAAATACTTAGGGCTGAAGAGAGGTCAATACTGTTACTGTATCTTAGAAACTTACATTGAGATGACAAGATCCTGAGTTTCTTTTTTAGTCACGTCTCCTTTTCCCACACCCTGTTTGCACCAGAGACGGACAGATATCAGCTTTGTCCTAAATTCTAGGCAGCTGCCTACCAGTATCATGCACATCTCCATGAATCTCTAGTGGATAGTGAAATCCTATAATGCATTAACTAAACAACCTAGCAACCACCCTAGATGCCCCTAAGTGTTGCAGCTGAGCTCTGACATCCTATAACAAATCTATATTAAGCAGGGTGTCTCCCAAACAGATGAGTCTAACAGTGCAGTAATGAGCAAACAAAATAGCATGACTTGTTTTTGGCCAACAGTCTAACAGTGCTGGTTCGTCCTGCACCTTTCAGCTTTTAATTCACTGGTATACAATTATCTGCATACTTTGTTTCATCCTACATCTGCATATAGTATTCTAAAAATTCTATAAAATATAACATCTTTTACAGCCCATACATGAGTAAAACCTTCAATGTAGCAGGAATCAAAACCTATTTAAAAGTATTTGTTATTTAAGAGTATTTTAAAGGCATGAGTTCTGAGTCAAACAATTTTATTGTTGGTTTTAAGTTTATTAAAGAAAAACAACACAGCAACAAACATGAAGCCATACAAACATTAATGAATGACTGAGTTTCATCCTGTTCTTACTCAGGTAAGGAAATCTGAAACTGTTTCACACATTCCACACATAAAAGATCAGAGTGGACAACTGTGTTAAAAGAAATGTTTCTCTTAGATTGTATTGGTGTAAAATGAGAGTTCTGGTTAGTTACTCCTAAAAAGGTGAAAGTCAACTTTAGATTAATTTTCTCACAAAGTCTAAATCATTTCAGCCCAAATAACTGAAAATACACTGTTATCATGAAATGGCCCAAAAAAGGCTTCATTATCATTATGATATACATTGTAAAGAAAAAAGTATATATAGTAATAATAAGACTTTTTAATACCTGACGGAGTGACAGGGTTAGAACAACATTTGTGAACATGGTCATGCTGAGAAAAACTGGTTAATGCAAACAAACACTGAATAATAAGAAGGAATAAATGATTGTGCAGAGAAACTCCAGCACACTATATACAGAAACAAATCCAACTGTGAGATTAAATTAAGAATGAAAGTGATTTGATGGATTATTAATGTGAATCTTTCTTCATCTAGCATCATGTTCACTAAAGAATATATGAAGAATATAGAAATAATCACACTGAACAAAGAGATTTTACAGAGAGTAAGAAAACACACATTTACTCTTTAGAAGCAGAAGCAGGTTGTCAACTAGTTAATAAGTATTATCTCACATACACACAAAGTACACTCATATACACACTTCCACAAAATACACACAGGTCACACACACACATAGATGCATTCACACATGCATTAACATCCAATTACACACTTACACCTTCACACGCACGTGCACACGCGCGCACACACACACACACACACAAAATCTCTTACCCCAGGACACATCTCTATACTTCAGCTGGTGGGTGTTAAAAGGAGGTGTCTAAAATCCTACAAATTCATCACACGAGCTCCTTCACACTCCAGCAGGACTGCAGATGAATGAAGAAGCTCCTCAGAGGCAGAAACAGCATGACTGTTAATATATTCAGCTTGATAATCAGAGCGAAGAGCAAAGAATGAGACATATGCTTAAAAACAGACCTTCTGAATTCCGTAGAAAACAAAGGTTTTAGGCTTATGAGAGTTATGAGCACATTGAATACATATCCTTAAACATTACATAACCCAAACAATCTACAGCAAAACAAAATCACTGTGAGACCTACAGTTCTACTGCCGGCTGCTGCATCAACTAATCAATACGACTATTCTAGAAAGATTAACAGCAGAAGAATC
This sequence comes from Chromobotia macracanthus, assembly GCA_036877525.1. Taxonomy (NCBI): domain Eukaryota; kingdom Metazoa; phylum Chordata; class Actinopteri; order Cypriniformes; family Botiidae; genus Chromobotia; species Chromobotia macracanthus. Next base: position 4,163,299 of record JAZGTH010000003.1, read on the forward strand.
TTATTCATAGCAGACCGGACACATAACCAACTGTATAAACTCACACACGAGTCAGTCTACATGAAATAACCTTTAATCTCTCTGTGTGTTCAATTCTGAGGATCAGTCCAAAGACTGTTGTGATGAATATGCTGTTAGTAAAGAAAGTTCTTCTCACAAAGTATGAAAACAGCAGATTAATGAAACCTAAATAAATTTTAACAGTAGTGAACAGGAAAATCACAGAGTAAGAAAGTTTTTGAGTGAAACGAAGAGAGGGAGATCAGGAGGAGGAGATTAGAGGAGTGATTCTGTCCTTCAGGGTCTGTTTGATTTCTCTGATGTCACAGAGGTCAGAGGGGACGTCCCCTACTTTTAATTCAACCCTTGTGGTTTAATCCCGCCCCCTGTGACCAGATCCGTGTCTCCGGTGTCTTCGGTGCTCACGGCGGGATCTATGATGCTGCCGACGGTAACGGTGAGATCGCCGCGCTGTCAGCAGACAGAGAGACAAATGGTGAGTTGAGCAAACAGTTTCTTCATGAAGTGTTTCTTCAAATAATATGAAGGAATGTCACAAAAACATGCTAGAGGTTAACATTATCTAGAGAACTAAATAATTACAGATAATAGATAATAATATCATAGATAAGAATATAAATAGCTCAGGAGACAACCCCTCTAAAAGAACTGTGGCAGTACCATGGTACAATGATGGTATATGCCATAGTGGTACATCAATATACCTCAAAGAAACCATAATAGTAGAGTACCATGGTAGCACCACTGTAATTTAAAGTTTCCAATACCTGTTTCTCCTACAATTCTTAAAGACAAATAAACAGACTAAAATGAGATAACTGTTGAAATATAATAAAAATATACATAACAAAATGTGTACTTCATAGCTCAGATCATTTGGTCTTAGTTCTCACTTATGAACTCATTTGGAGTTCAGATAGGTTCATATTGTGACTCTGAGCCTTGACTGCAAATCTAAGCGCAGTTTGAGACATTGCTGAGATGTTTCTAGAGGAGACATTACTGAGGTCTTTTCAGGAGAAACATCTGAAAAACAAGAGACACAAGCAAACGTCTCTATTTTCTCTCCATTTAATCCCATTTCTGCCTAGGACAAACATCTGAGATACTAAAATACATTTATTATAACACTGTATAAAAATGTGCTATCACGACTAACAGAAAGTGGCTTCGGTATTATTTATTCTGTTGTGTGTTTTGAGACTCACACTTGGTACAGACAATCTTGGGTCTTTCCCAGGTTCCATTGGGTCTACAGCGGACAGTCGGTATGTGTCGCTGAAAGAAGCCATCGTCACACTGGTACCGCACCACAGTGTGGATGTCATAGTGAGATCTTCTGCGGCCCACAAGGTAAGCGTTGTCCACCGCTGGAGGTGTTCCACACATGACTGCCAAACACACACTTAATCAGTTCTCCTCTGAACTCCATAAACGCAAAGAACATTCTTTGTTATGCTGGTTGAAAGACTATTCACAATCGCTAAATAAAGTGGGCTAAATATATTTACATAAACATATACCTGTATCCTTTGTGGAAGGCGCAGGACCATTAATGTTTGTCCAATCATTGCATTCGGTCCGAATGCAGTGATAGGGTGTCCTACTTGCCTGTCAAACTATGTACGCCTTTAAGTGTATTGGAGGAACCGTGGCTTTGGAGAGCGTTGTGAAAGGAGGATGGGATCTTACTCTTGCCAAGCTAGCTTCCTATTGCTAGCCTCTCCGAAATTGCCTACCCTACCTTAGACATTCATAAAATAACTTTAACTAAAACAAAAGGAAATTAGCTTTCATTTGAATATTAGTTCATCTGCTTGTGCTCAGTCACCCTCTGACGTACCATTGGGGGTATACAATTTAAAACATCTGTAAGGAAACTCAAATAAAATTACCCTTTGAAAATAATGGTGTGATTTTCCAACATTGTATTTGAGGAAGTGACATCAAAAACTCTGTGACCATACCCTAAAAGCTTTTGAATATTAGTTCATCACCAGCCCTTTAATGTCTGTAGTGGTTACAGTCCTGGTGCGCTGAACCTGAGGTATGAAAATATGATTTCTTAAATAAAATGTAAAAAAGTTTGACATTGTCTGGCACAAACTCAGTCATTCCCTGAGAATAACTCTTATTTCTACCGACAGAAAGTCTGAAGCTCAGCTCTAAATCTGTTTTCTGGCATCACTGCTGAGAGACGCCACAAAGAAAGGCATCGTGGGAATTATAGTGCCGAGCTTAGAGCTTAAACTGACATTCTGAGATCTCCTCAATGGGGTTTAAAAACTCGCCCCAGCGACTGAAAACTCCTTGTGTTGAAGAATCAAAAAAAGAGAGTTTTTCTGCCCTGTACGTTAAGAGTGCTGAATTGAGCGCCAACATCTCAGCAGTTTGGCTCTTATTCACACTAGCTCAGAGTCCGTCTCTAGAAAGCACAGACATTCAAACCCCAAGATCCAATAAAGCAGGACTTGCATGTTAAATTCAACTGTTGCCTTTTCAAAACTATGTTTTAAAATTCAATTCATTTAGTAAACAGAAGTCATATTCACTTAACATGTTGTGAACTTTGATTGTGAGAACAATAGGAAATTGATGGACATTTCAATACAATTCATTTCAATCATGGTATTGTAATACGTGAAAAGTATACAGAAGGTAAAATATGAAATTGAGATGTTTATGCAGCTGATTAACGTAATAATGTGCGAGCAAGGTGATCAATAAGCACTTAAAATGGAGTACGTTGTCTGTTTAGAAGTATGTGGCCTGCTTGGCCACAGAGAGTTGGACTTGTAACCCAAAGGCTGTGGGTTTGATTCTCAGTGCCAGCAGGAAACAACTGATGTGTCCTTGAACAACTGCTGCCCAGGCATCACATTAAATGGCTGCCCACTGCTCTGGGCACATGTTTATTACTCATTACTCCTGATGTGTGTGCTCTTACTTTGATGGGTTACATGAACAGGACAAACTTAAAGTATGGGTCACCATACTTGGCCTGCACGCCACTTCACTTCAGAAAACTCAGACTATTATGCTAATGACACAAAGTTTGATTTCTATATGACAGGTCTGTGTGCAGTAAACTCACCTGTTCCTTTCTTGCAGATGTAGGGCAGATTATAGTTACAGGGCACATCGTTCCACTTGCCGTCCTCTCTGGAGATCATGACTGTGCAGTCCTCTCCGCCCGCAAAGAAATTATCCGGCTGATTCTCACGCCAGTGCTCGTACACCTGCGAGAGAGAACAGCGAGAGACAGTGTCCCAGCTCAGATGAACTCGAGGTGGCTCACCGGCTGCCATCTGACTGCACATTTTTATCAGTTTGTGCATGAGGACCTAAGATACAAATGTATCTCAACACTAAACTAATTCTAACTCTGATGAGAGGAGAAACATGCTAATACTTCTAAAACATAACTGAGAACTATTGAACTATGAAAGACCAACTTGTGAGCAATACAGTATTGAATTTTGGAATAGGTAATGAATGATAAAACAATTTAATGTGCAATTTCACCTGTACAGCTCAACAGTTGTCTTTACAGTTTACAGTGTCAGAAAAATGAAAGTTTTACTAATGTGTCTTTCTTTCCATCATGTTGGATTAATCATATGTTAGAAGTTACTCACAACATCCAATCCATCTGTCCACTGAAAATCATCTTCCACTGTACGATCATTCAGTCCGATCCAAACATTCTCATGACCTAATCCTGAGGAATGGCAGAGACACACACAGTAAGTAAACAGTAGATTTACATTACACACCTTCATCATTCTCAACCTGGATCTGTCAGGTAACCTAATCAACATCTTTCGTTGGTTCTGGAATATTCCTGTCAAACAAACACATTCCTGAACCTAAACCCAACTATAACCCAAAAATCCAAACACAAATCTTATCTTGATAATACTGCTGTTCAAGCCCCAGTCCCAATCACAAGTTTAACCCCACACATCTTATTCTTGAAATCTGATTGGTTGCCATAAATGCCTAAATGTAATTGTTGTACCAGGATCCACAAGATCACATACTGATAAATTTAAATCAACTGGTGAACCACAGGTGTAGTTCAACACATTAACTATCGACATATTCCACTAATGTTTGACAGACACAAACTGTCCCAGAATGAGGGTCTCAGCAGTGTGAGGGTCTCAGCAATGTGAGGGTCTCAGCAATGTGAGGGTCTCAGCAATGTGAGGGTCTTAGTCACGGACCGTTGAGGAAGTCCTGCTCCATTGAGGATGTGATGCTGGTCAGATGACTGCTGTGCTCTCTGCAGTCCTTCTCTGAGTCTTCCCACGTGTGTCTGCGAGGAAACAGCCGATAGCAGTGGCCATGAAACTTCTTCCAGCCATGTTCACATCCCTCTGTGTCTACAAAGAGAAGGCACCAACAAAAGCTGTATTACCATGTTTGCATACATACGTTCATATTTGCAAACAAACATTTGTATATACACACACTTCATCAAACCATGTAAACGCCATGGTACATGAATTTCAGTACCACAGTAAATATCAAAGTACCAAAGTAATGTTAGCATCAAAGTCATTTTTAATAAGAGGTAGCATTAATCAGATCAACTCACTGATGCTTAGCCAGTTTATTAACAAACTTTCCCATAATCCATCTGCGCTAGCAACACAGCAGCTACATCACAAAGAATTAATCTTCATTGAAGATCTCCAGGCCACTGTACTGCCAGATGGGTTTAAAATCACACTATAGCCAGACAACAAAAGGAAGGACTCAGAGTATTTGTGAGTGTGTGTTTCCTGACTGTTCTGTTAAATTAAAATGAAAGCCACTGAAGAACAGTTATTAAAACAGCACAGGGTTGTAATTAAGACCCCATCAGCGGGGGGCTGGCGGAGGGGAGAGAGACTTCTGTCTGGTTTGGTGGTTCTCTCCTCAGTGGAGTCAAATACATACACAGCTAGCCGGTCATTATCACCAAAATAAACCTTAATGTGACGCAGAGGGCTCTTGTATCACCCTGACGGGGGTTATTTTGTGTGGTCATGACCACAATTATTCATTTTTTTACTACACTGCAACTTAGGCTAGATTTGGATCAGGTTCCTCCCTCAATGTCAGTCTATGGGATAGTTATGCCTGTTTAGGTTCAAATGCTGAGAGCAGTAACAGCATCAGAGCAGCAGATCAGAAGCAGAAATGTTTGAAAGCACATATCCAGGATCCATTGTGATCGGAGGAAAAAATAAAATGTCTGGAAGCACATTTTCAGGTTCTCCTGTGGTCAGAGCAGAAAGTGAGGTGTTTAGAAGCTCATGTTCAGGTTCTCCTGTGGTCAGAGCAGAAAGTGAGGTGTTTAGAAGCTCATGTTCAGGTCTGCTCACCTCTCTCACATCTGTCTCCGCTGTAGCTGGGCAAACAGAGACACACAAATGAATCCTCTTTATCAATACAGGTGCCTCCATTCTCACAGGGGTTTGATTGACAGTCATCAACATCTGCAAGATAAAGAAAATGAAAGTCCTTCATCCTTCTTTTATATCTCGGTTATGTTTTAAGAATGGACTTTATAGCGTTCTTTGACAAATCCTCTGATTATGAAAAACAATCACGAATGAATCAATTGCTGATGTACCCCAAGAGTTTGGTCTTGGAAGAATTTGATAAGAAAGTCTGAGTTAATTTTGAGATCTCTGACTTCTGAAGACTTTTGGTATCTTGGCAAATCTGAGCAAAAGTTAAGACATTATTGAGAGATTACACTTGAGATTACAGGGGTGATGAGAAACATCTGACAAGGGGGAGACTTAAAACGTTATATATGGCAAACTTCACAAACAAATTACACATATATGTTTAAGACACAAAATATATAATGCACATGAATGTAACCATTTTAATTAAACTCTTAAAATTAATTTTTAAAACTCAACACTAAATGAACCATTTTTCCTCAGTAGTTCACACACAATTATACAGTATAATATAATGATGTTAATAAGATCTTCACACATTATGCTGTTGAAATGACACATATGATGATTTGAATGTGAGCTCAAACTATCTGCTTGATTGTTAACTCTGAGCCTGTGAGTTTGGAGTCCTCTAACATCACATTTGATTGATCCATTTCAACATACAGTACAAATACTGACTCAATCTTAAGACAAACAGCACTTTAACATCTGACCAAGTCTACAACCATCGACAACATAGCAACACTGACATCACTTCATATTCAGTCACAGTATCAGTCTGTCAGGATATGTGTGCAGCACACAGGCCTGTCGACTCTCATTGAAACCTTGAGAAACGGATCATTTGGGGTTGGCTGGCTTTAAACATCAAATGATACGTGCTCTCGAGTCTCTTAAACAGACACAAACAATCCAGACTGTGGTGAGAGATGCCCTGAGCCTAATAAACATCTACCCCCAGCACAGTTACCTCACTGATATTTACTCTTGACAAGCATAGTAAACCACCAAAAGAAGCTGGTACTGTATCCCAAGCTAATAATTTTAGGTTGTAAGAATGGTTCCCTAACATTTGCCAATGTTCTGGGAACGTTCTCTGTTAGCTCCAAGTTCCTTGGAGAGGATGGTCCAATTTAGTGGCAAATATGGATGTGTAACTGACTCACAAAGACGTCATCAATTCTAAATGTAAAACAGCAGCTAAGACATTTAAACAAAACACCTTTTATAGGTCACATGGGATTGAAACAAGAAGAGGCTGAGTAAATAAGGACAGGATTTTCATTCTTAAGGGGGAACTGTTCTGTGATGTAGCACGTCCCACCTTCAGACACTCTGAGATCTCATTTCCGGATAAAGGAGGCTAATGTGAGCCGACACTGAGACGTGAGGATTCCAACACGGGCAGATATGAGGTGATAAAGGTTAGGAGTCATTTGCCATCTGTCAGAGGTGTTTTAATACTCCACAGGCTGCAGGGATACAGGATTACTCAAAGAAGACGTGAAGGTTTTGCAGGAGGTTTGTAGGACACTAATACAGACATTTCCTAAAATAGCAAACCCTTCTCAGGCTTAATGTTTGTCAGGACTGCAAAACTGTCACCACATAAGCTTCAAAAGATCCCTTAAGTAAAAAAGTTTAAAGTGTTAAAGTATCAAACTAAGATTCTAGTACAGTCACATTGAAGTCATTAACTTCCTGGCTTTGGAATTGATATGAGAGGAGCAAAGGATCATGGGAAGTGCCATGGAACTGGATTTACACCCCTGCAAAAGTTCTGCTCTTAATTCAAGTTTCACTTTCCTCATATACCAAAGTAATGTTGGAAGTTTTCAATGAATCGACTGATGAATAATAATCTTTGAATAATGTCTTTGAATGAACACCTTGTTTTTTAAAGATTCACCAGTTCTTTGTAGCCACATGTCAACAATTGACTGTCAATTTTTATATCCCCAAAGATTTTTATAAGAGACATATTAAATCAAAATGATACTTCAATGAATCATAACTGAGAACTTTATAAAGTTTCCCCAAACTATGAAAGAAACCAAAACTTCCTCTGGGAAATTCACTTATTTAGACTATGTAACAGACTCAGACGGTGAGATGTCAGCAGTGTGGCAGGTGTGACATCACAGAGTTTTATAGAGTTATGAGCTCGAGACATCAGCGAAAACCAGAGACTCTTACAACCCTGATCTGTCACGCAAAGACACTCACAGACCTGAGACCTCACAAGAGCTGACTGAAAACAACAGATCCAATCTGAATGCCTGGGTTTCTTGCAGTTTCAAAACACAGGTTTATTAACCCACCATGAAACAACATCGTGCTTATACGAGGCCAGGCAGAGTGTTCTATGAGGTACTATGAAAAAGAAATCACTGAATCTACTTTATCTCATTTTTAGATAACCTGCCCATTAACATAATTGAAGCTGCAACCTGTAACTTTCTTTGATAAAGAAAGACAGAGAGGCAAAAGTTACTGAATGCATCTTTAAATGCTGTTCCTCTCTCTTCCTGTCTAAGTTTGCGGCTCTATGTCAGAATAAACAGCACGACACCAGACGTTATACTCACAAACCAGACCTGACTCAAATGACCAATTAAAGGTTTACGAGGACACTATTTTATAGTTTAACAAGACACAAATGCATTATAAAGAATCATTACACGGCCTCATGTCCAAGTGCAACATTTAAATGGATTTTCATCTCTGTCATAGCCATTTAATTGCTGTTACAATTGTTGTAATTTAATTAAAAATAATGGTATCTTGTGTTCTGATAGGAGCAGCAAAACACCAATATACATTATACAACACAAAACACACAATATAGACCAAGTACAGTAAACTCAGCTAACAGGAAACGTTTTCAGAATGTTGGCTTCTGTCAAAGTTATCATAAAAGTTCTGGCAGTAATGTTAGTAGAACTTTTTCTAACGTTATATATCACGTACATAATGTTATTTTTTAGTAGTTGGTGCAGAGGAGAACCACCAAGGCCCTCAGAGGGGACCTAAACTTCAAATCACTTCAAATCAGCCTATTTAGTTCATCGGCACATGAAGGGTTAAATAAAAGAGCTAGGAAGTTTCCTGATGACCAAGCAACAGTAAATCAATAAGAGTCTAATTTCAAGCGACAGTAAAATTAACAAATCATATCGTTCCTCTAAATGGATGAAGTTGTGTTTTCTCCAGCGTGCCGCCATGCCCAGCGTAGTCTTTAATACAGATGTGTTTACATTCAGATGCTGCGTTTCGATCATAATAATGAGTACCATTCACTGCCATTTTAAAGCTGGGAAGAGCTAGGATATTATTTAATATAACTCCAATTGTGTTCGGCTGAAAGAAGAAAGTCATATACACCTGGGATGCCTTGAGGGTGAGTAATTTATGGGCAAAATATCATTTTTGGGCGGACTCATTCTTTAATTTGTCGAAGTTTCTCTCTGACAGTGAGCACTGAGGGGAATATTTCAGTTACTCAGTTACTGAGGTCATATCCTGTTTCTTAAAGAGTCACAAGGTACTTCAGCTCTCCATGAATATTTGAGGTGGCTCATACATTATGCAAATATGCTTGACGGGACACGTTCCTGCAAGCACTGCATATCTGCAGAGTTAAAGCCCAAGAGCTTCTGGCGTGTTTTACATATCACACACACTGTTTAACATATTCGTCATGGCAACAAATGGTGTACAGAACATCATATTACTGCTAATGTACATCTTTCATTGGAGGGAAAACACTGTAGGTCAGAGAACTATTTTCACATCAATCCCTTTGGAATCAGAAACATGTTAAAGTACACGGGAACAACGTTGATTTCATCTTCATTAGAAATATCTGCTGGAAACAACTGAACAGTAAACGTCTTTCACTAGCTAAACGGGAGTCATTTCTTCACCTTAATGAAAAGACCTTCAGCTCACTGCTGTCACAATAACAAACAAACACACACACACACACACAGACTATTACTGGCTCAGAACAGACTGCAGTAAAAATGAAGAGGTCAAAATTAACCTGTTAACCTTCCTTTGACCCTGTGACCCTGCGACACCCGACCCTGTGTTCAATATGATGAATGATTTGACCCTTAACCTCAGTATTGATAACTGTATATGCAGCAGCTGGGCCAAAACCCTTTCTTACTAACTAGATTTGTTATAGATGGGCCTAGTCAAAGAAACGTTGAACAAAACCGTTTGATTTGTGTTTGTAGTTACTCACATAAAAGAAAATTCACAAAGAGATCTTTTTAATATAAGTTTTTTCCCCAGAGAAGGCGAAACAATCCCTGAATTGAATCCCTGACATGAATTTCTGTAAATATGTATTGCTCTACATAAATAAAAATGACTTGATCTCGTGTGCCCCTGTTTCTTGAACATGCTGTAAGCGGGTGACCAATCACAACAGACTGGGCCAGCTTGACCAATCAAATCATTTCAGAAGAAGGGGCTTCACAGAGACCAGAACTAAACCGAGTGTTCGGAAACAGAGAAAAACAGATGTGCTGCAATAATGTAAAACATGCCAAAAATAACGTGTTTTTGAACAATTATGCATGAAAATCGATCCTAGTACACCCCAAAAACAAAATCAAAACTTCGTGAAAGGGCATAATAGGACGCCTTTAAAAGAAATCCCAACAATATCTTGGATAAATATATCGGATTTACTAAGTTTTCAATAAAATAATCTGAGATCTTAATATTACCTCGACATAGCTTTGCTAGTATTAAATACATAACATTTGTACATATAAGACATTTAGTGATGAGTTTAAAAATCACTTTATTCAAAACTTAAAATTCTGTCACCATTTACTGTACTTTATAAAACAAAGCTCCAAAAAATACAATAAAACCTCCATAAAATGATGATAAAGTTTCACAAGACTTCTGAAGTTTTGTACTGAAAGTCATTCACTAAAAATCTGTATATCACCTCAGTCACGCTAGAACATAATCAAACTAGTCACTTTAGCTATAACAGCTATAACTAAATGTGATGAATTGGGTTGGAATTTGTGTTAGTGTGAAGGACAATTCAGTTTTTTAGTGACTTCGGTCTGTTCGTCACACAAAGCTATTGTATGTATGAGTCAAACTCTCCCCAGCTAACAATTTTTGGTTGTAAGAACGTATCCCAAATGTTTCCATTAAGTAAGAAAAATGTTACAAATTTTATTTTGAATGTTCTAGGAACGTTCAAAGCATCCAGTTGTTTTAGATGTTGTATGTATGTTTGTCATATAAAAAAGCTATTTATACTAAAGGTTTTAAATTCTGTAACGTTTTTAAAATGTTCCACTAACAATTAAAAAATAACATTTTGGATTTATATGTAATGTTAAAAAATAGCTCTACTAACATTATAGCAAGAATGTTTTACAGTATAAAATAACTTTCACAAAACGTGAATGTTAGCCAACATCCTGAGAACGCTCCCTGTTAACTTGGCCCCCAGTTTTAGGTTCAGACTGAACCTCTGCTCAGGGGCTCCACAGGATCAAGAAAGTCACAGAGGTTTGAAGAACATGATGTACATGATGACAGAACTTTAATATGGATTTAAAGGAATAGTTTTTCTGACCGATCTCACAGCTCTCTCCAGCGTATCCCTGCAGACATAAACACCGGAAACCTTCTTTGTGTGGAAGACACGTTCCTCCATGTAGACAACTACATCTGTCATCATCTGCAGAGAGAAAACACACACACATGCAGTCAGTGACATGCTGTTGGGGTGATCCATCACAATCTGTCCGTGATTAGAAGAGCCGAACACACATATGTGACCTGAAGAAATGGGGCCCCAACGGAGCCCTGTACATCCTAATGAGAGTTTAGACACATGTCAGTGGCAAAGAGATTATTGTGTTCAGCAGCAAAGCCACAGTATATGTCTTCTGTTTTCCAAACACTGTTAATTTTACGCTGAAGCTCAGTCTCTGACACTTTACTGACAGTACCATTTCCCAAGGAAAAGTGAGTGATGCTTGTGAAAAACTCACCACCGTAATGCTAAGGTGTTACGGGGGGTTGCCAGGGTGTTGCTATGCTATTCTTAAACCACTTAAAAAAACCTAAGCAAACATGTTTAAACACCAGTCATATGTTCTTCTGAGTTTTTGCATGTCGGTTGATTGGTGAACTTTGATCCGTCACTTCACATGTCAGTCAGAAGGTCTCGCTGTCTTCAAGTACTTATTCTTGGCTAGAACTATCGGAACAGATGACAAGACTTCATGATGATAGACAGAAGTCCACAGGCTACACCATTTAATCCTGCCTTTTCTGAAGTCTCTCTTCATTGTTTTCTGCCACACACACATAACAAAACTGAAACACGCACCTCAGACATGTATTTATCTATGTATGTGTGTGTGTGTGTGTGTGTGTTCAGTGAGGCTTGTAATAGGTTTCAGAGAACACCTAATTCTAATACACCTGCTGAATGACCTTCATTACTGACCTTCTCTGTGACTAACTCACTTTATACACATGAAATGTGTGAGATAGAGACAGAAACATCTCATGGTGGAGCCTCAAAGGTTCCATACATGTTTTATGTTTAATACTGAATATATTTTGGACCGAAAATTCTGCTTTACGTGCAGTATTTGGTTTATCACATAAATCGTAGTTATCCACCTTTTCTTGGACTCAACACCTCATGTTTTCTGAGTTAAAAATGAATTTTAAACCAGTAACAGTGACAGTAACAAGACAAAGATCCCAAGAGAAACAGTTAGTGTACAATGCAATACAACCATACAAATGTTTTCATGCTCTGTAGTATACATGTACTGTATACTACACACTGCGTGCAAATCATCTGCACCCATTTAGCACATTTTGTGTGAGGAACAGGCAGAAATTTTGAAATGTCTGCATCACAATCAGTCATATGATCTGTGAGAACCAATGGTGTTTGGCTACACTGTTGCATCTTCACATAACATACTTAATACGTTTTGGAATGAGATTAGTTAGCAATGGTTCCTGCCTCTGACTCTTACTTGAAAAGCTGATGAACTTCCTCTCTCTCTCCCTCTCTCTCACTGATTGGACAATTTCTCCCTTCAAACCATGTGATGCACTCAGCTTCTGTTGTCATGGTAACTGCACAAAGCCCACCCCTTCATACACTCCTGTATCCACCAGCTCTGTCATTTTTTACTTCAGCTCAAACTGGCTTGTTCTGTATTTGTACCACAATGCAAATGAACTGCATCCTTTCAGACAAACTCTCTGACACTGTGGATGCTACCAGGGCATCATGGGATTATGGGACCTGTTGTACAAACACACACAGATAAACTTATTTGCAGTGCAATTGCAATAATGTGAGGTCAGACAGTTGTTTCTGTAAGGTTAAATCAGACGAGGTAAGACTTCTTAATTTTATGTGATATGTAAACAATTGCATGTCAAGTTGTCATGTTTGTGTATGAGAGCGACTGAACAAAATGTCATAATCAAGCATTGAGGGTAAATAATTACCCATCAGGCAGACTGATTTAATTTACTGTTTATGCAGCTGCAAATTCACTTCAACACATCATCAAATTATCAAGCTGTGTGTTGAAATCACTCTGACATTGTAGAACATTAGTGACTATTTTAATAGAATAAAAAAAATTCTCTCAACATCATTGTTTCATTAAATGTTCTGTCTGCTGTAGAATGCTGCTCTTTTCCTCAAGAAAACATATAATGACATAACCATCCTAACCAGTTACCAGCTTCTTCACTCACTATAATGACTAAATGTGTGGCAACTATTCTTTGATATTTACTGTGGATTTCACTGTTTTCCCACTCAAAATGTAATTAAACCCACCAAGAGTCTCTTTTCTGCACCTGGACCTCCACCCACCTGCCATATATTATTGATGTATTATTCAAACACACACACACACATATAAAAACTCTTTACGGGTTTCTGTAGCACTTTAAGTTCAATAAAGATGCATCAGACGAACCCTGCTAAAGGACTACATTTGGTTATACAAGGGTTTCTGAGTTGCTGAATGTTTCTTTGGAGATAAAAAAAAGTTCTTTATGTTTTATTACAGTCCCTTTAGATCAGTAGCCAAAAATAACTAACTAGCTCTTTGGCTACTGATTAACATGAACCAGCACTACTCAGGGATATCAGCTTAAAGAGAAAGACGTGGCACAAAGATTATAAATAATAATGTGAATAATGTGGACTGATGAATCAAGCACAAAAAGACCAGGAACATGATTATTACGAAAGTAAACAGTGTACATTTTCATGTTCATGTTGACTGTAAAAAGGTTTTATGACATCATATTGTTTGGAACTGTATTTTTAACCAGATTAGTGACAGAACAACAGTGTTTCTTGTTGGTAATGTTTGGTTCATAGTGCCACTTAAACAACATGAAGAAGATTAATGAGAACTCCTCTGACTGAACTGATAGAGTTTGTACAGAAAATTTTACCTCTCTGTCCAATGGAAGTGTTTCTCTCGGTGCTGCTGAGATCTTTCTCGGTGCTGCTGAGATCTTTCTCGGTGCTGCTGAGATCTTTCTCAGTGCTGCTGAGATCTTTCTCGGTGCTGCTGAGATCTTTCTCTGTGCTGCTGAGATCTTTCTTGGTGCTGCTGAGATCTTTCTCTGTGCTGCTAAGAACCGTTGCTCCAAACGTTGACGTCTGAGACTCGTCTGGAGATGTTGTGATGGTTGTTACACTGTTTTCACTACTAGAAGATGCAATGTAGGACATTGTAGTGCCCTGGGCCCCTGTGGTTGTCATCTCTGTGGTACTGTGGTCTGGTCTTCTGGATTTGTTTCTTCGTCTGTACTGAATTTCTCCACGGGCCTCTGCCACACCATCGTCCTGGTTCAGCGTGGTGGTGGCACTGTGCTCTGTGAACAAACCGGTACTTGATGTCACCACGGTGAACGTCTTTTGGGAGGTGGTACCTGACGACAGGTACATATCACCCCATGAGCTCCCCTCAATCTCAGAGACTCGGCTCTCTCCGGAGTAGTTCTCTGTCATGGACAACCTCTTCACGGGTTCAGTAGATATGGAGGCCTCAACTTTCTCCTCAGTCTCAGCATCAAAGTCAGGGGTTCCTGTTTTCTCTTCAGGTATCTCTGTCACCAGAACCCACTCTCCCTCCATCACTGGACCTTTCTGTCCAGGTTGGCTGGGCTGGCTGATGTCCAGTACATTTTTGTCAGTCATCACTGGGTCTGTGGTGGGCACCACAGAGCTCATGGGTGGATGGGAGGCCATTAATTTATCAGTAACTGATGAAGGTCCAGAGAGCCATGAACTGCTCCACCACGACATCAACCCTGCTGAGATGAACGCAAGCGGTAATTACCATCAGTCAACTAAAGAATGAGATTAGAAAGCTGTTACATGACTCATATGAAGCACCTCTCATAATGGCACCTGACTGGATGAAAGCCATTTGTACAGTGTCAATGCATGTGCCCTGCCTAAAGCACCGTGATTCAAAGGCTACAGACAGTATCAGATAATGCCATGATATTTTGATGTCAACAAACAGTACGGTTGTTTATCATACTCATTCTTTACCATACTCACTACACCATAACATTTAAATAGTACTGTATTGTGCCTTAAATAATACAGAATTCCTCAAAAAAATCTCACAAGTCAAAAGAGCCCAAAGTCTGCCCAAAGTTTCATAATTTTACTTTTGTCTGACTGCTTAGAACAGTAATTGCTCACAAAAAGCTATGTTAACAGATATAAAAAATACAACTTTATAGAAACTGGCCAAACACATGCTTTCGCTTGTTTATGGTTCACATTTTAGTCCATGTGTGCGAGTCATTTACATTTATGCATTTGCCTGACACCTTTATCCAAAGCAACTTACAGTACACTCAAGACATTTTGTCAGTGCTCCCCGGGAATCGAACCCATGATCTGTTGCGAGTGGTAGAACACACTGCTCTACCACTGAGCATTAGATTCAAATAGATCATTTGTTTTTCCCCAAATGATTTGTTTAAGATTTGTTTCCAAATGTAAATATGTAATATTTATCTATTTGTATGTTTATTCAGATATGAGGTGAGAACACTTTAGAGGAACAGCAATAGTGGTGATGGAGTGTTTAGATCATCTTTCTCCAATATAATTTCTCTGTTCATCCTCCTCCACCAGACTTTCTCTTTATATATTCACTTGTCATGGCTCCAGTTTATATTTACTTTTCTAAGATTTCAGGCAGCACAGGCTGTTTGTTTTTCTCTGTCAGTGAATGAGAGTGAGTGAGTGTGTGTTTGGTGATGTCTGATAAGACAAGTATTCCTGTTTAATGCACATACTCACAGTCAGTGATTTAAACAACGGAGAGCTGGGATGACCTTTCTGAGTGATCAGACATACAGATCAGACCTCTCTCACAAACCATGTGAAAAAAAAAGATTTTTACACTTTTTGAAGAAATGTGTAAAACTCACAACAACAGTCCTGGGGTGTTGTGTGGGTGAACTTCATAATATGCGAATTAATTAACTGAATTAATTACAAGGAACTGCATATGTGAGCATTCATTAAACCACACAAAGGTAAACCGCACAAAGCATTCGAGCAAAGGAAACCGTAAGTGAAGACTGAGGAAGTTTGAGTTGTTTTCCAGTAACACACTCCAGTCTCTGATTCCTGTCTCAGGCGTTCAACCTGCAATTCCTGTAAGAATTATTCAGAGCCATTCAGAGACGCTCTGGGACCGAGCCCAAATTCCGCCTTGATGGAAAATGGACTTTAATAATGTAGACGACAGGCCCAAGTTTCCATTTGCCGTTAAACATTAATGTTCCTGTGCTGAGTTTGGTCCAGACAAAGACAAGACAGGAGACGGAGAGGAACCTAACCTCTTTGCCGAACTGTACTGCTGAAACTAACACAGAGCTCCTCTTGGATTCCACTGAACCTACGCAGAGACTAAATTCTGCTGCGTTATAAAAACAATCTCATGTCCTGGATGTCAACCTGAAGTTTCAGTAAAGCTGACACACGCCAACATCCTCCTTTTCCCCTCTGGGCCTGAGCTTCATTTATCTTGCTAACTCTCAGACGTCAAATCCCACCAGTGCTGACATCTAATCTGTCACTACAGTCTCTGCAGCTCAGGGTTTCAGAAGCCAAGCATCTAAATTGCACTTAAAAAGGTTCTTCAGCTCTGCACTGTGATTTAAGGGCATTTTGACCTAAAAATGTATTTATTAAACATTTGGCTCAGCTATACTTCTCTCAGCTATCAACACTAGTACCACATCTCTGTTTAACACACCAAACTTAAATCTAATATTTACATTTAAAGGGACAGTTTGCTTCTGAGGAACACAAAAGAAGATATGTTGGTAACCAAACAAAAGTGGCACCTATGAGGCTGAGTAAATGATTCTTTCTGTTCTTGTATTCTCATTTTATGTTCCTGTAGATCAATTGTTAGAGTGCAAAGGTTGTCGGTTCGATTCTCTAGGAACACACGCACACACACACACACACACTGAGAAATGTGTAGCTTGAATGCACTATAAGTAGCTTTGGATAAAAGCATCTTGGATAAAAGAAAATGTAGATGTTTGAAAAAAAAAGTTTTTGGGTGAACTATCCCTTTAAGAACTAAAGATTCTTTAAAAAAAACAGTGCTACATCCAAGTATAATTGATGGAATCCTCGAGGCCCAGTTTTAAAAAACTTCTCTGTAGTCACCTGAGCCAGACGCTGTTGTAGTTCTGGTGTCCATCACGGGAACTTCTGTGGCTGCTGCGCTCTTGGACGTTGTCTCCATCTCACTTCCTGTCAGATAGCTCCAGGGTTTCCACAATGAGCTGACAATGTTTGTGAGGGAGCTCTTTTCCTTTTCTGGCGTGGTCTCTGAGGGAAGCGCAGAAGTGAAGGACTGACCCGACAGACCTTCATCTTCATCCTCTTCCTCTTTAGCCGAACCTCCAGGACCCTCAGACATGAGACCTGACCCCAGTGCAGGGACCACCTGTTCGCTGTCTGGGAACGCATCCAACTGGCTGCTCCAGTCCAGCGACGTGTCTCCAGTCCTCAGACGAACTGTCAGATACTCAGCTGATAGTTCAGGGGGCTCAGCGGCCACATGGGGCTCTTTGTCCAAATCCACCTGCCCAGTCCAGTTAGTGGGCTGAAGGTCAGGCAGGACTTGCTCTGGAAAACAATCAGATACAAATTACTGTAAGAGACAGACACAAACACTTGTGTCTGTTGTTTTGGACTACCCTAATGAATGACAAAGTGAAATACAATGACATAAACTTTGGCCAATCACTACAGAGAAACTTTCTCCCTGGTTGAAAGAACAACACAACAACAGATATTACACCAGAACAGGTTACTGTTTTAAAGTGAATTTGTACCACTGGACGTTGATGTAGCAGAAGGAGATCTGGGCATATCTTCTGCGTTCTCCTGAGAATCATCAGCATCACCGGTCATGTATCTCCATGGCTTCAGCAGGGACTTAACAATGCTGGTGAGGGCCTTCTGTGGTCTCTCTGCTGTTGACATATTTAATGGCATTAGAGAATGTTCTCTCTATACATATTTAACTCGTGCATTTGCCAGCCACAACAGGGTCATGTTTGATTACTTAGAAACACACACAAATAAACAGCCATTTTCAATGCACTGTTACTTTGAATTAAAGTGTTTCCCAGGTGAACACCCTACGGTTTGTTTGAAATAGCATACAACCTACCATTTCTCAAAGAAAGTAGAATGCAATATGCATACTGTGCACAGTATATAAATTTTCTGCATAGAATACCCAGATAACTTGTCAAAATATGCACACTACAGCCACAGTACACTGCGCAGCACACTGCACCCCACAATGCAATGTGCTCAACCATCCATTTCCATGCGAATGAACCAGAAGTTATTGCACACGCAATCTGTTTCTTGATTTGACGTATTATTTGACTTAATTACCAACAGATAAGACATTTTTACACAAAAATGGATTAAAAATGCAAAATAACCTGTTTTTTTTCTGAGGTGATAACTAGACACCACTTTCTCAATTACACGTGCAACATAGTGATGTCATAATAAAAATAGTATGCAGTTTGCAGTGCATATAGCTCAGTATGCAGTAAGCAGTGGGTTGGCATTCCATTCCAAACAGCCTTAGGGTGTGAAAGGCAGACAGAGAGGAAGGAATTGCTGGTGCAATCGTTTGAAACAGGCCTACATTCAAACCTCTGACACTCTTCAGCTGAACACTCTAACACATTACACACAGTTTACAAAACAGACGATTATAAAAACTGACTGGATGAGCGACAAGACTTAAGTTATATAAATACACACCTCTGCATATCAAGTGATTTCTATAATAACGCTGAAAGTCTGTGTATCTGATGTACATTTTGACTAATAAACTGTATAACTGTGTTTAATTGATGATTTACTGTATAATAAACTGGTTTGAATTGATGATTGTGAGTATTATTTCTGTAGCTCAACTTCATGTTTTTTAATATAGTTCATTAGCTGCTTATGATTGCCAAGCAACGTAGCATCTTGGCTCGTTAATCCTTGCGTGTGTGTGTGGACTGGCTATTTTTCGACAGCTTCAAATATGCATCAACCCAATCAGCAAGAACCACCTATTGTCTAAAAATTGCATTTTTGTTGCTGTATGTTGTTGCTGCAATTTCATTAAATCAAGCCACATAAGGCTGTGCTGTACAGTGATGTTATGAGGTTTAAAAGAGTTTTTGCTTTAAGTTGTGCCTACAAACACCCCCTTACCATAGTAAAACCACTAGCGCATGGGTTCTTGTGGTTCTAAGCTTCAATACACCACTAGAAGAACATGTTCTTGAATCTGTATTACATCACATCATACCCTGATAGCAATAAGCATCAAAGTGGCCTGTTCCGTTGATCAGCTCTGTTGGGGAAATGGTTCGGACGCCCGGTTCTGCATCCACACATCCTGAGCGCGGTGTGTTGACAGATGACCTCACGCTACCATCAGCCAGCCAGCCGGGCTCACAGTGCTCCAGTCCAGACGCCCAGGCCAGGTAAAGCTCCCCCACGGTCGCCAGCCGGCCACCCAATGACCTGCAGTGAGTCTCTGCTTCAGGGTGGGTCAGTTTGCCAGGCACCGCCACTGAAAACACTTCACCTAGAGTTTAGAGGGACGACACTCGTGGTAGTTGTGCTTTGGTTGAACTGATGTGGGTTTAGCATGCTGAAAATTCATACAAAGTATAAATATGCGCAATATGTGTAAATATGTGCGCATCTGTTATTTAGAAAAGTATGGTCCTTTGGCTTCAGAATACAGGAATATAGTGCTCATAACATACAGACAACCATGAAGCCTTTTTGAAATTTGACAGCCTCTAGTTTTCTTCATATGTAAAGCTGCTTTTGAAACAATGCAACACTGTAAAATCACTTTATAAATCAATCTAAATTAAGCTGACAAGAATCTTCATTTTTGGATGAACTAAAAATGAAGAAAAATATATGTATTTCTTTGAAAAACATATATTTTTAAACATATGACAGAATGAAGCTGTTTATCGTTTAAAATATCTGCAGCAAATAGCTTGAGCAGCAGCATATTTAAGGCGCTAAAGCAACCCTGGCCAAAAACATGTATTTTGTGGGCTTAATGCCACACTTAATGCCAACACATGATGATATGAAGAAATAAGTCCTTTTGTTTCCTCACTAAACATCTGATGGTAAATCAGAATATTAAAGCGCCTGATGAAGTCGTATTAATGGTTAGAAGATGCAGATAGTCTTTCTCTTTAGTGTTTCTTTCACTTCATTGACTTCATAAAATCACTTGATTTGTTGGTAGTAATCAAGGGGTTGTAACTTAATAATTATAGCCATTTTTACTCTCATTTGGTGCTTGTGTTAATTTTGTGTCTCTGAGAAACGGTTTCTAAAACCCTTGAGATCTGAGTTCAATTTAAGAGTACTACACTTGGCAGCATTTTACACTTATTCCTCCATAAATTTCATACCTAATGATTTTTAAAAAAATGATTAAAAATGCAGTTTAAGTTATACATTATTCATGTGTTGTGATTAGTGAGCCAACAGACGGCTGGCTGTGACAAGTACAAAGACACTAAAGACTTATTTGTTCAAAAAGATCATCAAGAGTTGTTTCAGCTAATCTGCTACAGAACATGTCGGAGCAGAAATATTACTAAATATTTCCTTTTTAATAAAAATTGGAATAGCTGAAATACTCTGGAATATTTGACTGTGTTCTGTCAATTGTAAAGTTCTGCAGTCAAACTTTTTAAGTATTTTAATAATGCTAAATTGTTTAATTTATCAGATTTGATCCCTCATAGCTATAGAGAAATTCCTACATGCGTCTTTCAGGCAGACACAAACTCTTGAATGACCTGTAAATGGAAAAAAGCTCAAAAACTCACCTTGCATCTCATTGGCGAAACAGTACACATCAAACAATTCAGAAGGGTCCCGTTTCCCATAATTCCTCACCCCACGAGAATACTCTGTGTGTCCATAGCAACCGAGCTCTGGCCTCTGTATGGGATACCTGTGGAGAAGAGACAGAATGTAAAATCAGACAGAATGTTTGCACTGTTGGAAATAACTGAAGCCAGATATGGTTATGCAAATAGTCCTGTGTTGGCATGGAAATAGCTAATAAGTAATTTCTGCATAAATTCACAAATTATGAAAGGATCCTCAAAAGAGCTTGAGGTGAACGGTGTCTATCTGCTCACTGCTGAACAATAACTGTACCTACAATTACTACAGATTAAAATTTTAAGATCCACAGAATAAACACCAAAATGAACTATAAAGACTGTAATGCGCTATCATGTAAAGTAATTAGTAGCATGTCACCCGATGCCCTCTGACCTGACGCTCTGGTCTTTCAGCCAGCCAGCAGCACAGCTGTTCATGCCTGAATGAAACGCCGCCCATAGCTGCTCTGGGGTGGCGATGTGAGCCGAATTCTGCTCGCACGCACCAACTGCGTCCTCGAAGGAGAGGGAGTATCGATCAGTCGGCGCTCGATAGTGAAACACCACACCTGAGAACAAACACAAACAATTAATGAATTACTGGTGAAACAATCTAACTGTTAATAACCAGCTAACAATTTAAGACTGTAAGAACATTTCCCTAATGTTTCCATTTAAAAACGTTAAATTTGCTCATTTAAATGTTCTAGAAAGTTAAAATATCCAGATTTTTAGTTATATTAATGATACTGCTGGGCTATAAGAACGTTATTCAAACATTTTTTAAATCCTTAATGTTTTTAAAATGTTCCACTTACAACTTAAGAATAACGTCTTTGATATGTGATATATAATGTTTGAAAGGTTCCACTAATAGTACAGCGAGAACGTTTTTGATAACTATGACAGAACTTTTAGAGAACATTATTCTGTGAGCGTTCCCTGTTAGCTGGGTAGTTTCCGTGGGCAGTCATACAAACACTAGGGATGGTCTTAGCATTAGCCATTAAGTGCAGAAGAAATTTCAACTTTGAGTTACGAAAGACACGCACACGGGACACATTCCTGAAGAGCCTGTTGTGGATGATTGATCTGCAGTTTAAGAAATCTCCCTCATTAAAGCATATGTCTGGCTAATGATCACCATGGCAGAAATCATACAGCACACACTGCACTCTCAAATAACCAATTAAACGCATCTAATTAAACAGCTATAGCCAATTAACCAGCAAATGAGAACTTCAGAAAAAAATGAAACTGAAGCTGAGCTAAAGTTGGACGGAGAAAAGGGAGAAAAAACACAAATTAGTATGATATTGACAGAATGAATCGATATAATGAAGGGCTAATTCATTCACAGCAGATTTCTAATGTTAGGTGTCAGCAGGGCATCTGAAATTAAAACAGACCTTCT
Organism: Chromobotia macracanthus; assembly: GCA_036877525.1. Lineage (NCBI taxonomy): Eukaryota > Metazoa > Chordata > Actinopteri > Cypriniformes > Botiidae > Chromobotia > Chromobotia macracanthus. Next base: position 4,185,766 of record JAZGTH010000003.1, read on the forward strand.
GATGAGAAAACATGAACGTTTGCATCTTCTGTTAACATCAATTTAATTTTTACATAGAGTTTACTGTTTGGACATTCCTTAAAGTTATTTTCAAGATCTGAAAATATCCATTGACATTACAACAATTAAACAGTGTTTTAAAGTAATGAAGTACAATCTATGTATGTGAGTCTAGAGGGTGGAACACAGAGTGTTAGGGAGTACACTATTGTAAAAAGTAAAAAGTGTAGAGATGTAGAGTATGACATTTATGATGAAATAAGATGATTCATTCTCTATTCATTGTATTCATTCTCTCTGTATAATGCATGTTGAATCTTCTGGTCGGAATCACAGACTTCTAACAGCTCACCTCAGCACCTGTGTGGCTCTCACCTGTGATTTCCAGGTTCACTGTGTCCTGCTCATAACTGTCTCCCAGGGCGACGTGGCAGCGGAATGTCCCGGAGTCATTGGAGCGGAGGCTGGATAGCGCCAGCGATGCATTCAGCTGGTTGGAAGAGTAGCCGGGCAGACTGACCCGCCCTGCGTACGCCTGGTGTACCCTCACCACCCCGTCCCGGGCAGACAGAACCGTCCTCTCCTGTTCTCCTGAGCCTCGAGTCCAGTGGATATATGGGCCGTGGCCCGGAGAGAGGGTAGGTGACAGCGTAAACACACACGGGAGGAGAGCGGAGCTCGCTAACGGATGTCGCACTGATGGATGCGTGACTTTTCGGACAGTAACAAGAGTCTCTGCCTGAGTCGAGCCTGAGAAACAGAGAGATTTCAAATTTAACTGTGAAAATGAACAGGTTTAGTATGTGATGGAATCCTGGTTTAACATTCATTGGAAGTCAATGGAAGTAATCCATTCCTGAAGAATTATAACTACTCTTTAGATAAACATGCTTAAATGAATCATTCGCAATAAGACCAAAAACAATAAAAATTAAACATGGGTTAATTTTTATTTCATGTTTACTGTAAATTATGTTTATTGTACATAGCTATTCATTTGCATTACCCCCAAAAATGTCTTTGCAATGACATCAAGAGTAAGAAGATGTAAATATATAAAGAAAATTTGCTCTTCAGCTCAACTGTCTACATTTAATCCCACCACAATTCATTAGAGCAGCGGGAAGACAGAAACTATCCAGTTCTTCACAGATGTGACCACCATATTAAAAAGAAGCTCTCTGAAGATTCAGCATCCAGACTGACACTCAAGTGATTTATTATTTTAACAAAAGAAACACTTCTGAAAAGAATATTCTGCAGCTGAACTTAACAGTTTCCTTCCTCTTCACAGACCTGATGGACTAGAGATGGAGTCAAGTCTGTGGGGTTTGTCTTTGTTCACAAACCAACTCGTTTTCCTACTAAATGAGACTTAATTCCTAAAAACATTTCATCCCAATTCAACAGAAATAAAGAGAAATTACATTATGCATGAAGATAAAGAAGCCTAATTTTAGGGCAATTAAAATTTAGAAACATTTTTTCCCAAACTCCCCTTACAGTAAGCATAAATGTAACTCTCTTTTACTGTACTATAGTAAAAAAATGCTACTATAATGATGTCTAAAGACTCGATTTTTAAATGTTTAATCTGCATGTCTGCAACTAAAAGCACCCCAGCAAATGTACCATTATGTATATTTACTTTTTAAACAATTTGAATAATAGACCAGGATTTTGTTCACATTGCAGTAATAAGAACAGAGATGAGATATGGGTTTAATTGTCAAAACATAAGTCACAAAGCAAAAAATCTTAAAGGTTCTAAAATTAGGTTTCATTTTCTTGAAGCAGTTGTGGGATGCATGTGGGAGGATACACAACAGATTCACATGTATACACTGGTTTTTAATGCAGCCATTGGCTTCCGCAAATTATATTCTAGCAGACACAACACACACACATTCCCAATACAATCGCAGAGGGAGGTTACAGATTAATGTATTAGCTGAATAACCTTTCCCAGCTTACACACATACACAAAAACAGCGCAGCACCCGCAATGGCTTACACCTCTCGGTCTCACCATTCATAACCATGGCAACCGCTGATCGTAACCAAGAAAGATGAGGGGGGTCTGAATTGGTTCGATACAGTAAATGTGATTAAAAAAGGTGAACTCACCAGCCATCCAAACATTCTGGCTCCAATTAAATACTAACAAGCTCATAAAAGATCAACCTCATATTTTACTCAAAACTACTGTAACCAGCACACACATCTGTTACATGATTAGATTTAGAAAATCAAAATCATATCCTTTAATTGTGTTAGATGTCCGCAAACTGATGACTAGTACAAGTAGCCTGTTAATATACTTTTCAAACACAGCCAAACATTTAAAATGACAACATCTGAGCACTGTCTTTCTGACGGACATCTGTTCAGCACAGAGGCTGTATATAAAATCTTCTTTACAGGGGGTGGGTGTCAATACACAGGGGACATAAATTGTGCTGGCAGGAGGGAGTGATTTCCCATCATCCCTCAAAATGGCCACCCATTGTTAAATACCCCAATGAACAGACTGCAGACTAAAGCAGTCAGTGAAAACATTTTGGGGTCAATCTGTAAATCATGCGGTCGGTCACACACACACTGAACCGTTAAAGCTGTGAGAGGCGAAAGGCAGGTTACTTGTGGCCATGCCTGACTGAAACATTTAGTGCCAGCACAAAGAAACTGTCCCACATCTACAGAGAATCGGCAGCTACAGGACTCTGCAGTCTCAGCTCTTCTCACATGGATTACAGCGTGTGTTCAGTAAACTGGACGAGAGAGATGACAGCACTGTTCCAAACCTCAGTGAACTGTCAAACATAAGCAACGACTTTAAAAATCGTAAAGCAATGCTGCTTCAAAAGACACCTAAATTTAGCCAAAATCTAAGACACAACATGCTCTTAAAATTAAAGGTGATAAATGATGGCACAGAAGGATCATTTTTAGCTGCATGGTCCCATAAATAAACATTAACAACAACAGAACTTTTCTGTTTCACAAAAGGTTCTTTGTAGTGGGAAAAGGTTCTTTGGTCTACAGAAAGGTAAGAAAGAAATGGTTCTTTGACTGAATGTTTTTTTCTGGGGAACCAAAAATGGTTCTTCTTTGGCATCCCTGTGAAGAATCATTCAAGAACCTTTTATTAAGAGTGTACTGCAGCATCTGTTAGATTTACACAATGCACTGTTGCTGATCGAGACAACTGCTGAATATGTAGTACCATCTTTAAAAGTTTGTTTTACTTGAACTTTTAAAGTAGAGTTTAGAAACCTGTTAACATCAAACTGTGAAGAGAAACATTTCAAAATGTTCTGCTACAAGTGTTTGTGAACACCAGAAGGTGTTTAAATGTTTGAAGAGCCTCAGTGCTGCTGAGAGTGACTCACCACTACAGAAGAACAACACCAGCAGGAACCGTAGACCCTGCAGCCCACCGGCAACAAGACGAAACATCCTGCACCTGCCCAGAGACAGACAGAATGAGAGGATAGAAAAGCAAAGGATAGAAAAACAACAACTGTAAATATATGCAAATGACTTTTTAGTAGTGACTGAATTGATGAAGGATGCACAATAACACCAGGAACGTAATAAAAAATGTAGCAAAGGAATTTTTAGCAAAGAACTGTTGATGATGATGATGTCATCACTCATGTCTCTGTCTTACAAAACATTTATCATCAGGTTTATCATCAGGTTTCTTCTTTTCCGTCAGTGTTTAAAATCTATATAAATCTGAATCTAACACGCACAGCAGTGCACACTGTGCTGACACGCAAACATGCACAGCAAATAAATAAACGCTCAAAGCACTTATAAGAGACAACAACCATCAATCACTAAAATCAGGCATTATACGCACACACACACATACGCTTACTCATATATGAACACAAACGCACTAAATTACATACACACACAAACACAGTGTTGGTGGAAAACAAGAAACAATGGTTTTATTAGGGGGATTGTGTGTGCTTTATGAGGAAGATGAAGGAGAATATAAATATTAATAGGGTGTCAGGATGCTAGTAAGAAAGGCTTTCTTTAATCCAACACTAGCCACTAGTCACGGACACACAGTCTCAGAATAATAATCATCTCACTCTCTCTCTCATACTCTCACAAACACATTTACTTATCTGTTCTTGCACTTTTACAATTAAAAAAAAAACTTTGTTTACTACTTTAGGGTACAAATTTGTCCCCATTAGATGGTTAAACACACACACACACAAACTTCTTTTATTCTTTGACTCTACTTTTTCTTTACTGTATCACCAGTACAGAATTGTTCCTTTCATCTAACTGTCTCTCTCTTTCTTTCTTTCTGTCTGTCTCTCTCTGTGTGGGTGGTCTGTCTTTCTTTAATCCTGCTCAGACAGAAAATGTCTCCAGAACGGTTCCCTAGTACATTTCCATTACTTGTACTGAAGCCCAGATATATGTTATTACTCAGTGTCATTATTGCACACGTAATAGCACAAGAGAATGCATAGAAATGTGCTTAAAATGCAGAATGCCCAGCAACCACACAGAAACAGTCTGGCAACCACCCAGAGACAGTGTGACTCTTAATGTTAGTATAACTCTGCAGAGTGATAGAGATGAACTCTTGACAGTACACAGTGTGAAGTGATTTCATGGCCCCTATTCATAATGCATGTGGTGAGAGTACCAAACAGCACCAAACATCCCTAAAAAACACAGACTTTCACACAAACACTGCCAACCCCACCTCCACAGAAAGAGAGAGAGACAGAAAGACAGAGAGAGAACACAAGGACTGCTGTGTGTTAGCAGCATAATGTGTCTGTCTGCCACAACATCAGAGACAGTGAATGATCTGCCCTGACTCTATGTTTCCATCATTTGTAATTAAATTGTCTAACTTATATTACTTTTTATTCTGTTATTTAATTTTGCTAACTGTATCTTTGTAACTGCATTGCATTTTTATCTTTATCTTTTCTTTTTGCACTACTTTTCTTTGTATACACTTTGTATAAATTACACCCATTATTGTACACAGCCTAGCTGCCATTGCTTTGGCAATACAAATATACAGTTTTTGTCATGCCAATAAAGCACACTTAAAAATAATAGAGAGAGAAAGACAGAGAGAGAGAGAGAGAGAGAGAGAGAGAGAGAGACAGAGAGATTCAAGTCAACCAGAACCTGATAGATCTTGATGCTGTTCTGAAGTGATGACCACAATCTACAAAACAATGCCAACTACCCCATATAAACTCACAAATGCCAGTTCAGATTGGGAATTTGGATGGAAATTTTCCCCTGGATGGTAAAAAAAACCCATCAACATTGAACTAACATCTTTAAAGGTGGAAATGACATCATTACAGCCCCATGTGACACAATTAAGGTTTGAATAGCGCTTTATTTACAGGCATGGGAAGGTCACGCACCACCTCGGTTTGAGGCATTGAAATGTCAGATGTGTTTCAGAGTGAGCGAGCAGCTTTTCTCTCTACTGTAAACTCACAGTCGCTGTCGCTCCAGGAGTTTAGCATTTCAATTCCTGAAGGATTCAGCATCGCCTTTGTCCAAGCTGATTTAAATCTCATCAGTTAGTCGTTCTCTTTACAGCAGCAACTACAATCGCACAGTCACAGCTGAGGTCTATTCAAGAGTGGAACTATCACCAGCTCCAGCACTGAGACTAATGAACTGTAACTATAAGCAAAAGCCCAGCAAGATTGTGAGTTTCTGTAATAATGTGTCATGGAACATCAAAGCAGTCTGACTGCAAATAAACCTGATGTGCTGTGGGAAATTGTGTGTTGGATGCTTTGAAACGGGTTTGTTCACAATCCATTTGCTCACCATATAATGTATATCACACATACAAATGACACTTTCTTCGTCTGGTAAACTCTAATCTGATTAACACGTTTTACGCAATTTCACGAGTCAGAGTAAACAGGTCAGTCTGAACCTTAACAAGGTTTACCAGGTTGCTGAAACAAATGATAATGAGTAAGAACCGATCACTGGTTATGCCAATGTTTGCCTGGTTAGTGACTTTAAAAAAATATGCTTCAGAAGTGATCATTAACATCAAGCTGTTGTCCTAGTTATGTGTGTGAAACAATCTGTACTTACTTTGTTTACTGTACAGATGATAGCAGACAATTATTGGAATTATGTTTTTTACCACACCAGTCTATTTTTAAAGTGTACCATTTCAAAATTCAGAATATTCAAATGAATTCCTATATATTTTATTTGATATCCATTGTATTGAACTAACGTAATATCTTGTGTAAGGTGTACATTTACATGTGTTCATGACTGCTTTTATTCTAGGCGACGCTCTGCTAACTAAACATGTAATGCACAATTAAAGTTCCTTTCATTTTACCAGTTTTCCCTATGTCTCTCATTTACTGTAATTACATTTGTGTTATATTAGCATCAGATCTACCAGTCAGCCACACAGCTTTCTCAATAGCAGCACCGGCCATTACAAAACCCATATCGGTCAACCACTACAAAACATGTAATGCTGAAAACATCAAATATGATATATGTTGTATATGGTACCAACAACAGAAAACTATTAAAGACTGTTAATTGACAGCTGCCAAAATAACTTTTTAATAATCAAAATAATGACTGATCAGGGCCGATTATGTGTGTCACACATCTGAATGTGTTTCTTGGACAACAGCAGGTGTTATTAACAGACATTTAGAAAAAAAGGAAATTGAGTGAATTAGACTGTTTTGTAATGTTTAACACATTTTGCACATTTATTTGGAATGACACACACTTCTTTTAAAGCCTTATATAATTACAGCAGTCTGGACAGATAACAATGGCTTTAACAGTCAGAAAAGTGAATGGACGTCTGAAAATTCTGCATTTAAAAACTCTTGCTTAAACTTAGAGTTGCCTTTTAAAACTTCTCTAAACAGAATTTCTAGTCGTTACATGACGTATGGTCAACAGAAATATTTATTTATGTTTGTTTTACCTTTAATTAACCAGGCGCGAACCTCACTGAGACTAAAGAATCTCTTTTGCAGGAGTGTCCTGGCCAAGACAGGCAGCCCAAATATTCAAATACTTAATTTGAAGTAACACACTATAACACAATAACACAGTACACACAATAATATAACAGGGTGTTCAGATGTATACTACTCACAAACGACAAAACACTATTTAAAAACACTAACGCAATTTAAATAGATTGTGATTGTACTTGAACATTCTGCCTATGCAATGTATTTATTTCTTGTGGATGGTGAGATATGGCTTACAGGTCATGTGGATGGTGAGATATGGCTTACAGGTCTTGTGGATGGTGAGACATGGCTTACAGGTCTTGTGGATGGTGAGATATGGCTTACAGGTCTTGTGGATGGTGAGATATGGCTTACAGTCTTTGGATGGTGAGACTGCTTACATCATGTGGATGGTGAGATATGCTTACAGTTTGTGGATGGTGAATATGGTTAGTCTGGATGTGAATTGGCTAAGGTCTTGTGGATGTGAGAATGCTACAGTCTTGTGGTGGTGAGACATGCTTACAGGTCTTGTGGATGGTGAGATATGGCTTACAGGTCTTGTGGATGGTGAGATATGGCTTACAGGTCATGTGGATGGTGAGATATGGCTTACAGGTCTTGTGGATGGTGAGAAATGGCTTACAGGTCTTGTGGATGGTGAGACATGGCTTACAGGTCTTGTGGATGGTGAGACATGGCTTACAGGTCTTGTGGATGGTGAGATATGGCTTACAGGTCTTGTGGATGGTGAGACATGGCGTACAGGTCTTGTGGATGGTGAGACATGGCTTACAGGTCTTGTGGATGGTGAGATATGGCTTACAGGTCTTGTGGATGGTGAGACATGGCTTACAGGTCTTGTGGATGGTGAGACATGGTTTACAGGTCTTGTGGATGGTGAGACATGGCTTACAGGTCTTGTGGATGGTGAGACATGGCGTACAGGTCTTATGGATGGTGAGAAATGGCTTACAGGTTTGCTCTATTCATCTGTGTTCTCTGCAACAGCTCCAGATCTCAGAGAAACTCCTTAAAGCTTTCAGTTATTGAACTGAAGGATTTCACCAGACGTCTTTAGCTGGACCTGTCAGCTCTGCGGCTGTTAAGAGTTGAAATAGTTTGAGCAGTCTTTGTAAGCTGAATAAAAATACCAAAGGCACATGACAACCATCTGAAATGAATTCAGTGCTTCTTGAATGTAACCAAGCTGTAATTCCACTTGGCATTTGTGATTAAATGCATTTCTCTGCTTTCTGTTTCCAAGTCGTGATCTCAGCAGCTCTCTCAAACACCCATTGTACTCAACAACATCATCGTCTCTCTCACTCTGTGATGTCATCAAAGTGAAACGTGGATGACACTGATGCTCTCAGGCGGTTTTCGGGCGGTTGACGGTCTGATGTGTGTCGGGTGCAGTAATTGTCTGTTGCTTGATCATTTGCTTGCTGATGGCATTTAACTGGGTTTGTGCTGGTTCATCTGCATGAGCAAGGGCGAATGGCAAGAAAAAGAAAGGCTTTAGCTAATCCAAACAGTAGAGAAATATGTTGCCTTCAAAGATACATCATTTTGGCCAAAACCTAAAATTAAAAAAGATTATCAGACCACACACACAAAAGAGAGAGAGAGAGAGAGAGAGAGAGAGAGAGAGAGAGAGAGAAGGAGAATGTAACATAGCCCCCACATAAATCCAGAATGAAAACGGTCCTCATCTCATTTGCATTCACATGCCCACACACACGTCAAAAAGAAGTTTCAAACCAGTTTAAATTTGATCAAGTTCTAGAGTCTCACTTTATTTACATTGAGCAGGAAAAGCCAAAGAAAAGAAAAAACACAAATGAGATCTTATTAATATCTCGCTTGATTCTCCTACACAGCCATGAGATCCAATGGAGAGCAGATGGAGATGCTTGCTTAACTCTACCACTTCTTACATGCTTCTCCTAAAAAAATCTCAGATGATTCTTTTCTACAAATCAGTCGGTTCAGAAGAGATCTCAGGAATTACATCTGTGCGTATATCTGTCCTCAATAAGACATCAGAGAAACTTTTTCATGTGATGTAATCTGTAATATCCATCCATTAATTTCAAAGCTCAACAATTAATTTAATTGTTAACAATGGATTCCTTTGTATCTGTTTTCTTCTATTCCTCTTCTCTTAAAATTTCGCTTCTATTTTAATTTTAGAGGAAACATCTGGCACAACATTGATACTCAGATTAAACAGAATTGAGAACTCCATTCAGCCTCCAGTGCTATGAAAGAGCCAACAAAATGTTTCATCTGGATCATCACAGCACCTCTCCTGTTCTTCATTCATCTTAAAGTGAACAATGAACACACACAGGTCTAAGGTCAAACCATCGATACAAGCACGTCACTTCTTTATATCGGCTATAATTACTTGACGCTCTGTTTTAAGTAAATCATTAGATTTTATAAACAAGTATTGGCAAAATCTCATTTTATTTTCATTACTATTGACATTTGGAGGTAATTTCACAGTAAAATCGTGGTGGCCACCAGGGGACCTCACAATGTGACGTGCTGTTTACTCTAGAATCACAGCAGAAGCAGAGAAGAACAGCTCACGTCATGATGACCAACACAATTTTACTGTGAAAGGACTTAAATATTGGGTTATTTTCATAATAATAAACTGCTTAGAATGTGACATGTCAGCATTCTTTGTAACCTTTTTTGTAAATATTAAGCTTCATTTATGAGAGATAAGAATGATAATTTCTTAAAAGTTACAGAAACTCAAGACCAGTCAAGATTACAAAGAGTAAGTTGAAACAACTTGTGCAGCCAAATTGATTAAACTTAAAAATTTAAGGCAGCAAAGTGTTTTTTTTACAGTGCAACAATTAATATAAATTTATTACAATAAATTGTTGCACTATAACATTTACAAATTATTAACACAAAAATGTGCTCTGCTCATGTTACATCAATGGGTCCAAATATCTTTATTGATTTTAAGCATAACAAAAATAATCAATAATAACAAACAGAACAATATCAACCGAAACAATAAATGATAAAATGTCTGGAACTATGAAGCAGAATTCTCTGAATAATTGGTAGCAAATTCCACATAGAAGAACGTGTCAGCCATCTTCATAGAGGAACTCACAGAGAAACAAACACATTCAGGAGTTCTAGCCACTGGCCAAAACTGTTTCACAACATTATTGCTGCAGTACTTTGTACTTCAGCACATATAAGAACAAAAGCAGAAGACAAGAATCATCTCTAAGTCAGAACCAAACAGAAATAATAAAGCTCTAAACCATCTGTCTGCCAGGAGTGACTTAATCTAATGAGAGACAGACAGATTAATAGTGATATACATACGACAGACAGCTAATTATCATTATTTACTAACTCTCCAGCCGCAGCTGTGTGTTATGAATAAGTATGCATACTGCCAGCATCTGCTGACTGTGTGCTCAGGTGCTGTAGGCTGGCTGGAAAACCAAGTGTTAACCGGCTGCCTGGTTGCCATGGTTTCTCTGGAATACTGGGAGACTTAAACTAACCATAAAAAAGCTCTAGCATATGAATGTGGTTCACACTTGGTGGGGTGATGGTTTGTATGTTAACACATTTCTCTTGAAGCTCTTTAGCTGTTGTTTATGTTACATATAGTGAATTAATTCTATATAATTACGACGTTTCTGCAAATATATAATAATCATCACATTTGTCCTCATCTACCGCTGAATATGCTGGATTTGCAGAAGAGAAACATGTCAGTATCATGGCAACATAAGGCTGTTGTGTTCTATCAGGCAGTATATGCTTGAACTACAACAGGACTGCAGAATGAACTACAACAGGACTGTGGAATGATCTACAACAGGACTGTGGAATGATCTACAACAGGACTGTGGAATGATCTACAACAGGAACAATGTTACGCTGAGGGGGGTTGGGAAAGACCTCCGGCTGAAGAGCAGAAGAGACTGAATTAATCACAGAGATGTGTGGTTAAAAATGGCAGGTTGTGTGTAATTTTGTGTAAAAAAAATTCATTTATATTTAGGAAGCTTCTAGCAGAAGGATTATACTTAATGATATGTATGACTATAGTGAATAATTTATTGAAAATACCTTGAATGTTCTTCTATCCATCTTACCTATATAACAAGGACACAAACACACGTTTGGCCATGAATATGTTCTCTCTGTGTCAACGGTGTCTCTACTGAGCAACTGATTTATTCTCCAGTGCAGTACAGTAATGAGATACACTGAATGGATCCAGCTGTTTGGCTGCAGACATAAGGGAGCTGTCCAGTGCTGAATTACAATAACTGCCTGTGATCAGTGCAGCATATACAGTATACATACTGCTCATACTCTTTCTGCAGTATACATTACTATATATATATATATATATATATATATATATATATATATATATATATATATATATATATATATATATATATATATATATACTATGCATAGCAAAATAGCTACTACATTTACCAAAATGGGCAGTATTTATTCAGAGTACACAGTTTGAAACGTATCCCATAATGCATTTCACTCTTCAGTTGCAATGTAGCAAACAGAACCAATATAAACACCATCCTTATGACTTATATTTTAACTGACAAACGTTAAGATATTTCTACACAAAACAGATAAATGCAAAGTAACAGAGTATTTATATTTCTGATTTGAAAATAAAGACAAATGTTCTTAGAACACAAGAATGATTTCTAGTTTCAAAGCCCATTTACTGCATATTCTGAATCTCCTCCTGTTTCACACCACTAATCTCAAGTGCCATTGAAATCAACATAAATCAAAAGTACCCCTTTATACATCCCTAAACCTCCCTGGGTTTATTGTGCACAATTCATCAGTTTTTCCAAAAGTAATAATCTTCCATCAAAATGCAATAACTTAACATCTCCACCTCTAAAACTCCTTACCAGGTGACATCACCAGGCCCACTTATTTTTCATCCCCTCCAAGCTGTCATATAGAGACACTTTTTACCATCCAATAAAATCCCAGAGAACAAAATTAGATCCTTTTCGACTTTTTTCTCTACTTGAATATCATTTTTCGTCACAATTACATCAGCAAAACGGGTTGCAAACAGTTTCATGTGGATTTTAAAACCTTCATGTTTGCTATTGAACTTGTTTCTCTCCAGCAGAGATTTACCAATTACCAGCCGCTACAGAACATTCGAAAGAAGCCCTCTGAAGTTCTCAAAGCCTTAGTCCAAAGTGAATGCTTGGTTTGTCAACGGTCAGTCAGCAGGTTCTAATGAATAATTATATTCTTCTTAATTAAACCAGCAGGACAAACTTTATCATACAGTTCTGCATGTGTGCTCAGCTGTCCTCTACAATGACTGAATACATAAATCTGAAGACTCACAGTATGTTGATCTTAATATGAATATCTGCTGTCATATAATTATGTTTATGCATTTGGCTTCAGTCCGAAGCAGCCTATAGTGCATTTAAGATTTATCACAATTTATCACTATGTTCTGGAATCGAAACCAGGACCGCATTCTCTACCAGCTGGGCAACAAAAATACTACATAGTCGATAGAGAGAGTATTCATGTATTCTAAAGATGCCATTAGAAAGAATAGTTCACCCAACACGAAGTGTTCTCATCATGTACTCACTCACCCTCATTTTCTTTCAAACTCACGACTCTCTTCAGTGAAACAAAAGATGTTCGGCAGATTCTTTATGGTTTCGAATGTTATAAGGGTGATGAAAACTTTTTTCTGAGTGAACTATTCCTTTAAAAGTGGGCACAGTAGAACCAGCTGATAACGTTTAAATGTTCTGAAAGAATTTGTCTCATTTGTCTCTTGGTCAAATGAAAGATGGACAGCGGACGAGAGAAACAGAGAGAGAGAAGTAAAAAAAATGTCTTTGACTTCTCTTTGTAAACGCTATTTACACTACTGATATTACACTGCACACATTTTTGTACGCAGGTTAGCTGCCATTGCTTTGCCAATACAGATGTACAGTTTTGTCATGCCAATAACAACTAAATTAAATTGAAATTGAGAGAGAGAGAGAGAGAGAGAGAGAGAGAGAGATGCCTCTGATCACATGTCCGTGTTGTCGTGTGCCTGGCAGGATGCCAGAGACCCTCATGTGAACCTGCTCTCATCCAGACACAATTAATTATGCATGTGAATCACTGACGAACTTTGAGCTGACAGCCCCATGTTCTTGAGGTGTCCCTGTGTTTGCACACAAGGTTGTGTTCTTTGTGTCTGTAAGAGGAAAATGTAAATGGTCTTCTAAACTCACTGCCACAATGCTGATGAGTGTTGGAGCAGATTGCGAGGGGTTGCTAAGGTGTTGCTGTGGTAGCATGTTGCTGTGCAGTTGCTAGGGTGTTCCAAGTGGTTGCTTATGGGCTGAAAGCAATCCTAATTCACTATATTCTGCATTCTACAGATAAGCTGTCTTCGCTTGATTTATCAACCATCAGGTGGAAATCATTTATCTGATCACACCTCTGCTCAACCAGCTACATGATTTGATGAATTATTCATGTCCTCAAGACAAACAGTTATGTGCCACAGTTTAATACCTAAATTAGGGTTCACACCAGTAATGAAGGACTGCTTTTTCAAATGCATGTGAGCGTGTGTTTTCTCAGCTAAAGGTCCTCTGCGCTCCACTGCAGAAATCCAGCATGCAGATAATTAGCAGTAAAAACAAATCAATACATCAGACTTCATTCCTCTGAGCGTTTGAAGCACAACCCAGAATGGACTTGTGTTTGTTAAAGAAACATCACGTCCACATCAGCTTCTGATCTGTGAGGATGAAGGTCTTAACATCAAAAACAAACATCATCAAACATCTGCTGGCAGATCCACACTGACAAACAACTCATAACAATTGACAACTGTTTCTTATATGAGGTACTAACAAACACTTCATATAGGAGGCATTGACAGACACTTAATATATGAGGCACTGACCAACCCCCTTTATATATGAGGCACTGACCAACCTCCAGACAGACACTTCATATATGAGGCACTGACCAACCTCCTTCATATAGAGGCACTGACGGACACTTCATATATGAGGCGCTGACCAACCTCCTTCATATAGAGGCACTGACGGACACTTCATATATGAGGCACTGACCAACCTCCTTCATATAGAGGCACTGACGGACACTTAATATATGAGGCACTGACCAACCTCCTTCATATAGAGGCACTGACGAACACTTAATATATGAGGCACTGACCAATCTCCTTCATATAGAGGCACTGACGGACACTTCATATATGAGGCACTGACCAACCTCCTTCATATAGAGGCACTGACGAACACTTCATATATGAGGCACTGACCAACCTCCTTCATATATGAGGCGCTGACCAACCCCCTTCATATATGAGGTACTGACAGACTCTTTATATATAGTGGTTCATTCAGACCTCAGTGCCTTATAGGACAATTCAAAACAAAAACTCCAGGTAGAATTTGACATGCTTAAACTCAGACACTTTGTTATGTGTGGTAGAAATAAACTCGCATAACTCATCTATAAAATACAGAGTGACGGACAGTGAAATGGAAAATATGAATATGAAGTTTTTGACAAGTTTTGTTACAGCATTTGATCTTTTATTGGCTGATAATAATTTAGTAACTGATCATTTCAGTGCTCATGTAGGTTCTGTGTGTGTGCCCTAAAGTGCACATACTAGTGGATAAGTTGCTCTATTTCAAGCGGCTTTCCAAACAGACGGTCTTTAAGAGGACAAAGAGATCGACAGCTGCAGAAGACAGAGAGAAAGAAAGAGAGAGAGAGAGAGAGAGAGAGAGAGAGAGAGCGACAGCTAAACCGCAGCTAAACCACTGTTTTAACTTTACATTTATTAATTTTAGGTATTCTAAATTGTACCTATTACAACCTCATGAATTTAAATACTTGAATATATGAAAAGGAAACAGAGAATAAAGAGTTTGTCATTCTGAATTGATCAGCTGCTGAAGAACAAAGACACACCGACCAGCCAGGTTTGTGAGCGATATGTATGCGCTGACCTTGAGCCTTCATTTCTCCTGGGTCACCGTGACCTGTTCACCCTTTGCTCCCTCAACCCCAAAACACAATTTCACTGTCAGCCCATCCTCCTATTTTGATCCTAACCCATTTTGGTCCCTTTATATTTGGGCCTTCAGGTTTTGTTTAAATGCAGATTTGGAGAATCGCTATTCATAAAAGCATCCCAAAGGAAATGATGCTGGAGAATCCTGACAGCTGTTTGAGTAGCCCGTGATTATGATGTCATGTCTCTGCGGTCAGTGTGTCGTAGTGGTCTGGAGAGGTTCCACATGGCTGGCAGGCGTGTGAAGAGGTCTCCAGATGAATAATGAATGCCTGCAGCTGCGAAGGAGCTTTTGATCCCTTGCAGCTTCAGTACAGATGTCACAGGGGACAAGATCTTAGCTTACACCTCTCGCCCTAAATTGCAGCTGCCTGTCTTGCACACTCACTAACAGTCCTAGACAGAGAGATACCTCTGTGCTCTCATAAAGAGAGTTTACAGTTTTTACAACACCGTGTTTATCTGTTCAAGACCAAAACCAGCTTCATAAATCTTATAAACGCATCATAAACGCTTGTTTATGAGTATTTTTTCCCCTATTATTTTGCTGGATACGGAGCTAAGGAATACCTTGCAGTTTGGTTTAGATTGTGTTGCAAAACTATTAACAAAAAAAAAACTAAGTATATGTTTATATGTCCAGCATGTTTCCAGATGTTAATATGACAATATCTCTCACAAATAACATTTAAAAACATAAAACAGACTTTCAGTGTTGGGCAAGTATCAAAAGTCTCAAGAAACAGGGTCACACGCTGAAATATTAAAAAAGAAAATGATTTTCTCAAGTATATGCTTTCATCATGTAACAGAGCCAAAATCGTCCATGCATGCATGCATATATGCATGCTCTCCAAACCCAGGTTGATGATTTGGGTGAGTGTACAGATCTCCAGATGGTTAACCGGGTTTACACACAAAAGATTTCATACAAATCAGACATTTAACACCCAACAAAACCCACCAGACGGTGAGCTATGTCATCTATACACAAACCAGCTGTTTCTGAAGTATCACAACTTAACCACACAAAACTGAGAAGACTTTCTCTCACCTGGAGTTGTTCAAGTAAGTACGTCGATGTGAGCTGGGATGAATGAATCGTGAAGATCAGCTCAGATCAGCTCAGATGAGCCGAACCGAAGCGCAGGTGCTCCGGTTCCTCTGGCGCAGAGAGCCGGTCCGATCAAACGTTATTCTCTGCTGAAACTTCAGTCAAATTAAATGAATTGAATGCAACACATAAATCTGCAGGATGTTTCTGAGCTCTTTCCGACCGTGCAGCGCTGAACTGGACGGCGCACACCGCCGAGAAAACGCGTCACCGGCACCGGAGAGAGACGCGCAGATTGACGCCGCAGCGGCGCCTCCGTCTGCTGGAGAAACAAAAGAGTGCTGGAGAAGAGAAGAGAGGAGAAGATCAGACCAATCACACCATCACCTCCTCCACAAACACCAGAGGAGAGAGAGAGAGAGAGAGAGTTTATATGAAAGAACTGCATTTCATAAAGATGATCAAATTACTGTACGATCTGTATGCCTATGGCATCCAATGCTTATATTAATAATGTAAGGCATTTATTACCCCAGCTGAACTTTAAAAGGATGTTACAAAATAGCTGCAAGATGCATATGCTTGTTACTGCACGGTTTTAATTTCAGTGAAATATGCAGGGTTAATGAATATATTAAATGCACAGTGTTCAGTTATTATTATGTGATCTGTATATAAGGTAGAATACAAAGCCAGACATAATCCACAGACAGACGCAGGTGATTGGGGTAATAAGCATTTAATGATGTGCTCCTCACAGGACAAAAGAATATCACCCATCATCCATAATGAGGTAATGAACTACATATTCACAGTGAGATGATCTTATGATCAGAGCTGCATTCACTCATCAGAGGGTCTGAAGAGATTTTATCGACTGGTCGCTCTAGCACTCTCTTCAAATCTGGTGTTTAAACAGTCATCAGGTTTAAATAAATATATATTTTTATTTATTTGGTACTGCAGTTCAAGGCAATGCAATATGCAATAACGATTATAACAATTAATAACCATAACTGATCAATAATTTTGACCAATGATGATAGAAGACACAAAACACACACAAACAGACCTACAGCGAACCAGCACACTCACTCACAAGACAAGAACAGATTACAACATCAGACCTGTAAACGTCAATATGTATATCGAATTAACAGTGTAAATCAAGACAATAAATCTATATTCATAAAATATTTTGTTTAAAGGTTTAGCTCAACTGAGCAGATTCACTGGTTTATTAAATGGGATGTGTTTAGTTGGCCATTTCTACAGATAAATCTGAATTTAACTCACTTTCCAAACACGTGTTGTGTCGTGTGAGAGCGAATCCTACAGTTCATTCTAAAATCTCATAAACAGAATCAAAAACATGGGATTATTTCTACTGGACTCATCATGTATCAGCATGTTTTTACAGTATCCCAAGAGACTGTAGCTACAATAAGCAAAAGTTTTTTTTGTTTTCTGTGCTGGTTGTTATCTGCATTGACAATGCTGCTGGGCTTTTGGCTTCAGAGAGAGACGCCATCAATTCTCTGCGTCTCTGTTGATATCTGAGTCTCTGTAGAGAGAAACGCTGACTTGAGTCCTGTTTGCACTCACATGCACTCACAAGCACAAAGACACACACACACCCTCACAGAAGCATGTATTTCATCACAGAAAAACCTGATTTGGTTGATTTATGAGTCGCTTTATTTAGTGAGGACCAGTGAAATGTTTCACAAGTTAGTTGCTATGATATTTCATTATGTTAGTGAGGACATTTGGCCTTCACAAATATAGCTAAACCTGTACAAACACACAAATGGTGGCTGTTGTCATAATGGAATACTACCATACTTTACGATGCTCACTCTACACTGTACAACGATCAAATTGTACTCGGTTACATTTTTGTCACATTTCCACATCCATTATGTTGCATGTTTAATTTAGCGAGTGGCATCCACTTATAATCTCAGAAGTAAAAATGGTCAGTTCGCATTAAATTTTAATTCCAATTTTGAGTGAAATGTCTTCTTCAGAGCCTAATCAAATAATAAGTCAGGGATATTAAAGATTGTAATTGATACCCCTTCTGGTTCATCTGTCACAATGCACTAGAAGGTCAATTGGAGCGCATTGCATTGTGGGTACATTACGTAACACAGTGTGGTACAGTGTTTTAGCAAATTTATAGGTCTTCCATTTTCATACTGAAAGTTTACATACTGTGCAAAACAAGCACACAAACAATGTATAGTGTGAGTGACAAGGTACTTTACATGCATTCATTTAGCAGATGCTAACAGGTCACAACCGCTGGTGCAGTTTAAAGGCTGTCACAAAAATATTCAGAGCTAATCTATCATTTATCGTTCTCTGCTTTGGAATAATTCTGCTGATAAACCAAGTGAGGAGAAAACAGCATCAAAGGACGGTTTATTCAGCTCCAGTCTCCACACTAAATCTGAGAATTTCAGCTGAAGGCTGCAGGGCGGGTGAGTTAGCCGGCCACTGTTTAATCACCAGCTCATGCATTAATTAATCTGTTAATGGATGTCATTAATCTCTCACTAGGGCTTTCAACATCTGTTTATTTAAATGCCGATCTGGATCAAATCCAGTCTCTCCAAAACAAAAGAGAACAAGCAAAGCACTGCGAGTGTCTAAAAGAAAAACCCACAGGGGTACTGTATTTCTCACAGGTTTCTCTTTCATAGCTCAGGAGACTGAACAGATCATTTATCTTTCACAGACATAAATGAATCAATTGTCAAAATATAATAAGAGTACAGAGCTTTAAATCCACATGGATTGAGGAGAATAAAGCATCTTTCTGAAACTTGCATTACAGGTCTCCAGTGGAACCCTGTTTGCTTTCAGCAGAATCCTTCAGTCTTAAAGTAAGCAAGTATGCCATAAAGGGCATCATTTTGGTAACCAAAGTAACCAAATACTTTACAAATAATGTTCTCCCATCTGTGTATTAAGAACATCTTTTTGGCTATATAAAATTCTAGACTTTTATGGGTCTTCAGAAACTAAATGTTATATTACAGTTTCCACAGATCAGTTTGCTGGTTTCTGGGTTTGTTAAAGCACCAGCACATTGGCGCTTTTGTAAAGAACCATAGAAACGTTTCTTCATTTCCTTCAGGCTGTAAAACCCTTTTTGGGAGCCGTTATTTTTAAGAATGCTGTCTTTCTCCGGGCAAACACACAAACTCTTACAAAGGTTTCTGGAGCTCATTGTGCTAATTGGCTCGTCAGAGAGAAGGCGGTAATTATGCGTTTAGAGCAGCTGTATGGAGCGCTCAAGAGCTTCTGTCTGGGGCTCTGTGAGGGTTCTGACAGTGTTCTGTCAAAGCAGACCCAACATTCCCAGTGAGGCAGAGGGTTCCCATGCCAACAGCCCTCCAATGGGCCACACTGGAGCACAGCATCTGTGCACTAATGAAGTGGCTGTTTTAAACTTGCAGTGTGTGTGTGTGTATGTGTGTGTGTGTGTGTGTGTGTAAGAACTGACAAGTGCATGTGTGTTCAGTGGAGAGGAATGGTGTATGTTTTGTGTAAGCACATGTGTACATACAGGTTTAGCTATACTAGGTCCAAATGAAAATATCTATATATCCTCAAAAAATATCATTAGCCTTGTAATAAAACAATGGAAGTCGGTGAGATGTTCTCACTAACACAATGAAACAATTGTTTCTTACCAGATCACAAAACTCTGGACCTAGTATTGCAAAGTCCACTTAAGAATATAGATCCATTTCACATTTGGCTCCTAAACTGTGGAATAACCTTTCTATCACTGTTCAGGGCTCAGACACTCTCTCACAATTCAAATCTAGATTAAAGACACGTTGCTTTAGTCAGTCAGTTACATAATGCATCTCATAACCTTGTACCTAACCTCCAGCATCTTATGATGGCTTCAGATGACCCATCACTGCACTGCTTAAATGCATACACAATATAAATCAACAGCATAATTTGTACCATTGTAAAATTCTAAAATCACTTCTAACAAAACACTGACAGTTTTTTTTTTTTTTTTTAAAAATTTTTTTAATTTTTTTTTTTTTTTTTTTTTTTATTTTTTTTTTTTTTTTTTTTTTTTTTTTTTTTTTTTTTTTTTTTTTTATAGTAGATTATGAGATTACTGGGGCCTTTTCCTAAAATACAAATCCAAAAACTTAAAGCTGAAAGTCTCTTCACATGCAGATAGCAATCATTAAATAAAGGGGCCTAAATATATTCTTTTAGTTATATCTTTATGGAAAGCACGGACCATAAAATGTTCATCCAATCATTGTATTTGGTCCGATCTCCATGCAGGCGTGGTTTTGGAGAGCACTCTGAAATCTTATGCTTTCAAAGCTAGCTAGCTTTTTGAAAACTTCCTACCCTACATTTAAAGCAAAAGTTATATTTTGTTTTCCATGGCAACTCCATTGCTATCTCAGAGAAACACCCTTCGTGAAAACCATCTATTGGCATTTCAGAGAAAATGACAGTATTCTTTTGGATAAAGTCTGGAAGCTGTAGGGTTTCCTTGCTCATGTGGTTGGAAACTGGAATTAATTCTGTAGTTCACCAAAATGCTGACACGACACAATGGCCAGCCAATGACAGCTGACACCACTGATTTATTGACCAAAATAAAGACACGTGTAAATACTCTGAATGAATGCAGCTATTTGACTTGAAGGGTAAGCAAACATTGAAATCTTTCATGGGTGGAGAAATAAGCCAAATGAAAAAGTATTTGGTGTCACACTGGAAAACATGAAGGAAATGAAACACTCACGGGCTGCCATGAAATCAGACTGAAATATACTGAAATAATCAAACTAAAAGCTTTAACGGCAGGATAAACATGTCAGTGTGTCCAGAATGCTTGTAAATCTTTTCATTTTCACAAGTGCAGCTTGATAAAACACACAAACATCAGAAAGCAGGGGTCTGGAAATTTTTGTTTGGAAAGTGCATTTCTATGTGATATAAATACACAGTACACAGCCATATACAGTATACAGCCATATACAGTACAGTATACTGCCATATTTAGTACAGTATACAGTATACTGTTATATAGAGTTCTGACCCACCAATTGTGTGTTTACATTAGACTGTCATAAATTTGAATTATTTGTCTACTTCATAAACTTTGCATTCACTAATAAATCCTTTTCTTTGCGTTTGTGGGCAGCAAATCAATGTCATTGATTTTTATGTTGTATGTGCAGTTTCATGTGCAGAGTGGATATCAGACTCATCTGATCTTGATGACATGATATTTGATGATCAGACAATCTGACTGATGCTGCAAAGCCTGACACACAATCGTTAAAGGGTTAACATACTGTATAAAGACCTATTTTGTTTTTTTATTCATATAAAGCTAATTTTAATTACCATAGACTAACCATAATCGTACTCCATCCCTAAACCCTGCAATCTTAGAATTATATCTGTGATAATTGAATGGTTTTAATTTTCAATTCAATTAAATTGAATCTTGGATTTTCAATTCAATTTTACTTCTATTTTCATGGTTTTGCATTGTTGCAAAGCAGCTATACGGAAAATGCATCGTAGAACAAATAATAATATTATATATTATAAATAATAATATATATCACAGGATGTTGATTTCACATGCTAAATGTAAAAATAATTACGTGTCTATGGGATAGTAATCGTACCATTGTATTCATAGCAATATTAAGAAAGTATATGTGTCTTGATAAATATACGAGCAAATATAAGCAGGCCAAACGAGACAAACCAAATCTCCAATGATGTAGGAGTTGAGAAAAAACCTTGGAAGAAACCAGACTCAACCGAGAGGACCAGTTCCCCTCTGGCACATTAACATAACGCTGCTGCAGCTAGACAGATGAATACTGTTTGTAGAAGCAAACCAAGCTGCAACATTAAACAAAAGCAGTCCAACCAGTCAGTTAAGCAAAATGCAAATTTGTCCAATGAAAGATGTTTTCAGACATTTCCAATTAGATGTTTTGTCAGATTTTTGCTTTGCAAATCTGTGAGCAGAAGATGCATTATCTTCACTTGTAGCTTTAAAATATTTATGCTTTTTAGGTTTTGAGCTGAACAAACCCTAGAATTGTAATTGTTTCCTCTTTGATCTGTTTTTTGCTGAAATCCAGGCCACTCTGAGAGTATCTATGTCTCTTCTGCAGGCAGATTTCTGGTGCCTGTGCTGCTTTTTTCACTGTTTGGTTAGAGGACTGATTTCTGTTTAACTATGATGATGGTAATGGCGGCACGGATGAAGGGAGGTCATGTGACAGGGCCCAGCTGCCAGTGAGGGAGGTCTCATTCCACATACACTCACACACGCTCACTGAAACCGACCCCCATCAGGGCAGTTCATGCCTGGAATATTAAACAGCTCAGCATTTCAGAGTCTAATGCAGCATTTGAGGGGGTTTCTCTTACTGGGGTGGGTGGTTAACTGGACTTCTCTTTCCCCAATAAACACACACACTAGCTGAAATGTTGTGAGTGGTTGCCATGATGTCACTAGGCAGGTGCTAATGCGTTCTGGGTGGTTGCTAGGATGTTGCTAGACAGTTGCTAGTGTGTTGCTAGGCAGGTGCTAATGTGTTCTGGGTGGTTGCTAGGATGTTACTAGGCAGTTGCTAATGCGTTCTGGGTGGTTGCTAGGATGTTACTAGGCAGTTGCTAATGCGTTCTGGGTGGTTGCTAGGATGTTACTAGGCAGTTGCTAATGCGTTCTGGGTGGTTGCTAGGATGTTGCTACAATGTAAAACAAAACTTTGCTGCCTTACATTTTTAAGTTTAATCAATTTGATTTCACAGGTCATTTCAACTTACTCTTTGTAATCTTGACTGGTGTGGAGTTAAAGTAACTTTTCCAACTAAGAAATAGTTGTGAAAATTGCTTAACCTATTTTTTTATGTTAAACCAGTCGAGATTTAAAATATTAAATTGAAATTGTTGAGTTGATTCAACGTAAAAATCTAAGGCAGCAATATTTTTTACAGTGTAGGCAGTTGCTAATGTGTTCTGGGTGGTTGCTAGAATGTTCCTAGGCAGTTGCTAAAGTGTTGTGGGTGGTTGCTAGGTGTTGCTATGCAGTTGCTAATGTGTTCTGGGTGGTTGCTAGAATGTTCCTAGGCAGTTGCTAAAGTGTTGTGGGTGGTTGCTAGGATGTTGCTATGCAGTTGCTAATGTGTTCTGGGTGGTTGCTAGGATGTTGCTATGCAGTTGCTAATGTGTTCTGGGTGATTGCTAGGCAGTGTATTCTAGGTCAGCAGGCACAGCTAGGAACATAGAAACACTTTTTTCTTTTTCATTTGGCATCCTGATACTATTGAGAGCAGCTCTGTCCTTTCAAACAACATTCAAAAGACACAAGTTTTCCACCAGCCTCCTGCTGCAAATGAGATTCAAATTAAAAGCTCATTAACATTTGCCATTTGTTTCAGCAGGAGCTCCAAACCCTGATTAAAACACAGCTTGACTCTTTCCTGGACAGATTCTTGGATCAAACCAACAGTCACATGCATTTAACATATATACATTATATAACATAACACAGAATGTTTTCACTGCACACAGATGCTGGTTTTAGCTTTTGCACCTGATTCTAAACATTTCTCATTGAAAAACCAATGAGATCTCTTTAACATCCTAATTGTTTCTCCTAGACAGCAATGAGATTCAATAGAACCTCCATTAGATAAACAACAGTCTTCTCTACATTTCAGAAGAGATCTCAACACTGTCTCAAACTGGGCTCAGATTCGCCAAAAACCTAAAACCAGCAATCAAACAAGATATTTCAATAAAATCTGAAACATTTCTCATCAAACTCCTCTAAGACCAAATAATTAAATCATTGTCAGTTGATTGAAGAGCTTTCAGAAGAAATAAATGAGACAAAACTGATACAGTAAATGTATCAGTAAACTGGGCAATGCAATTTTTTAACAAAGCTATCTGAATGTACATTCAGGGGCCGCCCTGTTGTTATTTTGCTTTTAAATGCATGTTCAAATGCTGTGTGGGGCCATTGTCAACATTCATAAAGGTCTCATTTGCATTTGAAAAACATTCATATTCGATCCTTTTCAGATATTAACAAAAAATGTTTGATTCAGTCCAGCCACTCATCACCATCCAACCTCACAGGCCATCTCCATCTCCTCCTACGAGTGCAAACAGTCAGGGAAACAATAGCGCAGGATGTGAGCTCCAGTTCGGAGGGTGGAAAAAGCAATCAAAGTGTGTTCAGTGCCGACTCAACAAACACTCCAAACACATGAAGAGAAAACACATCTGACGTAAAGGTCATTTCAACACACACTACCCGACCAGAATGATTTAAAAACTCTGAGAAATGCTATAAACTCCAGTTCATCCACACCCTTACGCAAATTACCCAACTTTTCTTATAGTAAAAGTGTAGCAGATTGATTACCATTTGTAGAACCACAGTTTTACTACAGTTATCATGGTTACACTATGGATGTTACAGCAAAACCATGGGTAATTTGTGAGTACCATGGTTTAACTATAGTAATCATGTTTTTTTATTTGTGAAAAACCCTGATTAATATTCGTAAGGGAAGAGCTTTTCAAGCTAATAAATTTATATCAAAACGAATATGTTTATTGGTGCTGAGTAATGACTGCGTGTACTGCTACTCAATGCTAGAATGCTGGGATTGATTCTTAGAGTGTTACTATACAACACTAACTGGCTGTTCTAACTGGTTGCTAGGTTGTTGCTAGGTGCTTGGCTCAGACATAAGTCTGTGTAATCTGCCCCCCTTTATTATCTGCCAAGTGAAAAATTTTAGTCTGTTTACTAATACAACAGCACATCTCTTCAAACCAAACCTCATGATTTAAGCATCGTTCTGGTCTGGAACCAGATTTGTGCCAAAGTTTGATACTTCGGGTTTGGCTCAAATATAAGTAAAGGCAATAGTGATTTGCGCTCTATCAAAAACTAAATACTGATCTGACGTTCTTTGGATTTCAAAAAGGTCTAAGCGGATCTGAAAATAAATCAGACAAATAAACCAGATAAAAATATAGATAAAATTCAATAAGATACCAATCACACTCTCAGTAGATAACTGACTGTTTCATCTCATCTGGAGCGAAGAATCACTTCCTGGAAATTGTTTTTACAATGTTATATTATATTGTTACATGTTATATTATGTTTATTATATTATTTAGTCTCACTTGAACACAGGGTTAAAATGATAAATAGGTAAATGATAATGAAAAGAATGTAAATGTCAGACATACATAATGGAAATGATGAAAACTAATGATAAACACATACATCATCCGTCAATTCATCCTTACAAACAATTCTGCTTAAAAAAAATCTTCTGTAAACCTTATAATAACATCAGCTGTTGAACCTGCTTCTCCAAGCCGCATAATCACAGTCACTGTAAATTACATATAAATTACCGACACATACAGCGGGATTATTCCGCTTTAATGCCGGATTAAACTCGACAAGTGAGCGTGTTAAACCTCAAAAAAATCACCAATAGATGCTTAAATGGTTCAAGTGTGTGAGAAGTAAAACTACAGGCACGATCCGTACAGAAAACGCATGATGAGAGGAAGAGCTCTAGCGCCACCTGCAGGATCACATCAAAACTTCAATTCGTCTATATTCTTCAAAATGTTTTTTCTTTACAAAATCATTTCTAAAATAATAGAATTACAATGAATAAAACGTACGTAAGTAAAATGGCATCCTTAAAATATTTGCAGTTATTATTAATGTTAATTAATGTTAATTAATGTTATTAATGTTATCAGACGATTATTTTGCTATTAATAAATAATGCTTTTACTCTTCGATAAATGTTTTTATAATATATAATATAATATTTTTTTATTTCTCTGGACCATGATAGTGCAGAAGGTAATTCTGACACAATTCACGATCTTATCGCTTGGGGGCGCAAGAGTGTCACCACACGAGGGCACACAAATACTGACATTAATGTTTTCATTGTTGGAGCTTTGAAACGAAATTCTGTAAAAGTTTTCCTTACAAAACAGTACTGTGGTTGCAGCACGGTAATGTGATGTTATTAAACAGCTTCTTTGATACATACATACTTTGCATTAATATATGGGATTGAATGACTAGTTATGTACAGCAATTAGGGCTGGAACTGAGGGTCCAGGGAGTGAATTTCACAGTTCCTGTTCAAAAATGGAGAGGATTTCCACCTTTCATTCATGCAATAGCCTGCAAGTAGTGGGATTTTCTGGATCTATGGTTTAAAAATATAAAATATGTTTTAAAACATTTTGATACCATAGTATTAATCGGCTCAGTCATATCTCTTCCTGGATGCAACAGAAATACATGTCCCCACTGATTACAGTCTCACATCACAGGACAACAGCTTATAAATGCATCTCTTAGTACTTTAATACATTAGAAGTGAGATGCCTTTGTCATCTTTGAATGGAATCCTGTAGAAGGATCCGTCACAGCCACTGATTCTCACCCTAAAGAAGTGGGAGAGGGTTTCAGGGGTGGTCTGTCTGGACACCTCCCCTGAGACTGACCCAAAGTCTGCGGTCTACAGCATATTTACACACACCCATCTGCCCACCTATACACACATACGCACACTTATATACAAATGCATCTCCATAGCAACACACATGACTTCAGTCGAGACAACTACAGACCTAGAATTAATCTGTCTGTCTGTCTCTCTCTGACACATACACACACAATGTGTCAAAGTCTTGTCAATGTGAATGTGAATGACAGGTAAATTACTGCTTCTTTTAACAGAGAGGTTTTAATAGTGCATATACATATTTACACAGAAATACACGGGTTAAAACCGAAAAGTGTAAGAATCTGTATGTCTATATAAACAGTACAATAAAAGTACTAAAAGGAAATAAAAATAAAACTATAAAATTGACAGAATCCTGTCATGTAATTTCATGTCATGTTTTGCTTGGCATGTAAAACGACCAGCCAAAATGTCCTCACTTTACTCTCTTTGTTCTCACTCTGATGGTCTAACTGGTCACACTGGTCCTCACAAAGATAGACATACAAGTACACACACACACACATTCAGTGTGTTCAAGTTTTAATGCATCCACAAATGTTTTTAATGGCTCGGTCACTTGACTTTTATTCTGTTATATTTTGTTTTATTCTTGCACAGTAATTTCAAATGAAATCTAATTTTAGGGTGACTTATAATACCGTTAAGTGTAGCATCACTTTGAAGTAATGTAGTCAAAACACTGTACCCACTGTACTGTACCTCATACTTCCACTCCAACCCAAAGATGAATAATACTTCAAATCAAACTCTTCAATCCTGCAATTATTATTCAGTTTACAGACCTATAATTTTCATCTGCTGGCTGCTGAAACAGCAGGAACTTATGTCATTGACACCAGACCATCACACTGTCATGATTTTGGACTCCATTTTGGACCACCCAGACACACTAGCAACCACCTAGCAACACCCTGGAAACCAGCCACAATATCCTAACTGTAAAACTATGGTCGAGCAGCCCTCACGTTGTTTTAGAAATGTAATCATTTTGTCAAAGGTAAATAGGTTTGTTGAATGTATTCTAATTTAATTCAGATATTGTGGTATAATGGTCTGTTTGTTTACTGTATTTTCTACCTGTTCAGTAATGTAGGGCAGTAGAAGGACCACTGAATATAAATCAAAGTCAGACCTTCAGGTATTCACTTTCAAGGCTCTCTAAAATGTTTATGTTCTGTGGAGGGAGAGAGAGAGAGAAAGAGAGAGAGAGAGTGAGATGATCCCTCACACCCAGGGCATATCTGACAGTCTATCAACAGGACTGATCTCTGACCTCACAGATCAATAGGTCAACTGTCCGGCAGTTAGTGCTGTTGTTGGGTCACTAGTCCTGCAGCAATTATACGCTAGAGTCCTTCATTCTGACCAGTGGAAGTGTGTGTGCAAAACAGCTCAATAAACATGACACACTCTGGTTGTTAAAATTCCAGAAACACAATCTCGATTCAGCATTTACGATTTTCTTCTGTAGTCAAATTCTTGTTGAAATCTTTAAATCTGCTTTTACACAACAGAATAAAATTAATTAAAAGAAATTCATTTAAAAGAGTTCGTTTAATGAGTAAACGTTTTCTAATATCATATAATTATGTGTATGTGTGTACAGAAACAAGTGTTACCCAAACTACTGATACTATTGCTATAGCCCATTTAAGATACACTTTAGATAATGTATTTAGAGATTCATTTTTCGCTCAGATGTGCTCTTTCATAGCTCTTTCATAGCTTTCATAGCATAGTTATGTTTTAAGTACCAGACTTGGCCAAAATTCCTTTTTTAGATTTTTAGATTTCGATTTTTAAAGAAATCTGATATGTGATTTCTCATCCAGATGATTAAAAATTTTAAGTTTAAAGTTTAAAACCAAGGTTAATTTCATCCTGTAGATTTTATGCAAGATGATGGCCTTCGTTTTTGAAGTATTACTAATGAGAAGACTAACCTTATCTGCAGTGCAACATCATATCAGAATAAAAATCCTGCCTCAACGCTTTCTAGGTTCCTCACATAGTCCATGAAGAGTTAACAAAGCCATCAGAACGTTCCCATAGTTTTCTCACCAAATTAAACACATATTCAGAGTGAGGTCAGGAGGTCACCGAGTCAGACACCATTTGACTGCAACACAATGCTGAGAGATGTTGTGTGAACATGCCAATTACAGCTGGAGGAGATGAGAGCCTGATGCTCCATGTTCCCACGATCACGGCTCACAGCAGATGATATACGGCAGCAAATCTGCTCAAGTGTCTTCAACGCTGTAGACACAGAGACCCCAACCAGACCTTCACCCAACTGAGGGACCGTCCATATGAAACAGATAAATGATAGTCATTTATAATAATTTTAATTAGATGCCTTTAAAACTTCTATACAGCAATGAGACTAAATGGAGAGCGAATAGAAAAGGTTTCTCCAGTATCTCAAATATTTCTCCTGAGAATCTCCCAGTAATCTCACAGATTACTCAACAATATGGCAAACTGTGCTGAGATTTGAACTCAAGATCTCAGTTGTTCATTCAGAAAGCAATAAGGTTAAACATATGAAATCAAATGGTCTGAGCAAAGATATCCAAACTAAATATTATATTTACACATTTATTTTTATAGATTTCATACTCCATTTTTTTGGTTTTCCCCTTAATTTTAGTGAAAAGATTTACAGTAAAACAAATGAACTAAGAACTCCATAAAGTTCCCTGAGCTACAAAAGAGCAAACCTCTGAGAAATAAAAATGTCTTCTGAGATGGCTGATGATGGATGAACCTATAAACTGCTGTGGTTTGTCTTCATATGTTAGAATGGCGGCAGAAGTTTCATGCGCTGACTCGGTTCAGATCTTCAGAACTGTGGCAATATTTTGAGCTTTACAGTTTGAAACATTGAGACAGAGTTATGACAGGCTAATTATTTCCACCATAAATAAAAAACAGCTATAGAAAAGAGCCATGACATTTATAAATCAGTTTTTTAAAAACGGTATTTGTGCATTTTTAAAACGCATATTTTAATGCTTCTACTCAAAAGCTACTCAATGAGTTAATACTGCAAGATTTTTTTTTGTGAAGATTCTTTTTAATTCATTTTCATTTTCATTGTTTTGCATAAATGAACTGAAAGAGGACAATTGTTTACATTGTGGCATCATTTCCAGAATAAAGTATGTACGGTACATATTATTCATATTGTGAAGTTTTTAAGTTTTTAAAAATAGTGTTTGAACTGCTGTTATGCTTTTGTAAATGTAAAATGTTATATAATAAATATTACATTTTTACTGTAATACAGAAAAATGAAATTATTTATTAAAAATAATTTATTAAAGTAATGATGATCTAATGATTTAACAGTCAAACATATAGACATATTACAGAAATGATCATTTGGGATGAATAATAAAATTATTTTTTGTTATTATAAATTATAAATTGGATGTTTTCTTTTCACCTATCAATTCTGTAAGTGTTTATAAGCAGCTTGTTAAAACTGAAAGCTGAGTGTGTGTGTGTGTGTGTGTGGGATGTCTGCTGTCTTTGTTCATGTGTGAAGTCTGTCTGTATGGAATAATCTCTCAGACACACACACACACACAAGGATGGGGTGTCTGGGAAATATTCCTGTCTGTCTGCAGTCTGTTCCGTGAAGTGTGTTTTGTGTGTGTGGGGGGGGAGGTTAAAGGCTGATTTATATGTACATGTGTAGACATACAGACATCACATTCTTAGACACACACATACTTTTTATCAGCCCCTAGACAAACACACACACACATTTACCTTCTATACCATAGACCTCTGCTGCTTCAGATATTTTTACAGTCATCCACAGTTGGAAACGTGTCATAATTGCCTTGTCAGGTTTGCCAAGACCACTACAGACAAACCTTTAAGACAAATATATTTCTGTTTAAGACAAATATATTTCTGTTTAAGACAAATATATTTCTGTTTAAGACAAATATATTTCTTAACACATGTCAGGATAGCAGAGTTCTTATGTTCCACTACTTCTAAAAAGAAATGTATTTATTTATGTATTCCTTACTCTTTAATTGTTCACCCAGGCCCAAGCATACCTTTAAACTTTGAAAGAGGGCTAAAAGCAAAAAAAAAACACATTTATAGTTCCTAAGATAAATGTTCCTGTAAATATTGCACATGGTTTCAATTAATAATTTATCTTTGTAAACTTTTCCTTACCTACAAAAAACAGTTGCACAAACGTGCTCATTAAAATGTGTCAGTACATCTGTCTGTTTCTGAAGCACCAGACTTGAGCTTGAACTTGACCTGTGGAGTCGTCTGGGAAGCCAGACGTGAATTTGGGTGAGTGTTGCCCCTCATTAACATACCCCCCCACCCTCAATTAAAAGCCCCGAGCTGTGAGAAAAATCTGACACAATCTCAAGGACTGAAGACAAATCACAGCTGCCTCAGTCAAGACTGCACACAATCTGTAAGTTTCATTTATAAGACCAAGTTTAAAGCTGCAATCCGTAACAAAATTAACAAAAATCAGTATTGATACACATGATAGATCAGTGATCAATATGTTATCATCGTTTACACCAATTCGCAACAATAAGTTTATGAAAACCATTTATAATTTGAGCTGTCGGGTCCGATTTCTCTTGAAATCGACTTTGACGTCAGCATACGTAAAGTATGTAAAGTAACCTGCGATTTTACGTTTCAAATAGCGATAAGGAGGAGAAAGTTACGGACTACAGCTTTAAGAAAGTGTTTAAGAAAGTGTTGTTGATTGAGACTTGAGCAACACATGACGATTACAACATGTAGTTATAATGTGTTACTCTAATGGCACTAATGCAAATTAATCTGTGTGCTTAAATTGCTTCAGAGAAAGAGGTAAAAAGTATTGGAAGGTTGTTTGTTAGATAGGTTGCCCCTAGCTTGATGTTTATGGAGCATGAATCTAAAGTTGTTATGAGGAGAAATTGCTATTATGTGATTGTAATATTACATTTGAGAATTTAACCCTTTGTTATGCAAACTGGCAAATCTGTTGTTGAGATCTCACCTGAAACTCTAGAGGAGACGTGAGATTATTGGGCTCTCTTTCTATTGAGAATCATTTGACAAGACTTTTCTGTTTGCTCTGTTGACTCTCATTGCTTTCTGGGAGAAACAATTAACCGTTAATGAGATTTTTCTCATTTATCATTTTTACATGTAATTAGAGGATTGCTGCATTTTCTCCATTTTAAACCACTTCTTATTGTTTATGGATGCTTTCTCTTGTCATATCGTGAAACCTGAGAATCATTAAAAATGTAAATCTTTAACTCACTGTGTATATAATTATTGTGACTTTAATTCTTTTTATTAAGTCCATGTATAATAAGAGTCTAGTAATAGAACACATGATAGTAACTTTCAATGTTGATCCTCCTTCTAAGGTGATTATGTATATAACAAAGCAAACAAAGCTATATATATATAACAAAGCATTTGAGTTTAATGGGCTCTGTGATTGCTGGATCTAATGTTATTTCAAAGGGATCATTATACAGACAAGAAATAGGCTTAAATGATCTGGTCTTTCTATACTTTTCTAAAGAACTTCAGTGGCTGCACATTAGGTTTTGTTTGGATACTGTGGATCTTTTGGCATAATTTGGCATAATTCAGTTCCTCAGATGGTGTCTGTGCTTGTAAACAAACATACAGAGCAAGTAAACATGAGTTAGACAGAGCAAAATCTTTTATATCACTCAGGCTTCCTAATGAAGTGTAAAGTGTAAAGAGTAAAGTGAAGTATAAAGTGTACAGTGAAATATTTGTCAGATATTTGCCCATACCCGAAATGTGACCTCTGCATTTAACCATCACTGATGAGGAGTGTACACACGCTGCAAGCTGTGAACACACACACACAACCGGAGCAGTGGGCAGCACACTACTGCACCCGGGGAGCAATTAGGGGTTAGGTGCCTTGCTTAAGGGCACTTCAGTTGCTACCTGTGAGTGCTGGAATCGGACCAGCAACCTTCTGATTACAAGCCCGACTCACTAACCAGTAGGCCACAACTGCCCAAAGTGAAGTGTAAAATGTAAAGTGTAAAGAGTAAAGTGAAGTGTAATGTGTAACGTAAACAGAAAAGAGGAACAGGTACACTACACATTATTAGCACTGTTAGGCCAGCATTTATATGAGGACATTACACAACACAATAACACACACAGTCTATTGTTACATAGAGGTACAGATGTACATTAACACAGTTTGCAAGCTGGGTTACACAGTCTGTGTGAATTGTCTGTAGTGTCGGATCGCAGCACCTGTGTACTGTGTATCTACATGCTAATTCATAACACAAAGAACCACTCAGGTGCAGATAACAGGTGTGTGTGTGTGTGTGTGTGTGTGTGTGTGTGTGTGTGTGTGCAGGAGGTCACCTGCAGGATAAATGTGTGTTTATCATTAAGTATGTGTTAAACAGGTTTAAGTGCACTCTTAAAGAAGGCACAGATGTTCTGTTATTTGCATAGTAATATTTCAGTGAGTTGAATGTATGAGGGGGTAAATTAAACGTTATAGCCCTTTACACTGCTGTTTTACTCGATACTAAACACACACTTCACTGAGAGTACACCTCACTGAGGGCATTTGTTCTAAACATTTGAGAAACTAATTGAATTGAATTGATTATCATTTTTTTAATAAATAAAATAACAAAGTTAAAATAACACTAATGGGGCAAATAAACATTTTAATCTCTTACACTTTGGAATTGGCTGGACGAAAAATAGTTTAATTTTAAACCATAGTAACAAAACAACAAGAAACATTTACCATTTCTTTTAAAATTAGAAATCATAAACCCCGCATTAAATACACAGTGGGTATATACAGCAAGTTTTCAAAGAAAGGAGAAAATATCAATGATAATTAATTAAAAACATGAGCCAACATTCATTTTATCGTCGACATAATTTTACAGTGTAAAAGTACAATATTCTACTTCTTCAAAAACACTAAACTCTTTACTCAACAACAAATGCATAATAAAACGTGCTGAGGTCATTCCTAAACATCAGACCCGAATAATTTCATATTTTTTTTTATTTTATCTGAGGCTCAGACAGAAGTCTGATGAGCAGGACTGCGATTATTCATTCTGAAATATTTATCTGAACGATATGAACGAATAGAAATATAAAGAATATTTATACAAATAATAAAGAACATTTTTAGGAGCATGTTTTCTATATTTAAATAATGAAATGGTGTTTTAAAACACGCTGTTTTAAAAATGCTGTCAACATATTCATCTGTTTATTGCATTTGATAATAAATACTGAGATTGAATTTAGGATGCACGTACAATTT
>JAZGTH010000003.1:4225000-4545000 GCA_036877525.1 Chromobotia macracanthus
GAAACAAAAGACTGTTCGTGTCTTGTAAATTGTTCAGGCTTGTAAATTTAGTTAAAGCCTTAAAAAACAAAACCTAAGCTGAATTCTTTAATATGAATATCGCGAAAAATCAATGCCTTTGTACGTCCCTTTATCATCATCTTCTGCTTAAGCAACAAATTTCAAAAAACACCAAAGATTAGTAAGTTAAAACCATAAAAGGCAGAAATTAAAGAAATAAAAGTCATAAGATAGCATTTTTAACGAATAAAGTACAAAGTATTACAAGAGACTATTTAAGACTAGAAAAACACATTATAGCTTATTATGCGGTAGAAAGTACTGAATTTTGCTCCAAATACAGCTCGAGTACATTTTTCTACTTTCAAAACACAAGTTACACACATCAAATAGTTTTACAGCGCAATTTTATCCAAATTTAAGTTTTGACATGAGTAAAGACGATCCCTCAAAAGTCATTATAAACCTAAAACAAATTCTTGTCTGAAGAATGAAACGTAAAAAATACATAAAACGTGTATTAGCTCTATTAAGTCTATTATGTGTATAGAGATGCTTTAGTGGTTTCTTTTTTTCTTGCTATTCGTCTGTCTCTTCATCCTGCAGTTGTTTGTAACGAAGGGCATGTAAATGTCCTTGCAAGAAAGCTTTTGTTAGATTATAAACGATGCAAGCAAAAGGCGAATCACATTATAACGTTGAAGGTTTTTTCAGATCTATGTAGCGATGCTTAGAAAGCACAAGCCGCAGTCAATAATGCAACCAATATTGGAGCATTGCACCATGTAAATCTGGACGGATCCATTACGGATGTGTCTTTAATGACGTGATTAATATACATCAAACATCTGCACATCACATTATGTGGACAGATACAGATAAATGCATTTTCTTGGAAACAAAGGCCTGGGCAGGTTTGCAAAACCTGCTTTGGCGTAATTTAATAATAATAATGCGGATAATTGATCTAAGGCTGTGTGTGAAATTAGAAACCGACGAGGTTGCACAATCTTTAGTTTCAGTTCAGGTATGTCTTCATTCAGCGCATCCTGTAAATATAAAGTTCATTGAAGCTTCGTGATGTTGGAAATATTATTGTCATGGTAACGACCACATCCGCTGTGTTCTTTTGAGCTGTGAAATATTATATATTAAATGATATACAAAGTGTTAATAAAAAACATGCATGTGTATGTGTGCAGATTTAGCTGAGCTTGAGAGCATTTACCGAACTGATGTGTTATTTTAAATCTAATATTGCCCACAGGCTTGTGTTGTATTTGGGTTAGGAGAACAAATCATTAATCTGGTGTAAGTACGAAAGGTCTATGAAACGTTTTTACTAATATGCTTAATATGCACTCTCCTCTGTGTGTGTGTGTGTATTCAGTATGAGTGTGTGTATGTATTCAGTATGAGTGTGTGTGTATGTATTCAGTATGAGTGTGTGTGTGTGTATGTATTCAGTATGAGTGTGTGTGTATGTATTCAGTATGAGTGTGTGTGTGTGTATGTATTCAGTATGAGTGTGTGCAGTATGAGTGTGTGTGTGTATGTATTCAGTATGAGTGTGTGTGTGTGTATGTATTCAGTATGTGTGTGTGTGTATGTATTCAGTATGAGTGTGTGTTCAGTATGAGTATGAGTGTGTGTGTATGTATTCAGTATGTGTATGTATTCAGTATGAGTGTGTGTGTGTATGTGTTCAGCGTGAGTGTGTGTGTGTGTATGTGTTCAGCGTGAGTGTGTGTGTGTATGTATTCAGTGTGTGTGTGTGTATGTATTTAGTGTGTGTGTGTGTGTATGTATTCAGTGTGTGTGTGTGTGTGTGTATGTATTCAGTGTGTGTGTGTGTGTATGTATTCAGTATGAGTGTGTGTGTATGTATTCAGCATGAGTGTGTGTGTGTGTATGTATTCAGCATGAGTGTGTGTGTGTATGTATTCAGTATGAGTGTGTGTGTATGTGTTCAGCGTGAGTGTGTGTGTGTGTATGTATTCAGTGTGTGTGTGTGTGTATGTATTCAGTGTGTGTGTGTGTGTGTGTGTATGTATTCAGTGTGTGTGTGTGTGTATGTATTCAGTGTGTGTATGTATTCAGTATGTGTGTGTGTGTATGTATGTATTCAGTATGAGTGTGTGTGTGTGTATGTATTCAGTATGAGTGTGTGTGTATGTGTTCAGTATGAGTGTGTGTGTATGTGTTCAGCATGAGTGTGTGTGTATGTGTTCAGCATGAGTGTGTGTGTATGTGTTCAGCATGAGTGTGTGTGTGTATGTATTCAGCATGAGTGTGTGTGTGTATGTGTTCAGCATGAGTGTGTGTGTGTATGTGTTCAGCATGAGTGTGTGCGTGTATGTGTTCAGCATGAGTGTGTGCGTATGTGTTCAGCATGAGTGTGTGTGTGTATGTGTTCAGTGTGTGTGTGTATGTATTCAGTGTGTGTGTGTGTATGTATTCAGTGTGTGTGTGTGTATGTATTCAGCATGAGTGTGTGTGTGTATGTATTCAGCGTGAGTGAGTGTGTGTATGTGTTCAGCGTGAGTGAGTGTGTGTGTGTGTGTGTATGTGTTCAGCGTGAGTGAGTGTGTGTATGTGTTCAGCGTGAGTGAGTGTGTGTATGTGTTCAGCGTGAGTGAGTGTGTGTGTGTGTGTGTATGTGTTCAGCATGAGTGTGTGTGTGTGTATTCAGCATGAGTGTGTGTGTGTGTATTCAGCATGAGTGTGTGTGTGTATGTATTCAGTATGAGTGTGTGTGTGTATGTATTCAGTGTGTGTGTGTGTATGTATTCAGTGTGTGTGTGTGTATGTATTCAGTGTGTGTGTGTGTATGTATTCAGTATGAGTGTGTGTGTATGTATTCAGCATGAGTGTGTGTGTGTATGTATTCAGCATGAGTGTGTGTGTATGTATTCAGCATGAGTGTGTGTGTGTATGTATTCAGTATGAGTGTGTGTGTGTATGTATTCAGTATGAGTGTGTGTGTATGTATTCAGCATGAGTGTGTGTGTATGTATTCAGCATGAGTGTGTGTGTATGTATTCAGTATGAGTGTGTGTGTGTGTATGTATTCAGTATGAGTGTGTGTTCAGCATGAGTGTGTGTGTATGTATTCAGTATGAGTGTGTGTGTGTATGTATTCAGTATGAGTGTGTGTGTGTATGTATTCAGTATGAGTGTGTGTGTGTATGTATTCAGTATGAGTGTGTTCAGCATGAGTGTGTGTGTATGTGTTCAGCATGAGTGTGTGTGTATGTATTCAGTATGAGTGTGTGTGTATGTATTCAGTATGTGTGTGTGTGTATGTGTTCAGCGTGAGTGTGTGTGTGTATGTGTTCAGCGTGAGTGAGTGTGTGTATGTGTTCAGCGTGAGTGTGTGTGTGTGTGTATGTATTCAGTATGAGTGTGTGTGTATGTATTCAGTATGAGTGTGTGTGTGTATGTATTCAGTATGAGTGTGTGTGTATGTATTCAGTATGAGTGTGTGTGTATGTATTCAGTATGAGTGTGTGTGTATGTATTCAGTATGAGTGTGTGTGTGTATGTATTCAGTATGAGTGTGTGTGTTCAGCATGAGTGTGTGTGTATGTGTTCAGCATGAGTGTGTGTGTATGTGTTCAGCATGAGTGTGTGTGTATGTGTTCAGCATGAGTGTGTGTGTATGTGTTCAGCATGAGTGTGTGTGTATGTGTTCAGCATGAGTGTGTGTGTGTATGTGTTCAGCATGAGTGTGTGTGTGTATGTGTTCAGCATGAGTGTGTGCGTGTATGTGTTCAGCATGAGTGTGTGCGTGTATGTGTTCAGCATGAGTGTGTGCGTATGTGTTCAGCATGAGTGTGTGCGTGTATGTATTCAGCATGAGTGTGTGCGTGTATGTGTTCAGCATGAGTGTGTGCGTGTATGTGTTCAGCATGAGTGTGTGCGTGTATGTGTTCAGCATGAGTGTGTGCGTGTATGTGTTCAGCATGAGTGTGTGTTCAGTATGAGTGTGTGCTCAGTGTGTGTATTCAGTATGAGCGTGTGTTCAGCATGAGTGTGTGTGTGTATGTATTCAGTATGAGTGTGTGTTCATTATGAGTGTGTGCTTAGTGTGTGTATTCAGCATGAGTGTGTGTTCAGTATGAGTGTGTGCTTAGTGTGTGTATTCAGTATGAGCGTGTGTTCAGCATGAGTGTGTGTGTGTATGTATTCAGTATGAGTGTGTGTTCAGTATGAGTGTGTGCTTAGTGTGTGTATTCAGTATGAGTGTGTGTTCGGTGTGTGTGCGATTTTAGTTTGAATGTGTGCTCAGTATGTGTGTGTGTTTAGTATGTGTGTTTACTCAGTGTGAGTGTGTGTTCAGCAAGTGTGTGTTCAGTGTGTGTATGTGTTTGTGTGTGTGTTTAGTTTAAATGTGTGTTCAGTATGAGTGTGTGTTCAGTGTAAGTGTGTGTGTGTGTTTGTGTATGTATTCAGTTTGTGTGTGCGCTCAGTGTGTGTGTGCGCTCAGTGTGTGTGTGCGCTCAGTGTGTGTGTGCGCTCAGTGTGTGTGTGCGCTCAGTGTCTGTGTGCGCGTTTAATCTGACTGTGTTCAGTGTGAGTGTGTGCTCAGTGTGAGTGTGTGTTTAATCTGACTTTGTTCAGTGTGAGTGTGCTCAGTGTCAGTGTGTGTGTGCTCAGTGGGAGTGTGTGTGTGCTCAGTGGGAGTGTGTGTGTGCTCAGTGGGAGTGTGTGTGTGCTCAGTGGGAGTGTGTGTTTAATCTGACTGTGCTCAGTGGGAGTGTGTGTTTAATCTGACTGTGTTCAGTGGGAGTGTGTGTTTAATCTGACTGTGTTCAGTGGGAGTGTGTGTTTAATCTGACTGTGTGCTCAGTGGGAGTGTGTGTTCAGTGCGAGTGTGTGTTTAATCTGACTGTGTTCAGTATGTGTGTGTGTTCAGTGCGAGTGTGTGTTTAATCTGACTGTGTTCAGTGTGAGTGTGTTCAGTGTGAGTGTGTTCAGTGTGAGTGTGTTCAGTGTGAGTGTGTTCAGTGTGAGTGTGAGTGTGTTCAGTGTGAGTGTGAGTGCGCTCAGTGTGAGTGTGAGTGCGCTCAGTGTGAGTGTGAGTGCGCTCAGTGTGAGTGTGTGTGCGCTCAGTGGGTGTGTGTGTGCTGTGTGTGTGTGTGTGTGTGTTTTGATTACAGTTTGTTTAATCTGACTGTGTTCATGTGTGTTTAATTGCTGGTTCAGTATTGTGTGTTCAGTGCGAGTGTGTGTTTAATCTGACTGTGTTCAGTGTGAGTGTGTGTTCAGTGTGTGTTCAGTGTGTGTTCAGTGTGTGTTCAGTGTGTGTTCAGTGTGTGTTCAGTGTGAGTGTGTGTTCAGTGTGAGTGTGTGTTCAGTGTGAGTGTGTGTTCAGTGTGTGTGTGTGTGTTTTGGTTACAGTTTGGATTTGCATGTTTGATAGCTGGAGAACGTCACAGTGTTCAGTGTGTGTGTTCAGTGTGTGTGTTCAGTGTGTGTGTTCAGTGTGAGTGTGTGTTCAGTGTGAGTGTGTGTTCAGTGTGAGTGTGTGTTCAGTGTGTGTTCAGTGTGAGTGTGTGTGTTCAGTATGTGTGTGTGTGTTTTGGTTACAGTTTGGATTTGCATGTTTGATAGCTGGAGAACGTCACAGTGTGAGTGTTTCAGTGTGTGTGTTCAGTGTGGTGTGTGTTCAGTGTGAGTGTGTGTTATTGAGTGTTCAGTGTGAGTGTTCTATGTGTGTTTGTGAGTGTGTGTTCAGGTAGTGTTCATGAGTCTGGTTCAGTGTAATGTGGGTGTTCAGTGTAAGTGTGGGTGTTCAGTGTAAGTGTGGGTGTTCAGTGTGAGTGTGTGTTCAGTGTGAGTGTGTGTTCAGTGTGAGTGTGTGTTCAGTGTGAGTGTGTGTTCAGTGTGAGTGTTCAGTGTGAGTGTTCAGTGTGAGTGTTCAGTGTGAGTGTTCAGTGTGAGTGTGTGTTCAGTGTGTGTGTGTGTTCAGTGTGAGTGTTCAGTGTGAGTGTGTGTTCAGTGTGAGTGTGTGTTCAGTATGTGTGTGTGTGTGTTTTGGTTACAGTTTGGATTTGCATGTTTGATAGCTGGAGAACGTCACAGTGTGAGTGTGTGTTCAGTGTGTGTGAGTGTGTGTTCAGTGTGTGTGAGTGTGTGTTCAGTGTGTGTTCAGTATGTGTGAGTGTGTGTTCAGTGTGTGTGTGTGTTCAGTATGTGTGTGTGTTCAGTATGTGTGTGTGTGTTTTCAGTATGAGTGTGTGTTCAGTGTGTGTGTGTGTGTGTTTTGGTTACAGTTTGGATTTGCATGTTTGATAGCTGGAGAACGTCACAGTGTTCAGGTGTGAGTGTGTGTTCAGTGTGAGTGAGTGTTCAGTGCGTGTGTGTGTTTAATCTGACTGTGTTCAGTATGTGTGAGTGTGTGTTCAGTATGTGTGAGTGTGTGTTCAGTGTGTGTGAGTGTTCAGTGTGTGAGTGAGTGTTCAGTGTGTGAGTGAGTGTTCAGTGTGTGAGTGTGTGTTTAGTATCTGAGGTGTGTTCAGGTGATGTGTGTTAGTGTGTGTTCAGTATGTGTGTCAGTGTGTGTTCAGTGTGTGTGTGTGTTCAGTGTGTGTGTTCAGTGTTTGATCTGACTGTGTTCAGTGTGTGAGTGTGTGTTCAGTGTGTGAGTGTGTGTTCAGTGTGTGAGTGTGTGTTCAGTGTGAGTGTGTGTTCAGTGTGAGTGTGTGTTCAGTGTGTGTGTTCAGTGTGTGTGTTCAGTGTGTGTGCTCAGTGTGAGTGTGTGTTCAGTGTGTGTGTTCAGTGTGAGTGTGTGTTCAGTGTGTGTGTTCAGTGTGTGTGTTCAGTGTGTGTGTTCAGTGTGTGTGTTCAGTGTGAGTGTTCAGTGTGTGAGTGAGTGTTCAGTGTGTGAGTGAGTGTTCAGTGTGTGAGTGTGTGTTCAGTGTGAGTGTGTGTTCAGTGTGTGTGTTCAGTGTGAGTGTGTGTTCAGTGTGTGTTCAGTGTGAGTGTGTGTTCAGTGTGTGTGTTCAGTGTGTGTGTGTGTTCAGTGTGTGTGTTCAGTGTGTGTGTTCAGTGTGTGTGTTCAGTGTGTGTGTTCAGTGTGAGTGTGTGTTCAGTGTGTGTGTGTGTTTAATCTGACTGTGTTCAGTATGTGTGAGTGTGTGTGAGTGTGTGTTCAGTGTGTGTGAGTGTTCAGTGTGTGTGAGTGTTCAGTGTGTGTGTGTGTTCAGTGTGTGTGTGTGTGTGTTCAGTGTGTGTGTTCAGTGTGAGTGTGTGTTCAGTGTGTGTGTTCAGTGTGTGTGTTCAGTGTGTGTGTTCAGTGTGTGTGTGTTCAGTGTGTGTGTTCAGTGTGTGTGTTCAGTGTGTGTGTTCAGTGTGGAGAACGTCACAGTGTTGATGTGGAAACTAATACTTTGAGTGACTATCGCAGTATTCTGTTTTCCTGATCTGTCAATGCACGTAATAATACAGATAATAAATCTTTCGTTTGTACTGAAACACCTTCGTTTCAACCTCTGCGCTCGCTGAACGCTATAACAGAGCCCCAGCCGTGTAAAGAAGTGATGAAATGAATGATTACAAATACAGAATGATGCTCATTTATAAAACGCAATGTTTGTTTATGAGACACTTTTGGGTTGGAAGAGAAACATTCGTGCGTGTGTCCAGATACATAAAGACCGACATCACGACCGTGTGATCACAAACGCGCCATCCGGAGCGCCGTGGCCCACTTCAGACGCATGGGTTAGTTTTTCTCTTTGGTTATCTAGCTGTATGAGTTTATGAAATATCATAAAGCTAGAGAACCGAATGTAGAAACTAAACCCGCTGACTTCAGGAGCCGCAGGAGCGCGCAGGCGGAGGGGCGCGTTTGCACGACAGTTTCGGTGCATGCACACTGCATGCTTTTCTACAATAGCAACGTGTGGAGACGCATTGCATGGAGAGTACGCATGCAAAGCATGCATTACGTGCATATATTTATTATTGACGGATGACTGGTACTGTCAAGGCTGTCAAACATTACTGTCGGTGTCGGCACCGTTTTCTGGATAGGGATATAGGCGTCGTTTCTTTGGAAGTGTTGTAACGCGATGGTGACGCGGTTAACGGAGAGCATCGGGGGCTGGTCCGTGTTTTTTGCTACGAGGATTTTCTGTGCAATACCGAGAGTAAAACATGCTGCGAAACACCGACTGCTGCAACTGGATGAGAGTTGTTTGTTGAGAATTATATTTATGTTTTGTGTAGGAACGCAAGCATGAGATTTTGTATCTGGGTGGATGAATTAGTTATGTTTTACACGCATGATTCAGTAATAAATCTCATTTGATGTAAGGATACAATGTTAAAATGTGCATTGTTGCCTTATCTGACCCCTGAAGAATTACTTATTGGTGTAACCAATCTAGTAGTCAAGCTGATGTAAAGGCAGGTTAGGTGATCTTTGCCAGAATATTTTTTTGTTATGCTGGTTGCAAGTCTCTTCACATCCTGATAGCAATTACAATTAAGTGGTTTAAATAGTTTTTATATTGTTTGTGGAAGATGCAGGACTATAAAATGTTAGGCCAATGATTGCATGTGGTACAATGCAATGATTGGACGAATACATAGTGTTACATACTATTTGAGGAGGCTCTCCAATTGGAGGGCGTATGCTTTCAAAGCAAGCCTGCTATTGCTAGCCTCTCTACCTTAATTGTAGAATATTTTGGACTTGAATAAAGTCATGTTTTCGCTTGAAAGGTTACTTGACTAAACACTGTCAATGTCTATATAAGTGTTTTTCGATCAAAGATTAAATGTGGAGTTTCACCGCTAAAGTTAGAGTCGTAATCTTACCTCTGATAAATGACTTTTATCAGTTTTACACTAGATATAATATACAGTATAACAACATTTAAGTGTTTCACAATATGAAACAGCGACTATAAGATCAGGTGAATGAGTTCAGTTCTGTTCCTGGAGAACACATTCTGAAGAGCTTCATACCCTGAATTAGGTATCTATAATAAACTGCTATTTCAGATGTCCAAAACCATGTCAAAGTCCACTGGCTACTAAATGCTGGATGCCAGATTCAGTGTCATCATGGCATTGTGTAATTTAGTGTTGCTGAGGTTATTTCAATGTTCTTTGCACAGTAGCATAGCTTTAGTCCAACTACAAGGATTTTCAAGGATCAAAACTGAATGGATGTTAAATATACGGCCTGCCCATCTCAGACTGTCAAGGCTGAGGGTTTTATAAATACTGCTCAACTTATTGTCGATTCATAGTTGCTGTAAGGATCCTTGACATGAATATTTTGGAGGTGAAATGCAAATTACATTGTGAACTTAGCATGGCTGCATTGTAGCTTAGCAACAGTGCTTCCACTGAAAGCAGATCCCATGTTTTCATCCATGATTATTTATGACAAACAAAGTATCAGTGAAATTACTTCTGAATTACCTTACAAGGCATGATTGACAATTTTTGTTGTTGTTGAGAAAAACACTGTACAGCTTTATATGTGCAAGGAAGATCCCTTTTAAAAAGGGATCTTCTATTATTGAATTTAGGTCTTATTATTTATGTAATACATATCATGCACACTTTAAAAGCACTGCAGAACACCATCAGTAGACACATATAACCACTATTGACTGTCGATGTGGCCTGCGATGCCTCAAATATACAAAATACATTCTAAGATTATCTCCATGTCTCTAATTTCAGTCTGTGTGAAAAACAACAGCAGTCCCAAGATCCTGAGAACAGAAATATGCAATGCTAAACTCCACCACCATCACTACAGGTAAAACATGTTTGATTTAGTCACTGAATGTTTCAGAACAAACACAACGATATACCAGCTGCTTTATGATCTTTATGAAAAATAAGATTTTATTACTGATATAAAAACAAATCCACCATGTTAAAAACAACTGAAAATATTCTATATATATCTATGGAGTTAGTCCATAGATATATAGTTATTCTATAGTTAAACATAGTTTAACCTAAGAATAAAGGTTAGTGGATATTTGATAATGTTTGTTGTTTTTATTTTCATCAAAAGAACCACCTGAACTTAGACAAACATACTATAGATCTGAAGCATTACATTAAATATTGTATTTAATGTAGCATTACATCACATTAAATAAACGTTTTATCATTATATATAGGACCTTCTGTAATAAATTTTATAGAAGATTTTATAGAAAAGATTTTTGGAAACGAATAAACGGAAAACCTCAAAAGTTAAAATTGTATTTGTTTGAAATTCAGTTGGTGGGTTCTGTGTTTATTTACGTTTATGCATGTGACAGGCACATTTATTCATATATTGTTACTTGCATTGAAGGTATACATTTATCATTGCGTGTATGGGAATCAAACTGATTCTGCTGTTGTTGCACCATGCTCCAGTTACAAAACAAAGCAAATAAACAAATGCTGTAGAAAATCTACACATAAAGGATGTTCTCAGCAAAACCCTTAACTGTTCATGAGCTGTTCTTTCTT
This sequence comes from Chromobotia macracanthus, assembly GCA_036877525.1. Classification (NCBI taxonomy): domain Eukaryota; kingdom Metazoa; phylum Chordata; class Actinopteri; order Cypriniformes; family Botiidae; genus Chromobotia; species Chromobotia macracanthus. The sequence continues at coordinate 4,235,501 of JAZGTH010000003.1, forward strand.
ATTCGTTGATATAAATAATGCATTTAACAGTATGTGGTTTGGTATGTATAAACTGAGACCCAATGTGACACTGACCGCACTTCACTTAAAAGATTACGTTATTTTTGTCATTTCAAAGTTATGCTGTTAAGATTTGTTTTAGTGTTAAAGGAAAAATTATTTATGTCAATTTATGTCAAGAAAAAAATTGCACATTTGGGGTCAGTGTTTTATGCTCACAAAAACCCTTCTTAACATTTTTATGCAAAATAAAGCCTGAATAATGATGTGGTTTTATGGGGGGGTGCTGAATGGAGAAAGAGAGGGAGTTTGGGGGTGCGGTGGGGGCTCTGCTGGTGGTGTGCAGCTGTGAAATGAATGAGAAACTTTTTCCCACGGCCGGTCAAATACTGAATAGCCTGCAAGGGTCACATCATTAATATGTACAGAGAGAGAAAGAGAAAGAATATCCAAGTTTTGCAAATTAACGAGCTGTCTGAGGAGAGAGACTTACAGAGAGACCGAGAGAGACCTACAAAAAGAGATACAGATAAAAAGCACCCTCAGTGGCTGTAGTGTAAAAGAGAAAATGTTTTAACTGGCAAACAAACAAGCCTCAAAATAGACACATACCTTCCGTATATTAGTTTGATTATATTTATGTATCAATAGTAAGAACTGTAATTCATTTTAATTTAAATGTAATAAAAAATTGAATTGCTTAGGTGGGTCTTCAGACTTATTTCCAAAGATATTCTTGTGTTAACAGAAAGTTTTTTTAAATTGTTTTATTATTCATGTGTCATATAAACTCTGCCTTGTGAAGCCCATGAATGTGTGTGCGTGTCTATCTAAAAGAGGGTGAGACACGCACACACACAGCCTGATGGACACAGACAGACAAGAAGACTGTTAGAGGAACACATAGCAACTTAGCTGGAATGTCTCACTGTGAGACATTCAATAAGATCTGTGATCTATGTCCAAATAATGGGGGTCCAGCTGTGATGTGTGTGTGTGTGTGTGTGTGTGTGTGTGTGTGTGTGTGTGTGTGTGTGTGTGTGTGTTGGTTTACTTAACCATATATTGGGGACAACTTTGTACCCAAAAGTCAGCAACAAATCTGAGCAAAACATCCATTTGGGGACATCCTCATTTGTAAAAAATGCTATAAAAATGTAGTATTTTTTTAATTGTAAAAATGCAGAAAGTATTCTGTTAGGGTTAGGCTTAGAGTGTGGTTTAGGGTTAGGTTATGTTGTTTATAACTAGCTGTGTATAAAAACAATACGGAATGGAAAACAATATAGAATGTCGCCATGTAGATAGATTGTGTGTGTGTGTGTGTGTGTGTGTGTGTGTGTGTGTCAGAGAGGACAGTTTCACACAGAACCTTGACTTTGAATTTGAGCTGCTATTGAATGTGGGAATGTTCAGAATACCATGACTGACTCTAGGAAAAGCTTTGGAAAAGAGGTTTATCATGCTGATCTGACTATGATACTCAGAAGTGACACAAACCACATAAGATGATACACAGATAAAGTTTTTTTTTTTAAACTCTGAACTTTAAATATATTTAAATTTACTGATGCATAGAGCATGTAAGATCTTGCACATGAAGGCTGTTATTGTTGTAACATTTTACTGCACAACATAATTTCCTTGCATGACTGTTATAGGCAGCAACACATTGTGTATAAATATGCTATTTGATTATACTGAAATGATTAAATCTTTATATTAAAACCTTTTTATATAAAAAGGTTTTATATAAATAGCTCAGGACATTTCATCTGAGAATCAGCTTTATGTCAGATCTTTTTCCTTTAAGAGAAATAAAAGCATACAAATAGCTGATGACATACAGTACTGTAAGAGCCGCCTAATCTGATATCTGAGTAGCTAAGCTCAACATATTTGGTTTTGGAAGAATCTGATGAGAAATGTTTGAGAAAATGTGTTTTGTCATATTGAGATCTTTGAGTTTTTGCAGCTTTTTGCATGCTAAATCTGAGCACTGGATTTGTCTGAGACTTTGGTGAGATCTCACACAAAGCATATTAAGTGGGAAATACTTCTTACTGGTGTCTGGATCTCCTAAGGTATCAGAGTGTTACATGTTACATTCAATATCCATAATAGTATTTTAAATGCACATTTCAGTACCTTGGACGACACGTTTATTGTTGCAAACTCACATTCTGTTTGATGGAGCTGTTCTTTATTTTCTCCTCACTGGGGCAGCATGTTAACCGCGGCATTTATTTTTAGTTCTCTGCGCTACCGATCCAATAATCTGGCCTTGAGCCGCTCTCACTTTGGGTCTTTTACCGTGGTCCCCCCTGAAGAATCCGCAGGGAATACTGTTCCACTCAATTAGCTCGCCTCTGCCTTGTTTACCCTTCTTTATGTTCCTGAAATTCACAGACACAGGCTCGTTCTTTCAGTAAATACAGACCAGCGAGTCTCTCCCTCTGTTTTTCTTTCTTTCTTTCCCTGTGATTCAAATGGTAATGAAGAACAGTCCCCCAGTAATTAGTTCAAGGCGATGATGCATTGTGAGGAAATGTTCTGTGTGTTCATGTGCTGAAGAGTTTTTCAAACCTCACCCTGGAGTGGCGGGCGGCTCTTTAAAGACGTACGGCGCAGGTGATTTCTCATGCACTGTGCGCCTCAGTCCTCCTGTGCTAGACAAACAAAGATTCAGCCTAAATAAACGTTGGTTTTTAGGTCCAATGCGGATGTAGGATGTGCACCTGATATTAAGCCCATCAGGAACTGGTCATTTAAAATGACTTGACATATTACCATATATATAAACCATATACAAATGTCAGGGTTAAAAATCCTGCGTGCATTTAAAAGGAAAGTAGAATATATTTCTGGCTGGTTTTAGCAGGTATTCGTTAAAAAGGTGCTAAAAAGGGTTCTTCGCAGTAATGCCGTAGAAGAACCGTTTTTGGTTCCCTAAGAACCTTTCAATCAAATAAACAATGTTTTAATATCTTTTCATAGTCTGTAGAACCTTTCTTTATCAAAAACCTGCCAAAGAAATGTTTGGTGGATTTTAAAGGTTCTTTATAGAAACAATATAGCCCAACAAAGACCCTTTAAGGAAATTTCATTTTTAGAAGTGTATTGTCTGCAGATCCTTTTTCTGTAGAACCTAAACTGTACTAAAAACCTTTTGTGCAATGGAAATGTTTTATGGATGTTAAAGACATATGTAAGATGCTTTTGGGGTCAACTTAACATCAGTATAAATGTAATAAAAAGATGGCAATAATCTCTAATAGTGATAGATTTAAAAAGAAACATTACCAGTGGAGGCTGTGGAGATGTTTACAGGATAAACTTTGACCTGTAGCTTTTTCATGTCCTCCAAAGGCCTCAACAAAACTGAGTGATTCACTCAGAAATCCCTCACACTGCTGAAGCAAAAAGAACTGTGAATAACATTTCGTTTTGAGTTTAAAATTAGATCCTAAAAAATATCGCGGAGCTGTTTTTTTATTCTGTGGCCACCTGCCCCAAACCCTTGATTTAGCTTATCTGACTTATTTAGATCTACATCAGCAGCAACCAAATCAACATATTCTCACAAATCAGATTCAGCATTCTTTGTCCATATTTTCTTCTATGGTGAAGCCTACGTCACTATGGGATGTAGGGGAGAAAAGGGTCATTACTGTGGATATAAACTAGTGCTAACCAAAAGGAAATGTGAAGTCAGCCTGCACTTCATATAAGCTAGAGAATTACGCTGTACATAAAGTACAAACTGGTTCTCATTCACAAACTGTTCACACTAGCACATAGTTCAGAAGACAGGCAAAACACCATTTTCTCCAGAATGCTCAATCTCTCTGTATTTATCTCATTTTAATCTCTTCTTAGCCTCTGAACTATAATTCCAAAAATGACACGCAAAATAAAATAGTAGCAGTTCATAACTTTTAAGTGTAAAAAATGAACAAAAATCAGTTATTGAGCAAGTATGTGACAGATCATTGTTTAACACGATCTCATTACCTGACCCCAATTCCCAACAGTAAGTTTTTAATAATGATTTATAATTTGCTGCACTACTGCTCCTCTCTGCTGCACACTGCCCCATCAATGCTGCACTACAGCCCCTCTCTGCTGCATACAAACCCCCTCAATGCTGCACTACAGCCCCTCTCTGCTGCATACTAACCCCCTCAATGCTGCAATATTGCCCCTCTCTTCTACATACTGCCCCCAATGCTGTACTATTGCCCCTTCAGTGCTGCACTACTGCTCCACTTTGCCTCATGCAGCTTCTCCTAAATAAACAGCAGTAAAATAAAGGCAGCATCATTTATTTGTGTTTCAGCATGTAGCGCTCACATTAACACACATTCACTTAAAAGCTCTTTGCATGATGTAAATTCAAGCATCTGAATCTGTTCTCTTTGTCATTTGCAGGCAATTCTCTGTACAGAGAAAGTGAAGGAGAGATGAACAGATGATGTCAGAGCCGACCAGCTCACAGATGCCGATCACAGAAGGCACTCTAAATTCTGCCTTGTAGGGCGGGCAGTAACACATGGAGGACTGGAAGGCTGAGCTGCTGTGGGCATTTAGAATGCCCTGATGCCCCCTCGGGTCAGCAGAATCTATGGAACACAGAACAGAGAAAGAGATTGATATACTGGTCCAGTCTTGCCTGTAGCTTGCATGCTAAGAGACTGTGAAGAAACCAGCACAGAATGTTGCATCACAAGGTGAGTTGCCCAGTGATGCATTTTACCACAGAATTTACCCTTTATTCTGAAATGTTGTAACATGTTTGAACTGGATCAGTGTCTGTTAAAGAGATTCTGATCAATACATTATAAACACATGCAGACAGAACACAGTGCTTTCAGAATATCAAGTAACGTTTGCACCAATAACACATATTTAAAGTGTGTAATTCCTCTGCCACTGGCACTGAATGGAACTGCAAAAATAATCAGATTTTTCTGAGCCAAAGCCTCCATCACAGTGCTGTTGTGGGTGGTAACCAGGGTGTTGCTATGCAGTTGCAAGGGTGTTCAGAGTGGCATTTAGTGTGTAACTACAGTGTTCAGTGTGGTTGTCAGGGCATGTCTGTGTGTTTTTTTTTCCAAACAGGTTTTACAAACGATTCTACCCATAATTCCACACAAGGTCAGCAATCAGATTAAATGGAAAACAAATGGAAAGCCCCCCTGAAACCGCTAGAGTTTCATAAGAGATCTCATCAATGTCACAAACTGAGTTTGGATTTGCCTGCAATTAAAAGTTAATATTATTGAAGATTTCAATATAAACTCAAGCATCTCTCATTAAATATATCCTGAACTCGATTATTTTATATATAATATATATTTGTTTTATAGAACCATACTCTTAATATATTTTAACAATTCATATCTGTTTTTATTTATCCTTAGCAGTGTTAGTGAGGCAAAGCTGATACTAAACACAACTACTGAAATTTTTCTGTTGTACAGCACACAGGTAGCCCCGCCCCAAACACACGCTATTGGTTGAGCCAGACGTTTACATGTCAGACCCCTTAAACAAACAGATGAATATTTTAAAAGCACCACAGAGACAGTAAGACACTCTATAAAAACCAATTTATACTGGATTACATACAGAGTCTCTGAATGCAAGAAAGTATTTTGCACACTTTTATGCAAAAAAACTGAGAAATCTTTGGGCTTTCATCGTTTATGTGGCCGTGACGCTCTTTGTGTTGCTGACTGATAGTTTCTTTGTCTGCTTGTTTTCCTTCACCGTTCTCTTTAAATGCAGAGCGGCCCGCGGGTACTAATGCCAGTCTGCCATCGTTCACCCTCTGTCAGCAGGAAGAGCATCTGGCTGGCACAAGAGCAGACAAAATGGCCGCCACTTGATGACTGGCCGTTTCCCTCCAAAAGATGGCGGTGACTTTCAGCGCTTGCCATCTGTGTGGCCGTTAGCTATTCACAGACTCTGCCTAATTGCATTTGCATATCCTTGATTTTGATCGGGGGGATGCAGCTAATCGCTTGTGAACACAGCATGCAAATCGCACGATGGGAACATGTTGAGAAATAATCGAATCAAAGCGGTATTTTTTAGCTGTCAGTGTGGATAAAATGGCACTGTGCTCACTGCCATATGGAACGTGAGACTTAGCGAGACGTCTGCTCAGACAGGAGGTCCCTCATATGCAAATCACTCACTGTAAGGACCAATAGGACAGACAGAGGCCAAACCATGACATAATATTCATACAGTATAATTAGCTCATCACAGCTTGATATGTTTGCCCAGCGAGTGTGTGGTCACATGTATCTGTGTGTGTGTGATGTGTAATGTGTCTGTGTGCATAATGTGTGTACGTGGTGTGTGTGATTGTATGTGTGTGTGTGTGTGTGTGTGTGTGAGTTGAGAAATGAGTGAGAAATGATTTTTGTCAGTCTTGATAGCAACATGCACAAGAGTTGTTATTAAAATTATTCTGTTTCATAAGCATTGATTACCTGAGCAAGATTCTGATTCAGAAACAGTGATTACCTGAGCATGTTTCCAATGTAGAGTTCTCAGCTTCATTTCAAAAGCTCAGCTTATTCCAGATGTTTCTCCTACAATTCCATAAGAGCAAGGAAAAATATGCACAAATGACATAAATAATGATGTACATTAAGAAATTCAGCATAGCTCAGATCAATTGCTCTTGGAAGAATTTTGAAGCCTCAGAACTCTAGAAGAAAAACATATAACACTGGGGCTTATTTCTCAGAGAGAAGAAAGAGAGTTCATTAGCTCTCTGTTTAATCTCATTGCGTTCCATGAGAAATAACGGAGATATTTAAGAGATCTCAGTATGGGTGGAGTGGGTTGTGATTCATATCAGTAGAAGACAATGAGTAATCATCCAAGCAATACCTTGAAATTAACTGGGTCTAAAACACTTTTAAATTAGTTTCTAATTCTGTCACTGCACTATTATTTTTAGATGAAGGGAAGCTGTCACAGATGTAGGACAGAGTGTGTGTGTTTTGCCCTCTCGTGGGTACAGACAGACTGGTGTGCTTCTGTGGCTTTGAGGATTGAGATCAAATTTAAAGCAAACATCCTCTTTATATCAGTCACCCGGTAAGACTAAAAGCAAACTTCACTGTCCCCATTTCCTCATGTTGTGTTATATAACCAAAACTTTTGACTCTGAAATCTGATTGGGTGAGACAGTTGTAGCTGTTTTAAAATAGCTACATATCAGGTCTACATGTCAGTATCACTTTTAGTTCTTCTGGATAGTATTATAGTTCATCAGTTATTGTGATCATTATTAACTACATTCACATTTATTTGTTTAGCCGATGCTTTTAAAATGACAAATGAGGAAACATCACAAGCAATTTGTCATGTAAGAGTCAATAGTAAACATAGTACACAAAGTTTATAGTGCATGCTAGATTACACAAAATAGAGCCGAAATTAAATTAGATTTATACTACATTAGACACTGTAAAATGTTAAAGTATAATCAAACTGGTACAAGTCATTTTAACTCATTTTGTTAAACTGGCTTAAATAATACACATCTTGTATAACTTATAAAAACATTTGAAATGCCTAAATTATTTTGATGAGTTAATGTAAAAACATATGATTTTATGAGGGTGAAACAGATTTTACCCTCCAGCATTTATTTGTCCAAGCTTTGTTTGGTTTGGGTTGGTGCTGAAGACGAGTGTGTGTGTCATTACAGTACAGCCGCACAATGGTTATAAAAACATGGAGTCCAGAGCATCACCCTGGTTTGTCGTGACTGTGTGTGTGATTTTGGGGGGAAGGGAGGTTTGTACTTGAACATGAGCGGTTTGGGGTTCACGTCTGGGGTAGAATGTGGGGTGGGTAGGGGGCTTCTGTCTGAATTTGAATGAAACCCATTAGAAACAGTCCATGTATGTGTGTTGTTGGTGTGTGGGGGGTTTGATTACTGTCTGTCTGTGTGTGTCTCATTTAAATATTCCACTCTGGCTGCACATATGCCCTTCAATCAGAACAGATGCCATAATAAGCAGACGTGCAAATGAATCGCCCGTCCAGGACGCGCCCATCTCACACCAGAACACAACCTAGAATTTAACATGTTACTGTAAATGGCTGCAGTCCGTCTCATAGGTGAAGAGAAATTGTACACAAATAGAAAAAAAAAGAACACACTGATGTCATTTACTCACACAAAATACACTAAACAGTGATGATGTCACTGTATTCCCCTCTGTATAATAGCAGAGTAGCATTTTGATGATAGCCAATCAGCTCACAGCAGTACCAGGAAGTCATAGGACACCCTTTATGTGCCGAAAAGGAACAAGGACCTAAAACATACAGAGATAGCATAATGCATACTGCACAATATACACTAAATATTGCCTACTATTTATAATGTTGGTTAATCCATTTCATGACAGTTTGGCGCTGAGGGAAGATTTGGCCAGCAGCTGGTCTAAACCAACAGTATATATAATAGCCCATATATCTATACTTCTGCCAGCCAATGTAAATGAATGAAGTTCATACTTGCTAATCCTGGACAGCCGAACACAAAACCAGCACATCGCCTCTGGTCTCTGAGTCTCCCTCAAGCTTTCCTGAAATTAAAGAACTATTTCAGGCTCAGATTAATTGCCAACATTATGATCTCTTATCCATGAGAGACATCCACTGAGGTGTCCTATCACACCATTAGTAATGTTGGGTGGGGGGGTTATGGGGGAGGGATGGGGAGGGGGGGACTGGTGGATATTCACAACCAGACACTGCCAGTCTAGACGCTGCAAACATAAATATTAAGTTAAACATTCTTCCCAAGTGCTTTTGTGGAGCTGTATGCAAACCGTGGGAACGCTGAGAAACTCAAGTGAACAGACAGCTAAAGCCCCTTGAATGCCACAGCGGCAGGTGAAGAAGGACCCCAGAGGTCAAGGTCAAAGTGGGGCGCTCATCTGTATGGCTGGCCTCAGGCCTGCCCGTCTGGAACTAAATGCAAATGAGGTCTGTGTAATAAGCGGCAAGGGTCTGTGTTTGCCCAAGTTCACGCTTCTTTTATAAGACAGACGACAGGCGAATTACCTCACCTCCCCCAGCACACTGAAGTGGTCTAACAGTTTTAGGTTGTAAGAATGTTTCCCTAACATTTCCATTAAGTTAACATTTCTATTGCAACAAAAATGTTACAAGAACGTTATTTAAACTATTTTAATTTTTTACTTCATCTCTTCTTTTTTTCCCGTCAGCTCAGTTATTCCCCCGCCTGCTGGTTAAACCCCTTTCAGCATGTCAACAAAATGTCCGCTCAGCTGGACCGCGTGACGGCCTGCCAGGCTTCACTTTCCCCTTCTGTCTGTCACTCTGACTGTCTCTCTTTCTATGTCTTAACATTGACTTTTAAAACAACAAGCGTCTCCATGAAAAATTCACCGTACTACAACATAAAAAAAATCCATCTAAATTAACCTTTGCTGCTAAATTCTATGTGAAATATATGTGAAAAACTTTGTTGGACTGTAGTTTTTTGACAAAATAAATGCAAAACATTAGCACATGAGATAAAATTTTACTGGATCTTACACATAAAATCTTGCTTAAACTTTGCAGCTGTGCAAAAGGGTCCAGTTTCTGCTGTCTCATCAGTACATTATTTTTGGAAGCAGATGACCAGTGCATCTGGGCCACCTGCTTTTACTGTTAGGCATATGGATCAGACAGCTCCAAAGAGGAAACTGGAGCCTAATTTCAGGGGTGTGAGGAGATGCAGGACTATAGTCATCTAAAGGATGAGGCTGATGTTCAGAATACAATACCAGCACTGTATCCCAAATTTCCCCAAACTTTACATGATCAATTTGCATATTTTATTTATTCAAATTTATGCAAGAATGTACTTACCAAACAAACAAGCTTTTGTTTGTAAAAATCACAATAAATATTACTTAATATTCTCTGCATACATTAAAAGTGCATACTACACACAGTATACATACTGCTAAAATAGTACAAGGCACTGTGGTAGTACACTACTCTGAACCCACCTGGAGAGAGTGTGCTATGTATAATTTAGTAACTATATTACATTAAAGACCATGGCTACTGTGATGTAATAAAATAGAACCAAAATGCCTTTAACTGAGTGATGCTGTTCTTATGTGAGATATGACAGAGAGAAAGTGACTTCTGTCAAACTGCTGTGTGTGGATGTGTGTGTGTAAAAGCTCTCAGTATTTTCCCTCTGGGTCTCATTTTACGGTTTAAAAAAAGAAAATGAAAACCTACATGAAGATGGTCTATTAAAACGGTTCTGCAGATCAGAGAGTCTCATAAGCAGACGAGAGGCGGTCGCCATGAGCTCAGAGTTTGGTCTTCTCCAGAGGTTTACGCAGTCTGTCAGTCAGAGCTAGACGGATCCAACGAGCTGACTGGTCATCAAAAATAGTTCGACCCTGCTCACACACATATACATAAACACACAAAGGTTGTGGGTTTGATTTTCAGAGAACACATGCAGTGATAAAATGTATTGCTTGAATGCACTGTAAATTGCTTTGTATTAAAGCAGCTGCCAAATGTATAAAAAGTTTAAAAAAGGGATTATTTTTAAAAAGGCATTTAATAATTTACATACTGAATAATCTCACCATTTATAACCCTTGATGTCAAACTCCTATTTGAGTAAATTTACCCAAGGAATATGCTGGATTTTCCTCAGTGTTTTCTGGAGTTTCTCTTTCAGTTCCAACCTGCTGAGAGTTTTTGTATAGTGGTGGGGATTTCTGTGCTTTAACAGACAGGCAGTGACCTCTGACCCCAGCCCGCCACGGGGATGCGGTTCCCATAGAATGGGGTGGGTCGAGCGCAGTGCTGTATCGCAGTAGTTGCGCCGCAAGTCCTTTCACAGCGCCGTCACGGCCTCTTAATTCAGCTCACAATCTCTTGATTCAGTCGAGGTGTGATCCAATGACATGCATTTTTAATGAGGGCCAGCGTCTTTGTTGGCCAGACACAATATCCAGGCAAGGAGGGGCCATGCAAGAATGAGACCGGGCCCGACGGACCCAAATGCAAAATCCCACTAGATGTTTTCTTTTTAATCTGTCACTCTCGTGCGCTTTTCTTCCTCTCCTCGCTAACTCTCTTTCACTCACTCAAAGAGTTAAACTTCCGCTCTCGACTGCAGCAGTCAGCCGAGGAAAAAGAAAAAAGAGGGGAAGGTGGTCGGAAAAACAGGGCTCTTGTGCTTGGTTACAGCTTCTTTTCTCTCGTATGATAATGTCGTCACAAACCAGACCTCCCAGAACTCGCAGTGAGACCCGGTTAAGCTAGTTGTAATTGTAAAGATGTTTATGAATGTGTTGGTGGGTTATCAGCTAATAAATGGGGAGAAAGAGATCTCTCTGACAATCAAGCCAGAAACACACAAATGCAGATCAGACACGTACATGTTGCATAATTATGACAATGCATCGTAAGCGTGCCGTATTGTTGTACATATTTAGCAAACACTCTAGCATTACCAAATATGACAGAATTAACAAGATGCCACAATGCTATTCCTATGCAAACACTCAATTATCCTATTAGTCCCGCCTACTAGTAGAAAGAGCTAAACAGTAACATTTTCTGGGGGAGGGGCTCTGTACATGTTGTAAGGGACTTTGTGCATGCACAGCACCTGAAGTGCAACTTGTTTTTAAATTATAGCACAATTTGAGCTTGAGAAACAGAATTTATGGTGCAATTTATGGCTGAATCATCTAATAGTTGGTCGGAAATGTATTGTTTATTGTGGCCTTAGCCAGCGATTTTAGAGATATCCGTCTTCCCCCATTCAAGTAGATTGGACTCGGCCTTGTATGACTGAAATAGCTGCCCAGAGGCATTGCAAAGATGGCCACCAAGTGTGCACTGCTGGCTGGTCCCCATAATGTAGGTGTGGGTGGTTTTTACCATTCTTGTGGGGACATTTGTGGGGACACACACATGCACTCAGACAGTCTTAAGGTGCTAACCAGACACCCCCCAACCCCCAACACGCACACACACAGATTTATTGACAGAGACACGAATATGCCTCTGTCAGATAACTATTAATGAATGCATATTTATTAAGGAGCAAAGGTATAATCAGACTGCAAAATTAACTTTAGTCACACTTGCCAAATATTTGACGTTGCCTCAGTTAGTTTTACAGACTAAATGGATTTATAAAATTCTACGCCAAATAGATCTGTCTGTGAATCATGTTTACAGGCAAAATGAGTCACAATGAACACGTTTTTAGAAACGATTTCCTGTTATTCTCACATTCTCCATTAAAAAAACGTTTAAAATGATTTGTTGGAATCAGACAAAAATTAATGAGCTACACCCGTCTGAAGCACCAGTCATCAAGAGCCAAATTTTTAAAAATTTTTTCAACAAATTTTAAAGCAAAAGCAAATAAAAAAGACAGGCAAAACTGTTTTTTGGAGCAATGGGATCACTAGACAAGGACCTCAAATTAGACCGAAACTGACATTCATTTATTTTGCCTGTAGCTTGTAATTAGCCTGTGCACTTTCCGACTCATTTTGCCAGCACGGGTCACAAATGCTTCTTATTTGGATAAAAGCATCTGCTAAATGAAAGTAAATGTACAGTATGTAGTAAAAGACTGAAATGCATGTTGTTATATTTACAAACTGGTCCCTGTTTGATTCTACTACTAATCACAAAGTGATTATATTTATATATGTGATGCTGAATATGGTGTTGTATGGGGTGTTTATAATGTGTGGGGTTCTGATACGATGCTCTGTTGAGTGAAATGAGGCTGTTGACCCTCATCTCTCAAAAATAATGATGTCTGAGTCTGAGCACAACTATACACACACACACAGTTCCTATCACCCAGGACTACGACCTCTGTGTCTGCCTATAGGCTCAGGTCACTGCACAGTCTGTCTGGCATTCAGACACACACAGTCTGGTGACCTCTGGTTCCACTTCAAGTTCTGTGTTGGAGACGAACAGGGACCCCTGGGACTTGAATAACATGACCCATGGGAAAATAAAACTAGACACATGCACACTTCAGAATATGCTTGTATACATGTGCGATTTGTCCATTAATGTAAAAAGACACAACAATATGATGTGATGCTACAATTCAGGTTATTTTAGCTTCACAGTGCTATCAGATTGATTTCATAAACAAATAACCAAAATATTTAATTTAATAAACAAAACCAAATCGCATTGGCGCAAGTCAACTGACATAAACCTAACACAAACAGTGCCCAAACATCACATCTGTATTTGATGAAGTTGAATCAAAGAATAAAAATAGATGAAAATTTGAATTAAAAATAGGATTCAGTCACTTTAAAAAGTACTTTGGCAGGAGGCTTGTTCTGTGATGGTTTTAGATGGTAATATTAAAGATTCACCTTTTGATAAATAATATTTTGTTACTGTTTGATTACCATATTCTTGTACTACATTTAAGTGGTACTATCTAAATATTAAATGTCATTTTGACAATATTCTAAAAAACATATATGATGCATATATTGTATAATAACAACATGGTTAATTTAGGAGTGTATATTATTTAGTGCCGTTTTTGTCCTGACATTATTAACTGACATTGTTAATAATGAAATTGATACCTGTTTATTTTTACAGCTCAAGACTTTCATCGGTTACTGCAGATTCATCCGCTGGAACAGATTCAGTGAGATTCACCTGCTGTGTCTCACCTGCATCATTGAAGTCCAGTGCTGATTAAGAGTTTTGAGGGAACATTTGTCCTATATAATCCTGTTCCTTTATTTAGAGACTTCCGATGTAGAAAAAGGACAAACATTCTGGATATTTCTTTGTGAAGCACCATCTGTGGACACACATGGAAACTGTCACACAGGTGAATTCATAAAACAAAGTTAATCTTAAATGCACATGAGGTAGTTTTGTTAAGCTTAGCATTGGATGTGAACATTCAGACTTCTAGGAAACTGAAGGTGATGCATTATTTTACACACACACTTTAAACACACTTTAAACACTCAGTATGATTAATACGCTCTTTAAATGTTTTTTTAAAACACTTGGAGCTGAAGGTTAAAATGCACTTATGCAATGACCCTCGAATGCTTTTCCTTCATCTGACTGACTAATTAATGCTGTTAATGAGCAATTAAATAAAACTGAGGGTGCCATTTATACTCTATTATCTGTGTACTTCAGTAATACTAAATGTGCATTTTAATGATTTTCAATAAAGCAATTACATACAATATATGATTTTGTGAGTGTATTTAACGTTATGGTTTATGCCATACTGTATATTGTGTATTGTGCATTATGAAAACAGGTAAATCTTTGCATGTGGACATTGTTTTGTTTTGTTGTAAAGACTATAAACCTGAATTGACAGACTGCATGTCTAAACGTTATTGCATTCGATTAAAAAATTCAAAAGGTAGCGTTGTTAGGTTTGCAATGAAGGCACAAGTGAGGTCAGTTCCTTTTTCACAAATGTTTCAAGAGCTTTTCTCAGAGTTTTATTTTCTAGGCCAGTTTTTGCAGTGACTCAATGAGTTGATGTCAAGATGATTTTTTGTGGCTATATAAAGTCAGATCTCCTTCACTGAGTTCACTCAGGTTTTTCCAGCAGGTGGTGAAGATCACCATCTTAACTACAGACATGATCCACATCCATGTTTTACATCCAAACTGTGGCAATACATTTTGCCTCCATTTTCAAGTTCAAACCTGACAAACTCTTAAAAGAAAATTGTGCTTGTGTTATCTTGACTAAATGGCACTTGCTATTGCGTTTTCTAAAGCATTATCATTCACACATTTTAAGTGACTTAAAGGTAGAATAGGCCATTTTAGAAAGGCGATATCAAGAGCTTTCAAAGCATAAGACCTCACCCTGCCTTCAGTTTAACTATTTAAATAACAGTCTAAGTAATAAAATCACTTGTTTAATTCACATGTATACCCCTCAGAAAAATTCATTTCTTTTTTAATAACAACGAAAATGTGTAGCAGCTCAATGTGTAGACAATTGCATTATCAGTGCAATGGTTGTGGGTTTGATTTCCAGAAAACACTGATAAAATGTATAGCTTGAAATCGCTGGATAAAAGCGTCTGCCAAATGCACAAAATGCATAAAATGCATGATGAAAAAAATAAAGGCTACATGATTAATGATAGATTAAATAAACCTTTCTGAAGTCCGATATTAAATAACAGGAAAAAAGGAGAAAAGATTTTGTCATCTATTCACTCACCCTGTCATTGAAGCCTGTATCTTTCTTTGGAGTCGGATTATTTTAACAAATCTGATTTATAAATCAGACTAAAGAAATCAGGGTTTACACCCTGATGAAGGCCCGTTAGAGCCGATACGAGATGTTTTTAACATGAAGGCCTAAAAAAGGCTTTTTATACCATAATCTGGACGTGGGTTTCTGCGTCTTAAAGGAGGAAAAATGTAAAAGCTTTCTGCTTTCGTCTGTTTAAAATAAAACAGTGGAAGCATTTTAGTTTCTCCAGGTTAAGAGATGAAATGATATCGTTTTCTGTTCTTAAATCTCAAAGACAAACGTGTTAAAATAACATCGATTTACACACATTTATTACAAATGATTAGCAAACATAAAAAACCCTTTGAAATTAAAGAAACGAAAAACATTTTGTTTTCAATCTTTTTGTCGATCAAGGGTTTTTGATACGGAATGTAATGTCTTAATAATGTCTATTTAAAGCGGTGGTGTATCTATAGCTATCTAAACATACATTTACAAGCATGTCTTAATAGCCTGTTTCAATTATTTTGAAACAGAAAATGCATTTCCGTGTGATGGTAATGTGTTGTAACTCCCGTATGATTTCCAAATAAAACATTTTGATTTACATCAATGAGCTTCATGTTTTTGTGGTCGAATTTGGGTCACTGGCCCTTTAAATGATAAAACAAGAACATTTATCATCCGCTTGGTTACGCTCCAGTCAGTGTATCGACAACTGTGACGTCACTTCCTGTGAGATACAGTAAGCCAATAAACATCACGCTCTGCAAAAATAAAACGAGTGCAATGCAAAGAGAAAACTTCACTTATTTATTTACCATCTCCATTGTAGTATTATGCCTTTAAGCAAATTATTCATTTGGTAACAGGATAATTGTTATTGTGGAAACAATTGTTTGCTTATGCTACAAGATGAGAGGCGCACGAGACAATAATGCATTTTTAAAAGCATCGATAGGTGTCGCATAAAACTCTTGATGTATGTTTTTGGCTTAACTATACATTGTATATTACCCGGTGCAGCAACATTTACACGTACCATTAGAAAAAAAACAACATCAGATGTCCGCAGTGGCTGGGTGGTGCGCTGTAAATTATTCATGAGCTATTTGAATACATGCAAATACATTGGCACGGCTCCGGGTACCTATGGCAACCATCAGTTAACTCCGCCCCATTCAGCGTCAGCACCAGTTTTGCGCATCTCAGTGGTTTGATCTGCCTCTCTGGACCAGAGTTTGATTCAGTAACATAATATTTAATAGTTTTTCTTTATATAAACAACACATATATTTATATGCACCTGGTTATAATAAACAAGAGCATTTAACTAATTTAACTAATTTAAGCTCATCTGAGCTCAGAAGGACTTTCAATTGGCAATGAAACGTTTTAAAACTGTTGTAGTAACATTGGAGAAGAACCTCACATTTCTAAATAGCAGGCAATCGTTTAAAGTCGCTGCATTGTGAAAATCATCACAATTTACACTCTTATCTGATGTAGTTTGTCCGCACAAAATGAACTTAAAAGTTCAATTACAAACGCTGGTTCTTCTACGTGTTCCTGCGTCTATGGCGCCATCTAGAGGATACATTTCCTACACAGCAGTAAGTGAAAACAATGCTCTTCATTACAACATCGTTTAATGTAGTTTCATTTACATTCATTTGGCACAAAATTTACAAAAACAGTCTTGATTGTTAGACACTTCAACAAGAGATTTTAGTGAGTACATTAGATATGTTTATTATGAATGAAAAACCCCAACCTCACTGCGAGATCCACAATTCCATCATTATTCCTGTTTGATGTTTTTCTATTCAGTTAAACCTACTGTGCCATCCTATCTTTGAGTTCAAATCATTAATGTCACTATCAATATTTTACAGGCCTTGTTGGATGTTAGTTTAATATTTTAAAAGGCATTTATTGCCAGTGCTAGATAAAACATCATCTCGAATAAAATCAATGTGCTTTAGTATTATGTGATTGTCTGATTAGCAGGGGAACAGAGTGACCCCCAAAACGATCACCACTTCAGCAAACTTTCTCAATACCATTGCATTAGATAAAATATTGTGTCTAGGCTGTAATTATTTCCTATTTCCAAGTTACGTCATACAAAAACCTCTAAATGCATCTACATGACCAGATTAAATCTGTAATACTGTTTAACTTTAAAACCTTCAATTCAATGAAATATCAATTAAAGGAACACTTAGAAATGAAAACTGTGTCATCATTTACTCACTGCCCTGTTTATCCAAACCCAACAGTTTTGTCTCCTGTGGAACACATAAGATGAAGTTTTGATCCTGATATCTCTTCAATATAACAACGACTGCAACATAGGCTATTAGAATCAGAAATGATACAAAAAAGCCCCATAAAACATCATTAAAACAACGGCGTGTATTTTAATCAGTATTCTGAAGTCAGAGGGTAACTGTGTGACAATCAGACTGGAAGTGCAAACAAAGTCATTCAGTCATATGGGTTTTGAGGAAATGATGACATTTGACATGAATTTATATTTTTGGGTGAACTACCTTCTCCTTTAGGATCAAACCTGGTCTGTTGTCACTCCTGATGTGAAATACCACAGTATTATTTGCTCATGAACGGTACAAGAAGCTGAATATTTGTTAATACATTAGACCAGTCTGACGTGTTATTAACAGTAATACATCATTAAGAGATGAAGTCAGTTTGTTCATGTGTAGCATACGTTGCAGATGTTTCTCTAGGCACTTAGATCTCCAGACATGTGCAGGACACAAAACACACATCACAGGCAGCTTGATCATGTGACTGACACTGACATACTAACACACACACACTGACATCTACTTGCATATGTGGTTTACAGGGACACTCCATAAGCATAATAATTTTATACTGAGCTAATCAAACTTTCTATTCACTTTCCCTAACCCCACCCCTAAACCTAACCCTCACGGGCATTTTTGAATTAAAATAAAAACACCATTTAGTATGTTTTTAAGCAATTTGGTTTATGAGGACCCAGGAAACCACGTTTACATTGTTAAACACATCATTATACACATTTGTATAATGGTATTTGTAAACCACATATACCAGTACACACACACACACACACACACACACACACACAGCAGTGGAAATCTTGCAGAGTTTAGTTCAACCCTCTCCAACATACCTGCCTGTGTGTTCAGTAAACACCTTTTTCATCAGGTTATGGTGTGTTGGAGCTAAACTGCAGGAGCAAGACTGACCATTGGTTCTATGAGAAGTCCTCTTTAATGTAACTTCTAAGAAAACCTTCCCTAATTCCAACACTCACACAAACCTGTTGACATCAGATTTCATTACAGGTCTGTTGTGTATACACACACAGATTGATAAAGGGGGAATAGAAACAGAACACACACACACACACACACACACACACACACACACACACACACACACACACACACACACACACACACACACACACACACACACAGCATTAGTCAGTCAGTGTTATGCACAATAGCGTATAGATAAAGTGCACAGTTTAAAGACGGAGGCAACAAGCTGATCAGACACACACACGCACGCACGCACGCACACACACACACCCCGTCTGCTGTTGGACTATTTTTCTAAATATATATGGATAATATCTCTACCTGTCGTAGGTCAGCTAATGTTCCTTTGGTTTTAATTAGATGCTAAAGAGCACAAGTGAGACCTCAGTCCTGTGAAATCTCCATGTTATATTTCATCCATAAATCAAATCACATATTGCTTAATGAAGCCTATTTTTGTGCCATCAAGAACTCTTGCATGTGACATTATTTTTATGACAACAAGCACATTTCTCATGTCTCACATATTCAGCTTTCATTGTCATGACAACAATGACACTGCAAAAAATCTTAATGGCTGTCCAAACAGGGTTTATTTTTCAAACAAAATATTAAAGTGTTATTTATATAAACACAAACACACATCCTGTAAACTTTACATGTGTGTCTTTGTTTTTGTGATCGCTGTGACTTTCCGCAGATAATATTCATGCAAATACTGTACTGTACAAAATACTGCACTGCATTAGTCACATGCCCAGACCGACAGTAAATATTGCACTTACAGGATGTAAATATTTCGGCGGATGTCAAAACTGACATTCAGTGTCTCTGCACCAAACACACACACACACACGCTCTAAACACACTTGCATGGAAAAATTAAACTGTTTATATCACAATCGAGCACACATTTAAAACAAGCCAGGTTTCTCCATCACACGTTTCCTCATCTGTTCATTGGCAGCATATGCTTGGGTTAAAAAACAAACAAAAAATCCCAAATCAAAAGTTTCTGCTCTCTGTTTGCACCACAGGCTTGGTGACATCACCCATGTGTCTCTTAATGAGATGCGTGTGTCATGTGATGCTAAAAACAGTCAAGTGCATCACTGCTGCAAACTCACACGCAGCGCAGTGGCAACTTCCTGCAGAGGCCGCCCTTCTCAGTGTTTCCCTCTGCAGGCTACCGCGCATTATACCCCAACTGCTGGAACTTGCGCAAAAGGATCTGTGTCAAGTCGAAGGTCATAAAGCTGATGCCGACTGCGATTGGACCTTTGACCCAGTTCATACTCAGACCCTTGTAGAGCCCACGGATCACACCCTCTTCCGCCACAATCTCCCTCATGGTGCCCACGATGGTGCCGTAGGTGTGACCTGTGACACCTGCCGTCTGCATGCGCCTGCGCACCACATCCAGCGGGTAAGAGGCGGACTGACCAATCAGCCCCGCGCACGCCCCGAACGCCAGACGCTCGTATGAGTACGGCTGTGAGCGGCCTGTCTGCTCTGAAACAGTGAGAAGAGAGAAAAGTTACAGGTCAGAAAAACATCACCACAACATCCATTAAAATGAAAATAAAAAACATACATTTGCTAAAAACAACAAGCAACTACTATAAAAAATGTTTGTATTTGACAAACTGCTATTCATTGATTCTCTCATTCTGGACCTTTGATGAGCAGTGTATGCAATCAAAAATATAAACACATGGAAAGCTTCATCAGACTGGCATGTAAAATTAACAAATGTTGTGTTTTTTCATGTGATGCATATATGAGCAAAACTATATAAAAACTATATAAAAAACAACACACAACAGTATCAAAATGAAATAAAACAAGTTATGCACAAAACTAAAACTAAAAGTTGTAGGATTCTACCTGCGTGAAGTTTCTTGAGGGTTTCGTAGGTGAAGAAACTGAGTCCTGCGTATGGAATGACACCTAGTATAGTGGGAGTGAATCCCCTATAGAGAGTCTTCAATCCTTCCTCCCGCGAGATCCGGACAAACACGTGCAGGATGTTACTGTACCTGACAGTTCATGACATCACAATCAGACTGCATCTACTGTATCTACATAAGTACAGCCAGGATGTCAACTATAATATGAGCGTATAAATGTACAGTATGGTAGTGGCTCTTACTTTTTTAAACAGCATTTACACTAAAGCTGAAACTGATTTGGGAGTATACAGTTGCTACAGGTTTCTAGATAGATATCAACCAACATAACAGAACAGAGAAGTATCTGTTTGTATCAGGATGTCATAACATCATATTTAGAAGCAGACGGGTAGGTGGAGTGTTTGCATCTGTTTTTTATGTATCTTACATTTCTTTGGGTGTGACAGCCATGCGGGCACGGACCATATCCAGAGGGTACGTCAGCATAGCAGCGGTGGTCCCTGCCAGAGAGCCCGCCAGCAGCCGGGGGACAGGGGGCAGAGCTCTGAGAGAGAGAGAGAGACATGTGAGGAGTCAGACAGACAGAGGGAGAGGGGAGAGAGAGAGGGGAGAAAGAGAGAGGGCCGCGAGAGATCACACAATCACACTTCTGCCATCACTTATGAGTTAAGAAAAAAGCCTTATGCAGACGTGCAAATCACGGTTTTAAAGTTCACTAACACTTCCAGGTTGTCTATGACCATGAGACTGTTATGTGCATACCAACATTATATCTGTATTCAATCGTTCTGTAGACTTTAGCATCACAGTAAAACCTGTGTCAGTTAAACACTAATGAAATGCATGAAATCTGCCATTACAGTTAACACATCTTACAGTAAACTCTTCTTCAAGTGGTCGTGTTTAAAAGGCAACATTCTGTTCAGCCAGTGTGTTATCTAAGAATCCTCTCTGGGTTTATACTTTGCTGTAAACCACACTCACTTGCCCTGGAAGCCGTAATACTGTCCCAAAATCCTCTTGTACTGTTCGTGTGCACAGAACTGGATGGCTGCGTATGGAATAACGCGCACCATAGTGGCGGAGTTTCCCCTCCACAAGCTGAAGAATCCATCCTTCAGATATGTGCGGTAAATTAACCTGTATGCCTCCTAAAAATAAACAAACATTCAGTTCAATTTATTTTATTTGTATAGAGCTTTTTACAATGCATACCATTCTGAAGTATCTTAACAGATAATGCATGTTACTATGTTACCATAAACAACAAGTAGTCTTTGAAATGGTCTTTGAAAGTAGCACAACATGTTTATTTTTATTAACCAAATATATGACTTAATCAGCTAAAATACATACAAAGAGACAGACGTTCTCTAACCATCTTGTATCTATCCAATTAATATGAAAATTATGTGAGTAGACAGTTATAAGCTCAATTATATGAGAATATTCACATTCAAAGAACAAGAAAAACCTTTAGTATTTAGTTACCTTAGCAGAGAATCTGTTTGAGGACACTGGAATAGAAAGACAGAAACACTTTAAGATCCTGAAGTATTTCACTTAATTATACGGGATATAATGCAAAACAACAATAAACAATCACATGTGCATATTCCTGCATGTGGATTTTTACACATTTTTAAACTGAAAAAGTGATGCATGTTTGATCGGTCTCTCAGTGTCTGTGCGAGTTTGATCTCTTGCCTTGAAAGATGATTTTAGTTCGATCCAGAGGGGCAACAGCTGTTTTAGCCACAGCCCCTGCAAAAGCCCCCGAGAGCAGAGAGTTCAGAACTGACCGGCCCTGTTTAAAGCCCTACAAGCACACACACACATTTCAAACACAAGAACAGGCATACAGAGAGATTAGTTAAGGTTCACGAACTGTGCAATAAACTATTTAGACACACCCAACACTATTTAGATGAGTATGATAAACAGCCCTTTAAAAAATAAATCCTGTGAAAACTCTCTAAAATCTTTTATGGGTGTAGTTCAGCTAAATAATAGAGGCCCAGAATTAAGTAAGACTGTGGTAATTTTGTAATAATGTCCAGACACGTCCTGAGGGGAGATATTTAACACTGTTTGTGGAAATGACACAAATGTTTCATTTAAACTCTGCAAAACAGGCTAATTGGTTTACCCTCAGTCACTTAAACTCATGTCCAAAATAACCAGCCACCCAAACACAAGAACATTGAGTTATAAGTTTTATGTAACTTCATGTCTCAACATGTTAAACTGTTACATAATTCAGACAAGAAGTTAGTTAGAGCTCCTGCTAACTGGGGTCACTGCTCGCAAATATTTCAACAACAAATGATGTTAATATAAAACAGAAACATGGAAAAATGTCCAACATTATCCTTAGCTTGACTGTTTTCCTCACAGTGATTATACAGTTAAAGGGACAGTTCACCCAAAACTGAAACTTCTTTTATCCTACTAACCCTTATGTCATTTCAAACCTGTATGATTGTTTTGCCTCCGAAAAACACAAAAGAAGATATTTCGAGGCATGCTGGTAACCAAACAACAGTGTCAGCCATTGACTTCCACTGAATGGACACAAAACCACCAAGACATTTCTCAAAATATCTCCTGTTGTGTTCCACAGAAGAAAAAGTCATACATCTGGAATTTCATGAGGGTGAGTAAATGATGGAGAATTTCTTGGGTGAACTATCCCTTTAAACTATGACGTTCAAATGGCTTCCAGTTATTTAAGACTGTTTAATTATATCACAGACACGGTTTATTGCAATCAGCCAGACACAGAAACATAAACATCATGCAAAATAAAAATAATAGCCTAACAATCTCGTATCCTATTATTATAAAAATTTGTTTGAGTTTGACATTATTTTAAGCTTGAAAACATACCACATTTCTGGAAAATCTAATTTAAGTACCATTAAATAACATACTATGTATAGCAATGGCAGGCGGGGTGGGCAGAGAGGGCAAAAGCAGAGTTTAGGAAAAGTTTTGCTAAGTTTCACCTATAAAGGTTTAGGATCTGTAGTTCCTTCTGTTGTGTAAATAAACCCCTCCCAGCGCATGTCAGGACAACCGCCGCTGTTTATTCCGACATTCCTTATGAATACGCTGACTCTTATCTGTTATGCCACAGAAGTATAATGATACCATGGTGGTACAGATTGGTTACTGTACCGGTAATCAGTTCTAACAGCTTTTGTAAGCATTCCTAAGAAATAATTCACACAAGAATAAAACTTGTGTCATAATTCTTTTAACCTATGGTTTTTTATAGTGCTGTTGTGATCCACTGACAAATTAAATAGATTTAAAATGACATGGGTCAGTAAATGAAGACAGGAGTTTTGTTTTTTCATAAACTATTTCTTTCAACTCTGTTGCTGTAGTGAGACATAAAAATAGAAAAACAATGAACTGTTTTAATCCTCTGTGGGAAATACTGCAACCTCATTAATTGTCATTTACAGTGGGTGGATTCAGGAGCACAACGTCTTACCTCTGATTGGTTGGAGGAGGGGCGTGGCAGCACCTCACCCTGTGTGAGCGCACCCTGTCGTTCCTGAACTGCATTGCCCATCCTAACCTGATCCATTCATACACAGTGGCTCACAGGGGGCTGTCACAGACACTAACACGCTCAGAACTTTTCCTGACAAAACATGAGAAAAGTAAGTAAAGTAAGTAAAAACGAACTGAAAACCATAGAACTAGTTTTAATGAATCTCTGAATCATAACAATAAGAAACAACATTTTTCTCAAATTAAGACAATTTTCATTTTGAAATTTTTGCATCATGATATTATTTAGCATGTCATCGTTCTCATTACCATAATACAATGTTTTTGTTCTCATTAGTGTGACGCAGAAAAAACTAAAAATTATTCAAATTATAAACAATTTACTTATTATAGTCATTGCTTTTAATGTATGCATATCTACTTTAGAATTACCATTGACTAATTGAATTAAAATGCTAAAATAAAACTAATTAAAATTACAAAAACATTAAAAAATAAAACATTAAGACAAATGTGGGTCATGAGAATTTGGGAAGGAAATGTCCTTTGTTGTCATGACAATAATGTCACTGCTTATTTTGTTTTAGAAAAAAAACACATATATATACGTATAATTTATTTTTATTTGATTTTGAGGTAACCTGTATTTAAATTCTTCTGTCAGGCTGGTTTCACCTTGCGAGATTATATTTATACAATATTTACATATTTAAAGCAATTTCATCACAAAGCACCTTCAGTATACATGACAAATTCTGAATCAATCTCACACAAGACGTTAAACAAACAGCTCTTATGAAAGGCAAAGTACTTATGCAAAATAGAAATTTTTGATTTGATCTGCACAAGCAGGTCAAGGAAACAGATATCTGAGAAGTTGACCGAAATCCTCAGAAGCAGCTGGATCAAATAACACTTAAAAGGGTCACATACATTCCCCTCTAATAATAGAACAAATGCTGAATTATTCAGAGTCAGAACAGCCTCTGGACAACACTGCTGAATAAATACATATAACATTGCTTAGTTTTCTGCATATTAACTAAATACGAGTCTTTCTGTTTAAGACACTTTGGCAGGAAAACAACTACAATACACACAAATGTATAACAACTAAACATCATATAATTTGAAATTTTGCATAGTTTAAGAAAACAGGATTTCAAAATCTGACACACACTTGCGTAGATTATGCTATTTTAGCAGGTTATCCATTAGCTTAGCGAACTGCAAACTAACAGCACAAAGAATATGATTAAATCATTATAAACAATATTTTAAGATTTCTTTCCGCTAACAGAATTGTTTAGGAGGTGCATAAAGTCAGATTAGCTTAATCTCTATTCCTACTTGTAAATGTAGCTTTGTACACTGTCTGGTTTTGTTAGCTCTTAAGGCAAAATGTTAAATACTCCCCCATATGCAAAATTTGTAATAATACCTAGGTGTTATTTCTAAAAATCTGTTCTTTGTATTTTACAATTTTCATGTTTTCTTCACGTTCACGTTCTTCTACCTTATTTCTACACTGTATTTTCCTTATGTTCTAAAATGTATTTTTTGTAAAGCTGCTTTGCAACAATGCAAAACTAAAGTAAATAATATACAAATTAAATTCATATTTATAAGTAATACATTGAATAAATGTAAATGGTTACATTTTGCATGACAAGATTTGTTTCTTCTCTTTCTGATGTAAAGTGGAAGGTGACCAACTAAAACAGGTTTCAAAAACAGGGTTAAACAATAGGGATGATCTCAATGACATGGGGTAGGTAAGTCATGCCAGTTGCCCATCAGGCCAGTGCTGTGTTGTAACTACACTCATATTTGTTGATCCTGTAAATGTTTAATGCCTTTAAAACCTTTGGTTTTTTTGTGAAATAATTGAGTTTTTTTTAATTGTAAGAATTGGAATTGGAGTCTTGGAATCATCACTGAGAATGGGTTAAAAATGATAAACAACGATTGTATGCCTTATGACTGCCGGCACTGTTAAGCCCTGAGCTCTGTTTTCAGATCAGTTGAGGTCAGCTGTAAGTAGAAGCTTTGTGGGTAAAAGGTCTTTCACACTGACACACTTTTAGCGCAGCACTTCACGTCTTAACAAGAGCCCTCACACACTCGTAGAGACACAACCTTCAAATGCTTCAGGCGTGATGCACATTCCACTCCAGTATTCCTGAACTCCTGCTAAGGTGAGAAACGTCATAGTTCTTTTGGGCAATCAGTTTAACTCAGAGTAGTTTAATAAACAAAAGTTTTAATTAAAGCTGTTGCATCTCTTGACATGTTGTTGGTTTTGTTAAGTTGTACAACACAATTACGCAACCTTACATGAACGGAACACAGATGTGAGGCAAGAAACAGACGGATTTTACCTACACTTAACCCTGGGTTAACATCTTTATAACCATGGATTAGATTGAGAAATGTCACTTTTGAAATTTGGATTAGCATAACTCCTAACACTTCTACAGTGCTCACTGTGTTCCTGAATGGCAATGTGGGGGTAAACAGTTGGGTTTTTTGCTTATAATTGATTGAACTGGATTGACACTTGAAACTGATAAACATTAAAGTGTTAACGTGTTTCACGCAGCAGATGTGTCACACGGGATTGGTCTTGCACATTTATAACTTTGATGACATAAGCAGGGCTTTATAACTCCAGGCTAAAATATGTTAATTTCTCTTTCAAATTAACCTGGGGTTAAAACAGATCTCAAAATGAAGTGTGTTTATTTTCTGTCACAAGCATCACCAAAGGGAAATGCAGAAGTAATGACCTCAAACTCGTTTTCAAGCAGGTTTCCAGAACGTTCTTCCATCAGACTGCAGTCCTGCCCCTGAAACACATGCCATTGGGTGAACCAATGTTGCAGTGTTCAAACATCATCAAGTCATCAAACCTTAAAAGTATTTCACCATTCTTAACAAATTACACACTTCACCAGGGTCATTATTTACGAAACCATGGAGGGGTATCACTAGCCTGACACGTAGAACAAGATAACCCAGGATAACATTAACCCAGGGTTAATATGAATGACCCTGAGTAAACCATTTTAAGGGTGAAAGGGTTTAATTTATGACTAGGTTGCCGAGCCAATTCAGATCCTCACACTGCGTTCAAGTATGTACAAGTACTTTACAACACCAGTTTGTCTTTTATGTTCCTTGAGTATCACATGACACTTCATCTAAAAACAGATTGTTAACAAAAACATCATCAATGGTAGTTACTAAACAATGACAGCATAAACAAACAAGTTCTTATATGAATGACAAATACACAATCACAACAGAAACACACACACACACAATGTGTGCACATTGCTTTAACTGAAGTGGTTGGTAACATCATACCGTTGAGGGTAAAAATGAGGGTAGGAAAACCAGTGTTTACCCAAGACTTTCTAGAAATGTGCTAACAGCTGATTCATGAAATGTCACAACAGAACAGCTGTCCAGATCAGAGTAACATGATCATCTCGAGTTAAAGATAACATAACATCACAAGCCTCACGTCTGCCTGACATGACCTGCAAAGTCAACACCAATAAACCATTAATGCTTATTATGAATTCGTAAAATCCAGAAATTACAATATCTGACAGCTCAGAGACAATACGTGTAAACCACTAGTTAACGTCAACGAACCAGAACAAAACGAAACAAAACAAAAAATGCGAAAAAACAGACCAGAAATACTTGTGGAAAAACAATTGATATGATTTCTTTCGCCAAATCGAGTATTGCTTATATCGTGCCGTTCAGAGCAATGAAATGACGGCGTCCATTATTAAACACTGACTGAAGTCCTGACACATTTCTCAACATCAATATCGGTGGCTAGCCTTAGCATGTTAGCACAACAACAGTTTTCACGGCATTGACGTGAAGCTTATGTCTCACCTGATTCTCTGACAGCACCTGTTGGGGCTCTCCGCTCAAAATCAGGACAAAAACGTCGACTTCACACACATCTGACGGAAGTTTGATCAAGCAACCCTGAGGAGTTTCAATGCTAACCTCACAAACCGACATACGATCAATCCGATCAACTCCAGCCTGCAGCCACTTACCTAAACAGCAGTCGGTCATCAAACGCACAAAACAAGCCTGGATCAAACTACACCCGCGTTTACTGCTGCAGGAGAGCCGTTTACATCCATGTTACTTCACTTTCATGGCTGCTGTTGTGACTTTGGACTCGTTAACTCGCACATTTCACGCCGTCTGCTGTCAGACTGACTTGAACGCGAGCGTTGAAGGGCGAGGCCAGGTGCATCATGGGAGTTGTAGTGCAGAGCGGGGGCGCGCTCGTCTCGGATAGGCTCGTTTGAGGGGCGTCTAAGGGATTGAAGGGAACTAGTGAGGGAGGGATTTTAGTCTGCAGGCGTGTACTGTAGTATGGTATCTTTTATATCAGGACAGTGATGTTTAACATCAAGGACAGTGATGTTACTGTCTTAGTAGTTCAGGGTGGAAACATTTTATTATTAAATAAATAAACAAACAAACAAACATAGTGTTGTTTTTTATACACGGGACCTTTTTGTTGTTTTTGTATGTACCGTATTAATATTATGATTATGGCAATCACACGTTCTCCAAAAGTTCTCTCAAAGTTCTCAAAAGTTCTTGCAGGAAGGTTCGTAGAACATTTTTTAACATTATAAATCCTATATACCAGTAACGTCATTTTTTAAGTTAGTGGGTGGAACGTTTGGAAAACTTTAAGTTCTTATAACAAAGCAATAATGATAACAAAGTCTAAAAAACTGGACGTTTTGAACATTTCTGTTTGGGATACCATACTCAAGTATCTCACAGTACCATGTAAATACCATTGTGTATGAATAAGGTAATCATACAGTACCATGGTATTACCATCACTGAACCATGATATGACTACAGTTTACGTCAGAGTAAGACTAGAAGCTACCGCTTACAAAGAAATTTACCATGACAAAAACACCAAGATACCAGAGTTACTAAAAGAAAACTGTTACCTTAAAGGGATAGCTCACCCCAAAATAATAAAACAGAAGTTTACCATTTTCAGTTGCAGATACTTTATTAAATCCACAGACACATAATTGGTTTATTATAGGTCAGTTTTAATTAGAGCTTCAACTAATTGCATACACATACAGCTGACAATACTGTTGTGGCTCAAATTTTGGCTCACATTGTCTGGGTGTTTTATACATGACTGTGTACAGGCGCCGACTGTTTAGCATAAATAAATCAACACTTTGGAATGTAAAAAAAAAGAGTTACAAAGAAATGTCAATTCAATTCAAGTTTTACACCATCATTTACAATCCTAGTGCACTTCTGAATTAAGTGCACTTGATTCTTCCTGTAAACATCATCAACTGAATCCAGAACAAGCACAGTGTCATATGAGGTTAAACCAAATCAAGCCCACTCTACCAACTACAAGAAAATAAAATGTTTACAAAACAATGCATATTTACACTGTAACTTGTAAAGCAATCCTACACATGTGATCTGACGTCAGACATACCACAGTATTACTGGTAAGCTGTTTAAACTGCATACATCCAGTATGATCTCCATGCTGAAATGTGATTTGATTGTGGATGCATGACTGAAACTGAGATTCAGCAGCACAACTGAATGGCTGTGATTCAATGGCTGAGACTTCCCTTTTTACCGGTCCAAAGTTCTCGCAGTTCCACCTGACAGCCAAGATCTCTCAGAGCGGCCCTGCCCACGTCTCCACAGTCCCTGTGAGCCGCCAGAGCCTGAGATATCAGCGCTTCTGCTCCCATTTCAAGTATGGGCTGAGTGAAGTCTCGTGTGCGGGACACCAGGTTCCTCAGAAGCATGCAGGACTGTTTCTGTAACAGCAGCACACAGAGACAGTGAACATGAGTCAACAGTGAGTACAAATTCATTAAACAACACAGAACAGTACTGAGATAAATTCACTGAGATACATCTGAAACAGTTTCATCTAAAGAAACATTGCTTTGTAGCTATACTTATTTTTTACTAGACAAATACAAACATTTCAAGAAAGGAAAATGTGCTTGAAAGTCCAGAAGAGTGTGTACAACCAATTTTTCCCTGAAGCAAAAAACATATTAAGCAATAAAATAAAAACAATAGTGATTCTATTACACTAGTCTAAAGGAAGTTCATGATCTAACTTGTCCAACTAGCCTAACCAATCTAACCTGTCTAACTAGTCCATAAAATGGTCCCACAATATTCCTTTAAATGAATTACTATCACCATATACACAAGTGAACTTGGGTGTTCCACATGACATACACAGATAGTAGAATATTTAATATATACAATATAAAGCATATCAATACACATCTGTTATATACATCAGTTTCCATCACACAGGAAATAATGAATCATATGGTGTCACCTGCACGTTGACCTCAGCTGGGTGAGTTTTCATGCCCTGCAGGGCAGCTAGCGCTCCACCACAATCCATGATGATCTTACAGTTATTGGGTTTACGCAGCGCAAGAACACACAACGCGGCACATCCCTGTTCACACACCTAAAACAGCAGCAAGAAACAGAGAAGTTATATAACAGCAGTTTTAAGCCATTTAATACTATTGCTTTAGATTCAAATAAATCTGTATCCTGTTTGCTACTTTTATTTAAATTCAGACCCTAAATTGGAATTTAAAAATAATTTGTATATTCATTCTGAATGGTGCACAATTTATAAGTGTATAAAAAAATTGCTTTATCAAGACACTTCAAAGTCTGATGTTGTAGTTGTGACATGTAGGCGCACCTGGGCATTGGACATGTGACGGTTCATCGACATGACAATAAGTTCTGCCCCGCCTGCTTTTACGATGGCATCTTTGACGTCGTCATTTCCTGCGATGGCCTTCAATGCACTGAGCACCTGTTTCACAAGCTCCTGGTGGACAACCAATCACAAACAGCATTCAAATCACAATCAAAGCATTCAGTCTGCAAGGCAACTCGTGTCTTTTAGTTTTTGTTTGTGATAAACACTGAATATTCAGGCTATGTCTCGCAGTCAGTTGCTCACCTGACAGTCTAAGCTGTCAGCCAGGAGGGTCATCATGAATTTTAGGCCTCCCAGGTCTACGATGTCCTGACAGAACTCATTTCTCACGGCCAGCCGGGACAAAGTGGCACATAGTTCACTGAGCACTGAGGTGTTCTCTGGGTGAGCTGAAACATCATGAACATCTGAGGTTATATATATAGCCTGGAATATATGTGGATATGTATAAAGTCCTTGACGTTATCAGATTTAGGCTGAACTAATGTCACACAGTAGTGAATAGTTTGGGAGTTAATGTTAGTTTGTAGTTAGTTAATCTTGATCACTTCCTGGGCATCACATTTTTATGCAGCTGGTTACACCTGTACATCTACAACCCCAAATCAGAAAAAGTTGGGACAGTATGGAAAACACAAATAAAAAAAAAAAGTAGTGATTTCTAAATTTACTTTGACTTGTATTTCATTGCAGACAATACAACAGCACATTATTTAATGTGTTCCTCATGATTTTTATTGTTTTTTCTTCAAAAAAACAAAATTCCTATTTTGGTTCTTGCACAGTATTCCATCATTTCCATCATACTACAGTATTCCATCATTTCTACTTGCACATTCTAATGTTTTATGCTTGACACGTGCTATCTGACTTTTTTGTTTACAAACCATACAAACAGTATAGATCTGTAACAATACCCATACCGGTTATTGGCCATAACATACAAACTGTTTTGGCTACTGTATCAGACAAGCATTGCTGCATATCTCCTGCCTAACTGCAAAACTCACCTTTAGCAGCTTCAACAATGACCTTCAGTCCGTTGTGCTCTAACACAATCATTTTGGCATGTTCATGCGCATGACCAAAAGGGACACGCACATCATCATCAAAGGTCATGACCCTCAGCGCGGCACAGGCTTCCCTCACCACCTCGGGATGTTCAGTGTGGCGTGTGATGCTGCCAGCGAGCAGCTCCAACATGCCAGCCTTCACCAAATCCTGCCTGTTATTCTCATGCTTCAGACAGCAGTGTCGAACCACACAAATACACAGACAGGTGAGAGCAGGATCCATCTGGTGCGCATTTAAAGTGCCCGTCAAAAACTCTTGTCCTTCAGCATCCAAGAGGTCTGGCTGGCCATCCGTTAATGCTGAGAGGGCTTCAAGAGCAAGAGAAAGGGCTTCCTTCTCTTCCCCAGCTCTCTGGCAACAAGTGAGGATTGTAGGATACGCTTCCTTTTGCCCTGCCAGGTATCTCTGCGCAAAGCTGAGAGAGCACTGCTGGGTGAAGAACTTCAGATCCTCCATTACAGATGTGGATGATGATGCCACTGCAATTTTGAGTGACTCTAAAGCCTAAAAACATGAAATTAAAAACAAGTGAATGGGAAACATGCCGGTCTCTTTGGATTTATAGAGTCCATTTCTTTAGCAATCATCTCTTAGAACATGAATGAAGATATACCTGCAGAACCTCATGAGTTTGGTCCTCTGTACTTTCTTCAGAAGAAGCTTTCGGAATCGCTTTAACAATGTTGCTGAGGTCCACACCTTTAAATACAAATCACAGCACCACAAACCCAGGACAGGTGAAAATCTTGCATACTACATACAGAGCAATGCAGCAACAACAAATTCTAAAGCATCAGCAGAAACACTATTAAATAATAACTTGGGAAAGCACGTTTCCCCTCACATATACAAACAAATCCATGCAGGTAATCAATACACTCTAGCATGTATGTTTTTTAAAATGTAACATACTTTGATGTTTTCTTATCTAATGCACAAACATTACGAGATTTTAGTGTTAAAATACCTTTTGGTGCCACAGTATAACATACACATAACACATAATTTACAGGCTGCACAAAATGTGTATATTAAACAATACATCTACCCATGATATTTCTTCTGCTGAACATAACAGTTTTGTCTGTAACTCACCCTGAGACTCAAACTGCTCAATGGCCTCTTTCAAAGCTTCACTGCCCTCCATGTCAAACTCCTCAATGTTTTCTCTAACCACGGCATCGAAAGTTTCCTGTGTTATCCTGCGTTTGGCCATGACTGCAGCTGAAACAACAATATGTCTTCAGGATCAGTCTGCATGTGTGCTTGTTCCGTCTGATCAAAACAGCAAACAACGTCTCAAACAAAAAGTGCAATAGTGCTACCATGTTTTTGGGCACTTACCATGGTAATACCATTATGTGCTGTGAATGTTATACAAGTACTGTGAAAATACCACGATATGTGAATATAATAATCACTCAGTTATACCATCTAATGACATCACTGTACAATGGCATCGACACGGTACACAAGCAAGCGTGGCTAACACAGCAAAAAGCAACATAGCTTTGGCTCACGATAAGGTTTCCTACCTGAGTGTTTGGCTTATTGGTATTAAACGTAAAACAAAACGTTTACAAGTGTGATAACAATCGTGAAACTCACCAACACCCGAACTGAACCTCTATGATAAACCCACCCAGGAGAACGGTAGATAATAACGCTAAAAGCGTAAGCGCGTTACAAGAGCTGGACATGATTGGCGTAAATGTTTAGTGAATTGCGCGTAAGGGCTGCGCCGGGGCTTCCTTTAATGAGGCCCGGGTGAGAGTTGGGAGAAAAATAAGTTCCGGGTTCACATAATAGCGGAAGGTTTTTCATTTCTTTCTTTTGTCTTTCAGCGAAGTATACATTTTCTCAGCCGCTGCATACAATTTCTCGAATATCTATATATCTATATCTATATATATATATATAATATATATATAATCTCAATATAACGAATATATCGATAAAGGTCAATAATTACTACACAATAGTCAATTAATCTTTTGTATTTTATGCATTTCCACAATAATTTATTGGTGTATCCTTTTTGTTTAATGTATACATGTATACATTTATTAATGTATTTATTTCTCTCATGTATGTAGGCTATTTATGCGTCAATGTGTTTATTATTTATTTTATTTCGTGGGTGTGGCTGACCCCACTGATGCTCGTGTCTTAAATTTCATTTCAGAAACATAGCAATAATAATGGCCATTTCCCAAACTGTTGACAAACTGCAACAATGAAGGCATACAATTTCAATACAATACAATCTATCAATACAATTCTTATTTTGTCCCTTCCTGTCCAGAATGTCGGGGTAGAGGGGCATAAGAAACAATAATTACCATGACAAAAAAATCAAACAAAATAAAGGACACACAAGAATAAACAATACACAATAACAAAAATACACAACATACACAGGAAAGTATAAGGCAGTAAAAGTCGATATACAAAAATGAATAATAAAAAATGCATGGGGTAATATTAAGATATAGAATAGCCAGATCCGTTCATTAGGAGGGGGTGTGCTCAAACTTTTGCCCTTATCTACATTGTCCCTTTATTACGTTTATTATAAATACGTTTATTATATGAATCTTTTGTTCATGTGTGACACCGTTAGGAGGAGCAGCTTCATTTCAGTGGCCGAAAACA
The DNA here is from genome assembly GCA_036877525.1 of Chromobotia macracanthus. Classification (NCBI taxonomy): domain Eukaryota; kingdom Metazoa; phylum Chordata; class Actinopteri; order Cypriniformes; family Botiidae; genus Chromobotia; species Chromobotia macracanthus. Next base: position 4,270,166 of record JAZGTH010000003.1, read on the forward strand.
TGCTCGCGCTCGTACGCTCACTACGTCATGACGCAAAGCGCGAGGCGTCGCCTGAATATAAAAGCGCTCCGCGACGGTGCGCGTTCTTCTCCCTGCCTGTCCCCACCAGCGGAAGGCAGCGCGCTCTCTGTTATACGATCAGTGCTGAGTGAATCACGAAACATCCGTCAAAATGGTGCGTATTATCCGCGTTTCTCAATTCAATATCGTTCTGTAGACACTCCGTGCTGCTTTCCGAGTCGTTATTATTAGCGTTTAAGAGGATTTTGGGCCAGATGTCGGTCGGTCGAGGCCGGCGAGCCGTTTCCAACAAAACAAAATGGCAACGGCTATTTTGCGCCGTGGCTTAGTTTAACGAATTCACACGCCGTCGTTTATAATCTGGGTTTTAGATCGCTTGTTTTCATTCAGAAAAACATCTCGCAGGTTTAATGACTAGTTTTAAAGCGTATATCATCACATGTTCTGTCAGGCCGCGCCTAATTAGCATGTTAGCTCGTCGTGCCACGTATTGTGGAAATTCTCGCGTGCTGGGCAAGAATGTAACTTAAAATCGTCTTAAATGGCTCTTTATTTGAACCTTTTGATAACGTTACGCATTAGCCTGCGTTTTCATACTGTTCGCGACGTTTTCTGTGTAGTTTTGCTCGGTTTGCCGGTGTTTACGCGCAGGCCGCATCGTGCTCGTTCAGCCGGTCCAGCACGTGTGGTTGATCGCACGTCACGCACGTCTATTGTTGACGCGGAGACTTCGGTAGACGGCGGAAACTGAACCGGTCATGGGCAAATAATGTGATCGTGGGTTTGATTAATCCGTGTTGAGTTTAGTATTTACGTTTATAATGTCGGACCGAGACACTTTAACGTTTTCGTCACGTTTGATGACGTCACTGTCGTCCATTATATGGAGCGCCAGTAACACAACTCCATGTAATGGAAAGTGTTTGCTTTTATTTGCTAAAACTGTAAACGTAATCGTTTTTGGTCAAATGTGGCCTGTTGTTCCAGGTTTTCGATTGGAGTGTTTGGCTTTCAGCTTTACCTTTTACTTTATTGTAATGTTAGTGTACTTTTTTTATTTGATGGTAATAGCTGTAGAAACATGTCTCACCGTTGGACCTTTTTCTTATTGTAGGTGAACTTCACAGTCGACCAGATCCGTGCCATCATGGACAAAAAGTCCAACATCCGTAACATGTCCGTGATTGCGCACGTGGACCATGGGAAATCTACACTGACCGACTCTCTGGTGTCCAAGGCTGGAATCATTGCTTCTGCCCGTGCTGGAGAGACCCGCTTCACTGACACGCGTAAAGATGAACAGGAGCGCTGCATCACCATCAAATCTACGTAAGGTTTCCACACCTATGGGAAACATTTTCTATGATAAACCATTTGTTATTTCTAGCCTTGAATTACATGTAGTTCATCCTAATTTAATAAACTAGAAAATTATATCCTAAAATTGTTAAAAATGAAACTGTTATCTGTTAATGAAGCTGAAAATGCCAGTTATTTGTTTAGAGTACATGCGAGTAAAGTTTTGCTGTAACAGCTTACGATTTGAATGGCATTTTATTTTTTCATATTCTGCCTTGAGGAACGTGACTGACTCAATGTGACTTTGAACTCTTGTTGGGAGTGTCTGCAGTATTGTTAAAGTGTTCAGATGGTTAAAGCTGATAAACACTTTCAGATATTACGTAGTCACATCAGCTAGGGTACACGCACTAAAACAGAACAATTAAAAAACTCAGTGTGTACAATGTACATACCAAAAGAATCGTGCATCTGATGTTTGTTTTCTTTTCACAGCGCCATCTCCATGTTCTATGAGCTGACCGATAATGACCTTGCCTTCATTAAGCAGTGTAAGGATGGATCAGGTTTTCTCATCAACCTGATCGACTCCCCTGGGCACGTGGACTTCTCCTCTGAGGTCACTGCTGCACTGCGTGTCACTGATGGAGCTCTGGTTGTGGTGGACTGTGTCTCTGGTATGCTTTTATTTTGTTTTGTAGATTTGGCTTTACCGTGCAGATTATTTTTATTAGAATAGCCTACGTTTGTTAATCTACACACGGCTTCACAGGTTTCTAAATTCTCTTTTTCTGTCTAAGGTGTGTGCGTGCAGACCGAGACGGTGCTGAGACAGGCCATCGCTGAGCGTATTAAGCCAGTTCTGATGATGAACAAGATGGACCGGGCCCTTCTGGAGCTGCAGTTGGAGCCTGAGGAGCTGTACCAAACCTTCCAGCGCATTGTGGAGAATGTCAACGTGATCATCTCCACCTATGGAGAGGATGAGGGTGGACCCATGGGTAACATCATGGTGAGACCATTACACCAGTCTTATGAACTCAAGTTTGAATTGCTTTAGCGTGTCTGGTCTATGAGGAGAAATCATGCACCACTCTGATGAGCTGATGTACAACAAACTACTTGATCTGAGACCTGCACAAGTTAAGCATGTTAAGCGCAACATCTACATCTCAACATCCTATTGATAACCCATCTGTTTTGATTTCAATGTACTCTGTACGTGAAGTGCACAAGATTCTCTTTTACACCGAGATCACAGTGTATTCTAGAATTACTGTTATAGATGATTCCTGTGCACTTGTTTTGTTTGTGTTGCCAGTATTCTCATCTCATTGTATTTTCTCTCAGATTGATCCGGTGATTGGTACTGTGGGATTTGGTTCTGGTCTACACGGTTGGGCTTTCACTCTGAAGCAGTTTGCTGAGATGTATGTGGCCAAGTTTGCTGCTAAAGGTGAAGGTCAGCTGAACCCAGCGGAACGCTGCAAGAAAGTGGAGGACATGATGAAGAAACTCTGGGGTGACAGGTGAGTCTCGCATGACGTTTGTTCACTTGAAATGAACAAGATTAATATCAGAACGCAGTAAGATCAAACATCAATAACCATCAGTGTTATGCACGTTCTAGTCATGCTAGCTTTTACGTTCTCTCATTTCTTAACACGCTAATGGTTGTCTTCTGCTCATTCAGGTACTTTGATCCAGCCAATGGTAAATTCAGCAAGTCGGCCAACAGCCCTGATGGCAAGAAACTGCCCCGTACCTTTGCTCAGCTCATCCTGGACCCCATCTTTAAGGTGAGTGCTTGATTCCAGGTGTTGTCCTCCAGGAATAAAGTTTAGCGCTTTGTGCAGTGCGTCTGCTCCAGAACATCTGTCTGACCTCATGTCACCTTGTGTCTCCAGGTGTTTGATGCCATCATGAACTTCAAGAAGGAGGAAACCGCCAAACTGATTGAGAAGTTGGATATCAAGCTGGACATTGAGGATAAAGATAAGGAGGGAAAGCCTCTGCTGAAGGCCGTGATGCGTCGCTGGCTGCCTGCTGGAGAAGCTCTGCTCCAGATGATCACCATCCACCTGCCATCTCCTGTCACAGCTCAGAAGTACCGCTGTGAACTCCTCTATGAGGGACCTGGAGATGATGAGGCTGCAATGGGTACGATGTGCTTCCTTGCAATAATTTGTTCCTGTACAGTATAGTTTGTCACTTGTCTTTTACCAACAGTCTTCATGTACCTTTCTTCATACAGGTATTAAGAACTGTGACCCGAAGGCTCCGCTTATGATGTACATCTCAAAGATGGTGCCCACCACGGATAAGGGACGTTTCTATGCTTTTGGACGTGTGTTCTCTGGTATCGTGTCCACTGGGCTGAAGGTGCGAATTATGGGACCAAATTTCTCCCCTGGCAAGAAGGAAGATCTCTACCTCAAACCCATCCAGAGGTCTGCAGCCCTTAAGACCTCATGTTTACCCTCAGTCTGTTTACACCACCCTGTATTTTAAAGGTTCTGATCCATGAAAATTGCTTGTCTGTTGCAGGACCATTTTGATGATGGGTCGCTATGTAGAACCCATCGAAGACGTGCCTTGCGGCAACATCGTGGGCCTGGTTGGTGTGGACCAGTTTTTGGTGAAGACGGGGACCATTACAACCTTTGAGCACGCCCACAACATGCGTGTGATGAAGTTCAGCGTCAGCCCTGTAGTCCGAGTGGCAGTGGAGGCCAAGAACCCTGCTGACCTGCCCAAACTGGTGGAGGGTCTCAAACGCCTGGCCAAGTCTGACCCCATGGTGCAGTGCATCATTGAGGAGTCTGGAGAGCACATCATCGCTGGAGCTGGAGAGCTTCACCTGGAAATCTGCCTTAAGGATTTGGAGGAGGACCATGCCTGCATTCCACTTAAGGTGAGGTACACTTCTGTGCGCAAGTGTTTCAAAGAACTGGTTTAGTGCAGCGCTTGATTTCTTTAACATCTAACAGGTGCAGTTATTGTGACTTTAAAAGCTTGTGCGCATGGTATCCACCATGATGGCTGCTAGGTCAATTGACATTTATGGTTCTTTCAAAAAGTTTTGCCAGGAAGTTTACATGGTTCATAATCACGTGGTGTGCTTTCAGCAGTTTTTGGCTGGAGTATATTTTATGCACTTGTCAGTGTCTCCTCTTACCCAACAAAAACAGCCACCAGTACACAAAGCAGAAAGCCAGATATACACATTAGATATGCAGTTTGTAGATAATTCTTAAGGTTTTTTTTCTCTCTCCCTTACAGAAATCAGACCCAGTTGTGTCGTACAGAGAGACAGTCAGCGCAGAATCAGACCAGATGTGTTTGTCCAAGTCCCCCAACAAGCACAACCGTCTGTACATGAAGGCCAGGCCGTTCCCTGATGGGCTTGCCGAGGACATTGACAAGGGTGAGGTCACTTCCCGCCAGGAGATGAAGGCTCGCGCCCGTTACCTGGCTGATAAATACGAGTGGGAGGTCACAGAGGCTCGTAAGATCTGGTGCTTCGGGCCTGATGGAACCGGACCCAACATGCTGGTGGACGTAACCAAGGGAGTGCAGTACCTGAATGAGATCAAGGACAGCGTTGTGGCTGGATTCCAGTGGGCTACTAAAGAGGTGATTATTTTAAATTTTAAATTGATTTGAATTGCACTGTGGTGGTTCTGTTCGGTCTGTGAAGAGACATCATGCACCACTCTGATGTTGTGATGGATCACTTAAACAAATATCTGAGACCTCACCAGACACAGTCAGTTGACTTGCAAAAGTTTTTTTTTTTTTTTGTAAAGTTAAAAGGACATTGTAGTGTTGCAGTAGCTTGTTTTAGGTTATAAGGCATTGTTAACCATGTGCTCACAGTTGAATTTTATTGTCCTCAGGGTGTGCTGTGTGAGGAGAACATGCGTGCCATTCGTTTCGACGTCCATGATGTGACGCTCCACACAGATGCCATTCATCGCGGCGGTGGTCAGATCATTCCTACTGCCCGTAGGGTTCTGTACGCCTGTCAGCTGACTGCTGAGCCCAGACTGATGGAGCCCGTTTACCTGGTGGAGATCCAGGTAAGATGCCCCGCCCTACATTCATGCACAAACTACTCTACATTTGACACTGCAGTTCACTTGTGTAGTTTTGAGGGCCCTTTACACCGAATGAAAAGTTCTTACTGCTTTGAGATGTCTCATGCGTTTTTCTGTCACAGTGCCCAGAGCAGGTGGTTGGTGGCATCTATGGTGTGTTGAACAGAAAACGAGGCCATGTGTTTGAGGAGTCTCAGGTCATGGGCACACCCATGTTTGTTGTCAAAGCCTTCCTGCCTGTCAATGAGTCTTTCGGTAAGTTAGTTTCAGACTTTTCTACTAGTAGCAGTGTGTCAAATCCTACTTGTGCCCTGTCTCATGTTGGGGGTTTTTTTGTGTCCCTTTGCAGGTTTCACAGCTGATTTGCGTTCTAACACCGGAGGTCAGGCATTCCCACAGTGTGTATTTGACCACTGGCAGATCCTGCAGGGAGACCCCAAAGACCCTGCCTCCAAACCCTTCCAGATCGTTGGTGACACACGTAAACGCAAGGGTTTGAAAGAAGGCATCCCGGCACTCGACAACTTCCTGGACAAGTTATAAGCATTGGATCGACCTGCCTTTCTCTCTAGTCACACCCACGTTTATTCTCATTCCTGTTTGTCATTCCTTTTCTCCTGCACTTGTTTGTTCCACCAGAGTGCAAGAGAGGACTGGACTGTACAGGCACCATGACACAATTATCATGCAAACTTCAAAAAATGGATTATTGTAAATCATAATAAAAATTAAAAATTGCTTTGTTTGTGGTGCTTTAGTTGCTGGGGAATGTTGATTCTGTTATTGATGGTGTTTTCCTGCCACCACGTTGACATTTTCTTGAACAAGTGTTTAAATGCTGTATGTTTTCTCTGGTCATTACACTAAATTAACCTTGAGTTCTCGGTTTGTCACAGGTTCCTCTTAACTCCTTCCAAACCTTTGTCATTTAGCAATGCCTTGCTGTGCCGTGTTGCACTTAGTCGCCAAGTATGTCAAATATAACCAAAGTAACTCTAAAGCTTGTCACTAACTTAAATTAGAATCCTAAAAGCTGTTCATGTGCTACAAATGAGAAAAGGTGCCTGTTTTTTACAGATTTGTAAGTTTACCTGTCGGCACTGCATTACATGAAGAAACATTGTGGTTTTAGAGATTACAACAGGTGACATTCTGGGCATAATTTTGTAAAGTACTGATAACTTTAACCTTTACATAAAAGGTAACATTTTACTAGTGAACAAACTGAGATGATGGTAGAGAGATGACCGTTATGGATTGCAGCTTTAACTTTATTCATAAAGCACTAGGAACAAACACCACCCACAGGATTTCTACATTTTTGGCCCAGATTTATTAACCATTAATGTTTCAAATCATAATTAATACTTGCATATACATCAAATCCTTCGTTTTAAAGCTTATATAGTCCAAGAGGTGCAGCCATTGGCTTAAAAGTATCATACATTAAAACAAATGCAAAGCCAAATACAGAGATCTATTCCCAACACAATTTAACATTGATAAAATATTCCTTTATAACCTCCCTGATTTGGTTTGAACAATTATACACAACTTAAGATGTAAAATATGAAAGATCATATATTCCGTAATCTTTCTGTAACTCAAAACTGCTTGTTTAGTGTCTGTTTGAAACCATTAAATCCATTTCCAAAATCTCCAGATCTCCAACAGTGTGATTTTACTTTAATACGAACAGTCAGAGACAATTTAACCATTTGTTTAAAATCGTGATTTTACAGAATTATGAAAGCATGCACAACATGTTTACCCCATCTTGTCTAAATAAATGCAGTAGGCTTCCTGTATTTTTGACCCTCTACAGTTACATTAAGTGCTAAATTCAAGGAACATACAAGTCATTCCATAGAATCAGAAAAGTTTGGCACAAAAGAAAAGATAGTGGACCATAACATTCCCAAATGTTAACAATGACTTCCTTTTTTTTGCATTCACTCAGTCTGCTCTCAAGAATAGGAAAAACAAAGTTGCATATACATGAAAGGGCATTTCTCTTCTAAACTGAAACCTCTCCTGTGAGTCGCTAATTTGGCAAGATGTTTTTAATTGCAACCTAAACAGACTGATGCAGAATCAGTGATTAAAAACAAAAAAATAAAGATCTATTATGTTGCATTTCAAATGTCTCAGTATGCCAGAGTAATTTTTGTCCTGTTAACAGTCAGTTGGTTTCATTATGTAAATGAGGTCTGAATGCAGTCAGTTATCAAGAACATAACACCCTGAAGAGAACATGTCTGTACACCACCATCAAACTTCTCAACAGCATCCCCGGTCAAGTGCACTGTAGAGCCCGTATGTGCCAATGGAAACAGTCTGTGTGACGCCCTGAGATGTCGAAGGTGACTATGTGTAGAAGATGATTTCTGGAATTTGACCATCCTCCACAGACGTGCCATTATTGTTGCCTGCTGCATAGCAGAACGTGAAGCAGGTTTTGGTTCCAGAACCAGACAATTCGTGGGTGACCTTGCGCATCCCTTTAGTGCCGTAGTGTGAATCTGGTCCCTGTGAGAGGAGAGGTACAGTAAATTATACCCAAATTGATGCTGTGAACAGCTTTACCTGTATTGCTAAGTACTGTTAATGTCCTACATTAGGGAAACTTCACATCACATTTAAACATTTAAAAATATTTAAACATTTTGAAATATGGAATGCTTTGAAAATATAAATCAAACAAACTGTACAAATGATGCATGTGGGGATTACCTTTAATGTGGCGCAGGCTGTGTAATTGACATTGGGCAGAACCTCCACTGGCTCTTTGAACATGACCCTGAAAGTGCTGGATGACCCGTCACAGCTGAACCCTGTGTCATTCTGACCCAGAACTGTGTTGCTGTCTGTGTGAATAATCTGCAAAAACAAAAATCGCAATCTTTCGAGTAACTCACCCGCACACACCGTTATGAGAATAAATTGATTTAATAAATGCTGGCTGATAGCTAATGGAGTATTTCTACAGTGGTGTCAGTAATGCTGCATCCCATCCAGCAGGTGCCAGTATAAAGTCCAGGCGACACTATCACCCTTTTAACCTAACCTGCCTTTGCATCACGTTCAGTTTAGTAAATGTACCTGTATGTTGACTTGATAGTCTGTAGGTCCATGGATGGATCCATAAAGACCAAACCCCACAATACATATCCTTCGGTTTACAGAGAACCTGCAGTACAGACGACAGTAAGAGTCTGACGATGACGCACTGACAGGGCTGGATCTCACTGCTGTGAGCATGTTGTGTGTCTCACCGGATGCGGTCACTGGTTCCGCTGTAACCCCAGCGGCTCTCCACCTGCCCAAAGCGTGTGATGCTGCACTCTTTCCCCCGCAGACAGCAGCGCGGCCGGTCAATGAACTCCACGCGTGGTTTGGGGTTGACAGTAAAGTGGAGGAAGAGGCTCACCACCTCTCTGTCCGTCAAAATGGCAGACTGAGCAGGACCTAAGTGAAACACGTGAAACCAATGTTTATTATGGCACATTTTGAACAATCTCCACTTACTTAAATGACTACACTGAAGTTTTCTTAGTGAAAGTAATTGGGTTTGTTTATTAGCTGGTCATGTTATGTTTTAGTGTTATAGATTCAGTACAATGCGATAGCAGCCCTATTTTAAAATGTGCATGTGCAATGCCTGCCTGCTAACTGTACTGCTGTAAATATGTTTTGCCATCATGCATTTACATTTAAGCATTTAATTAGTACGTGTTTATCCAAAGCAACATACAAATAAGAAACAAAGCAGCAATTTATCATAAAACAAAACCACAAATTTCAGGAGTGATGTGAAATGGTACAATATGCAGAATAAACATAAATAAAGAAGAATGTGAGTTTTTTCATATTGTAATTTCTAGGAAGTGACTCCAGGAAGTGATTCTAGTTGTAGGCTGTAATAACACATAAGAGCCCCAGACCTGCAGCAAACTCCTCTATGGTCATGAGGGGGAAGCGAATGAGATTCAGGGCTTTGCCCAGCACCCGCCTCTTGTTCTCTGGTGTGGGCTGTAGCTGTTGACGGTGCGCTTCTGCCTCCGCCCAGCGGACCGCCGCCCCAAACAGACGCACCTCCCGCACACCCAGAGTGTTTCTCTCCAACACCGCGACCAGTGTGTCTGTCACAAGCATACAGAAATACAAGGTTACATCTAAAACACATTCACACAAATACAGGAATGAAAACTTCTTGCTGTAATTCATAATAAACCACAAGTACTGTGGCTATTGGGGGTAAAATGATTGTCACTTATGCTGAGAACGTGAAGAATAAACTGTTCAAAAAGGTTTGTTATGTGTATGTAGACTGGAGTGTGTATATTTTATATATTTAAAAAGTGACGTGCAGGCCAAATATGGTAACCCATACTCTGACGAATTTAATCCAGGTTTGTGTGCACATACTGGAGTAGTGTGTGAACACACATTCGGAGCAGCGGGCAGCACTGTGGCCTCCGGGAAGCAACTGGGGGTAAGGTGCCTTGCTCAAGGGAACCTCAGTTGTTTCCTGTCAGTATTGAGAATCGAACCGGCCCTTACAGAATAGAGTGTGTGTATAGATTAATGTGGTCCTTTTGGTATGTGATGTGTAGCTTTAATGGTGGTTTCTCTCTGTGTTCCAATACCCAGATCTATATCTGTGAATCCTTCTGCAGCGAGAGCATCTCCCGTGTTCTTGTCGATGCTCTCTAGACACAGGCTGGCCAGCTGTGGCTCATCGAAGAGACGGGCCTTAGAGAAAACAAACAATCAATCCATTAGCAATCACATGGACACTGTGAATCTATGACCTTTGAGCAGATACTGAGAGTGATATAGACAATGGCCCTGTTTTAAACCCCAGCAAATTGCCTCTTTGTAGAGAACAGACAGGAAAGATGCTACATCATCTCACTAGTAAGATGTACCTGTGTGAGAAGCATGAAAGCGTTATCTGCTCGCAGGTTCTTCTTGAGAAACTCCACACAGTGGGCTTCTAGGGCTGGAACAGCATATTTCTTAGCAGTGTACAGTGTGGTCATCACTGTCTCCGGACCAATGTGAACTTCATCAGAGTACAGGAATCTGGAGAGCAGGTCTGGGTCACTGTCTGCATATCTTAATACATATAGACGCAAATACTCTTAACCAAACATCATACTTAAGTAAGGCGAGGAACGCAGCTGCCTCCACGTCTGGAAGTTCGATCTCCGTGGATGTGGTGGCCATGCCTCCATTAAACATGGCATCAAATACAGCACTGCCCACAGCCAGAACAAACCTACAAAACATTCACACTCCATCAAAAACATGCAACGTGATCAACACAGAATGAAAGATATACCTGGGCAATAAAACATATGTATTAAATCTTCGAACTATTTTTGCATTAAGCACAGCAAAGGAACTCTTTTCGAAATTTTGATGTACTACATAAAATAACTTTCAACCTCAAATCTCCACCTCAGTTCACCTGCATATAGCCCTGACTAACATTATAAGTGGACTTGAAGTAATGAAATGTTACAAAGTGCAGACTATGAAAATGTAGACACCAATAGCAATCCAATGCACCAACATTAGGCTTAATTTATAATCTTTAAAGTAGTTTACTGACTAAACATTGTGTTTAAGCATAATTGATTACTTGTAATCAGGTTAATCGCAGTTAATTAAAAACATACCATAAAGAAAATTGAATTAGGACAGCAAACGTAAGTTTTTGTGCAAGCTAACATCGCTGTTGTTTAAATAGTTTGCGACAAGTTTAAATTCTGAATGACTGATCAAAAACCAAATGTTTTGTCAGAGATGCAACTTTCCAAATGCTACTAGCAATAGCAAGTAGCATTTGGACCAAACGCAATGACTTGTGGGACATTTTATCGTCCTGCATCTTCCACAGAAGATAGATAAAAAAAGGTAGATATTTTTAATAATTATTTATATGTAAAATTATATTTAGACCACTTTACTTAGTGATTGCTATCAGCCAGCATAACAGAAAACAATTTCTTGAAAATAAATCGTAAACCTTTAAAAGGTTTACAATTTTAAAGGCACTGACGTCACTTAGCGGCTTCCGCTGAAACTAGTTGTTAGCAGTGCTAACATTTATTGTCATCTTCAGCACAGCTAACCCTCACAAATCTGTATTTGTATAGCAGTATAAAGTATGCAGCCTTAAACGACCTACTGAACACTTTGTAATGTACACAAAGTGTTTGTGTCACGTGATGTAAGACCAAATTTCATGCTTGTTTTGTACCCATTAACCGCCCCGGACACATGCTGTATGGAAAAGAGCAGCATCAACATTTTGCTAAACGTCACCCTTTACTTCCACGGAAGAAAGTAAGTCATACATGATTGAAACGACATGCGAGGAAGAGCAAGTGATAACTTTGAGTAATCTGGCTTACGGTCCCGTCATGCAAACGGTTTGTAATCACCTGTGTGCAGGTATCCGCTGGACTCCCATTCCTTTACCTACAAGAAAGTGAACGTCGCTCAGAACCTCATTATTGAACAAAAACGCAAATCTCTCCTTTACGGTACTTTTCGTTGCCTGCCAGTTATATACGGGCTCCCGGTACACGAGCACGGCGGCTGCGGCCGGAGCCGCGGAGTGCGTGACGGCCGCCGGGGTCGTCGCTGCGTTAGACGGGTTTCCTGTCATATTAGAGGCGACAGGGGCCATTGCCCCGCACATCGGCCCTGCCACTGCCGCAGGCGCCGGGAGAGAGTTCATCGGGTTGGGCGGAGGCCCCGATGCAACTCCGAGGCTTTCCAAGCCCGCAGGCCCCGGCTGGGGATTTGAGCGTCTCGTTGCGCCCTGAGAGCCGCCGCTGCCTCCAACGGATCCTGAGTGACCCGCAGCCAAGGCGTAAGGACTGTTACTCGGTTGGCTGTTACCCAGGGGCCCGGATCCAGAGAAATTCAAACACGGAACCCGACCGCTATTGTCTCCTGCAGCCATCTTGGACTGAGGCGCGTTCCCGCTGAACGTGTAAACAAATCGCGCGTGCTGTCAGCTCACACGCATGAAACTTCCGGTGTCTGGAGTTAGGTTTGCTTTACTTTGTTGAAGAAATGCAAATCTTTGAAATTATATATAAATAATGCTTCCTAAAATGTGCTTAAATTGTAGGCCTACTCAAAAATCAACCTAAATAAATAAAGTGCACAATCCTTAAAATATCATTTGCATACTATAACGATATCACTATATTTTTTCTTAGACATTCGAGTAAAACGGGACCAAGACCAAAACAAGCTTCAGTCTTAGCACAGGTGTCAAACTATTGTCATAATGTTATTCAAAATATTATTTCTGAATGTTATTGAGAAAATAAAGGACGCTTGTGGATTTTGTCGGCACCCACTGGACAATGTAGGAATCTCCGCGATGATGTCACTCGTTCAAAAAGCTGCAGCATGTGCAGTATTAACTGCGTAATAAAAGCACCGTCATTGAATTCTTTCCCATCCTTCCGGTGAGAAATCCGATATGCAGGAAAAATAAACCCAAATGGACTCATCCAAAGCGTCACGATTAGATTACTTTGAGCTTTCATGGTATTGAATATATATTGAAATACTGAGATAGTTCCTTGTGCAAAACTCTAAAGGAATGCACAATTTGGTAACTCGGTCCTAATAGGGTAAAACAGGAATCAAATAAGATCTTACTGGATACCTTAAAATATATTTTTTTCAGTTTTTCTTCTATTTCAGTCTAGCCAAAATGGACGTATTCTTAAAGGGTTCTTGTAGACCTGCTTCCAGATTAGAAATTCATTAGCATTGCTTGTAACGACATCCGTGTAAAAACATACCAGGCACATATTTTTGCAATAATGTCTGCTTGGCATTTTTTACATCGTATGTGTTTTTTTACACGTTTTACCTTAATTATTGCTTTGCAAATCCACCACACATCCACACCGTGGGGTTCCTGTAAATTTAGTATTATGTTAAAGCCATGTCAGGCTACTAGTTAGTTAGTTAGTAAATGTAAGAAACAGTAAACGTTTCACGCTTCTGCTCTTATATAAGGTAAGGGAGTGTGGGAGCCCCGCGCGCGTGAGCGGCAGAGAGAAACTCCAGCGCGTGGAGTGACGCGTCTCACCGCTGTGACGTCAAGCTACGAGCCGAGCTGTCCGCGCGGCGCTGGTGCTGAAGCAAGATGGCAGCGCGATAGAAGCGAGAAACGGACGATAAACTGAGGAAAAGTGTCGCTTCTGTTCAGCCATTTCGCTTCTGTTCGCTTCTCTGTTTATTCACACCTTTGTTTCGAAAAGGGCGAAGTTATGGTTGTGCGTTAAGTAAGGCGGCTTTGTCAAATCACTGCACCTACACTGTCCTGTTCTCGGCGGAGCGCAGCTGGCGGTGCTCGACGCGGCGCTGCGCGATGTCTCTGCTGTGCGTCGGGGGTAAGTGACTGTCTTACGTTTCATCACCCTTTGGGATCCATTTTATTAACTGGTACGTGAAAGCGCTGCGATCCTGCTCATCTCTTACAGAAAAGTTCAACGGTACACTCATGGCATCAGATTGCAATACTGTACTACTACTCCGGCGTCATACTGAATGATTATAATGAATTCACATGGTACTCAAAGCTTGCTTTTAAAGAATATGTGCAAAAGATCTGAACAATAAAGAATATAGCGTTATTGAAAACAACGTGGTATTACCGTGGTACCATATTCAGAAAAGCTTGAAAGCACTTTTTGGTCAGTCCTGGTGTAGTTTGTCACATAGGTGTCCAGCTGTTTAACATGAAACATGTCTAAAAACAGTAGTATTATGCTATAACAGTAGTGTTTTATGCTTTGGCACATAGATGTTCTTATGTGTACGTTTTGGTTTCTGTTTATAGTATTTCCTAGAATAAATAGTTCATTACATTATGTAAATTACGTCCGATTATAAAGCTCAAAAATGATTGAAGGTCGCCAAATTATAAATGTGCAGCCACACCTGCCTAAAATGACAGATATCCGCATCTAAGTATTCAGCAGCACACTTTGCGCATGGCTTGCTCAATATTAATGAATTGGTCATGGAAACGTGTTGAGATCGGGGGTTGCATTGCGCTCATACGGGTGGGAGAGGGAATCTCGAGGGGCGCGTGGGGAATCCTGCGCGCGTGGGTGCGAATGAAATGAGTCCACTTTTCACCAGATTTCCCGACCCGACGATTAACTGTTGACTTTATTTGCACCCGTCAATTATAATCGGTGAATATGCACGGTACGATGCAGCTCGTGGCTTTAATTTTCGCGCACGATCGTATGTGCGCCTAAGCCGCATGCATCATAACATCTGTACTGCATAATGGCCGTAAAGATACGTGCATGTCATTCACGTCAAAAAGACAAAGGTCCCATCATTAGATTTGAGTATTTTAGTACATTAAAGTACCGCGTAACCAATGCTGTGATGCGGTGACGCGAGGCTGGTTCATTCATATTCCGTGCTGTTGTCTGTAACGCTAGCTTCTTGTGACGTCACAGTGAAGCTCACAGTGTTTGAGTCTCAGGGCACTTATTTATATGTAATGGCAGAAGAAATAAAAAAACACAAGACAGCTATTATTTTTTTTAATTAAAAACAATTTGGAGTATTTGTATTGTGGCATGAATTTCATTCACGTGAATGCTGCCATCGGTAATGATCGCCTCTCTACCGCCATCTTTGTTTGAAACATAAAATTGCAGGTTACAATGTCGGGCCCGATTTCGCGGGAAATGCCGTTTTGGTATACTTTTTGGCTTGCTTCAACATACGTAAAAAAAGGTACGGATCATGGTGGTATTTGTTGTACAGCCTTAAACGTATTTGGTCAAGCAAGGCATTTTAGAAGGCAACAATGTTGGAACAGCTGTTGTCTTGGGAACATGCCTGTGATGTCTAAAAATGCTGTCTAGGTAGGCAGCTCACTAGGTTTTAAAACACAGCTACTGTGCAGACAGTAAATCCTTGAGATGAATGATAATTACAAGTGTACTAAAGCTTTATAATTCTAAAAAGAACTGAGAGAGAAAAGTGCTTTATTGTCTTGAATATAATGTCACAATCCAAAGAAGCAAACTGCAGTAATCCTAATAGGCTTTATTTTCTCTATTTAAAATATAATCTCATAATTGTTTCTTTTGAACTTGTGAGATTTACCCTTTAACACAAAGATCTTTACAGCTACCGTCATGTCAGGGCATCATCTGGGAATCTCAATCCACTCTCTGTTTGTCTGAGCAGTAAATCAGGTTTGTAGTCACATGAGGGACAGGGTTATAGTTTATTACTTGTGGGGTTGGTCAGTGATATGACAAAAGCACTCAGTCTTGATGATTTTTGTCAGAGGTGTTGGATCAATAGTAGTCACCCAGGGAAAGTTTATAGCATAAGGGCTTTAAGGACCAAATTAAAGTCTTTGCTTAAGATCACACATATGTATGTGTGTGCTTGAAAAAGAACTAAACTGACTAACTGGTCAGTTTCCATATATAACACCTAACAGATTGTGTAATGAATTCTAAAGATGTTTCCTATGGGTGTGTTATATAAGGCCTCACCGGGCTGCTGCTGTACAGTGTTGTGTAGTGCGGTTTCAGCTCTACAGATGCAAAATGTAGGAGTGCTTTCACACTTATGTAATAATGAAAACGCTTTAGCAGTCAGTGTGAGAACATCCCACCTCCTGTTTTCATCCAAACATCTCGTCTTCACAGTTTGTGATGCATATTGATGCTTATGAGGATTTTATTGCTCATATGCAACATATACTGTTTTTCAGAAAGTTTTGGGTTATCCTGGGAATGAGATACCACCGATGAGATCTCTTTAATATATATCTTGTTTCCCCTGGATAACAATGAGACTAAATGAAGAGGTAATGTAAGAGTTTGCTTATGATTCCTGGTTTGTCCCTTAAGAGAAAACTCTTACGCATCACCTCTAGAGTTTCAGAGTAAACTATGTCTCAAATTTTCTTCCAAATATGACTTTAAACATTTCCTATCAAATTCAATAACAACCAAATTATCTCCTGACTCTTCATGTATGCCAACAAATGTCTCATTTGTATTAACTGTAGGAAATTTTAAGAGAACAATTTGAGACAAGGTGGGTACCTAAATGAACATAACTAACAGCTCCAGTAAGTCTCCAGAGCTAAACCTCTGAGCAATAAAACTTTCCTCTGACCACGTATATAAAACCCATTCCAAACCCGACACATTTAAGAGTCTGTTTTGATTTTGCGCTTGACATTTCTCTCTGTTCTGTAGCAGAAATGCATTCACTCACATACACTTGATAAATGTACCAGTATATGTGTGAATTGGTTTGAACTCGTTCGCTTAGTTTTCTTTCAGGGTCAGCTTTTTGTTTTCTGACTGGTCTGTGGCAAATGAATGGAGTCTGGGAGTCATTGATTACGATGTGTTGTTTGTGGGCAACACATCCTGGTCTGAATTATTCATATTGGCAGTGATTTATGATTTCGAGCTAATATTAAGCACTAGTTTCCTGGGTTCTGCAGTCCTGCATCCTCTTCATTGATCTGGCCTGTGTATTGATATATTACAGTGGTCTGTTTAAATGGGCTCATGAAACACCATACGGTAGAAGACTCCCCTCTCATAATTCAATTTTAGGTGGAGCTCCTTGGAAAAGATTGCTTCCTGTTTGTTACTGTTTCTCAGCATTCGTTTCAGCTGATGGTCTCCTTATGTTATAAAGGGTCTAAGTGGCTTAAAATAGTTTTCATCTTCTGGCACAAATGCAGAGTGGTCACAGAGTGCCTGCAGTGACTCATTGTCGTATTTCTGTGGACTGTGCAGATATAAAGAAACTGCATCCGACTGGAGAATCTATTTTTATATGCACCTGGGGATCAATGAATCTCACCTGCAAACGGCCTGGAGTGTAATGAAGGCAGCAGATAATACGCATGCAAGCAAGTTCCTTATCAGATTCATGTGTGTTTTCACTGTTTACAAACAGTTTTCAAATAGCTTCTGGGTCCCATTAGAGATCGCTATTCCCATAATCTCAGCACAGGAGAGGTGAGAAGAGCTTCATAACAGAGTATTTAAACTGCTAGAAGTAAATGAATAGTTATTTGTGCTGGAGCCAAAGATTTTCACAGTCATTTCTGAACTGCTGCAATTCATTCAGAACCATTAGGAGCAAACATCTGCTCCTGCTTCTTCATCAAATGTTTACTTCACAGTGCTTAATAGAACAGTTTCTCACAGTTTCACAATGTAGATGAGCGTGTACAAAGTACAATGTGTGTTGAAATATAATTATGCATTTGGTGAAACTTACAGTGCAGTGAAGGGCTTTAACACTTTATGTGTTATCTGGGAGTCCATGCTTACAGTCTACTCTCTTTTGGAGTAGAGCATTTAAATAAATATTTTTAATAGTGAAAGCAGATTTGTGTGTGTTTGTAGAGGCTGGAATGGCAGAAAATAAAGGAGCCAGAAATGACTCTTATCTAGCGCTGCTGTAATGGGACACAGAGATTCATTAGTGACACCAGAACCCCGGGGAAGAGAAACCTGTGGATTCCATCAGAACCAGAGAGACATAATGACTCAGAGCTGGAGAACATTAACACGACCTGTGGCAGTCCTGACATGAGTCTAATGAGGTCTGCGTGTCGAGGGTCTATCAGACCAGCGGAACTGAAATCAGATTTCTTTAAATGTTTTCGGCTGAGGAATTTGCTGACATGCTAGAAACAGGATTGTCAGGTCTGATTGAGGTTGAACTGAAGTCTTATCTGTTAAATGTGGTGTTTTCCACTGAGCCCAGCATATGTTGTGTTTTGATTGTGGTCCCAGCATGAGACGTAAATGCGCTGATAGCTTAACCAGACAGACCATTTTATCGACCAGATACAACATTTTGCTAGCTATCAGAATGACTAGGTTGGTCCACCTGTCTGAACCAGCAGGGTTTTGGAATTTAAAGGGATAGTTCACCTAAAACGTATCACATGTTTTTCCAGACTAGTATTTCCTGTAGATGTTTAGCAGAGTTTTTAAGCTGCTTTGTTCCATAAATCAAAAGTAGACATTGACGTCTATTTGTTATACAAAGCTATCATAAAACTTCAGATGACTCAGGAGTTATTTTGACAGTTGTTGAAACATAAGAGTAAATATCTGATGTCAGAACTTTAAATTTAAGGCAATAGTTCCCTAAGTATCCCCAAACTGTCTCACACATCTTTTAAAAACCCTGAAACAATTCTTCACTGCACACAAGGAGAATTCTGAATCTTTTCCAATACATTTACATTTACACATTTGGCAGACGTTTTTATCCAAAGCGACTTACATTGCATTCAAGGATTTTTCTGGGAATTCGAACCCACAACCTTTGTGCTGCTAATGAAACTCTACCAACTGAGCTACCTTTAGTCTTCAGTCAAAGAGTCTGTCATCGTGAAATTCACAGAAAGCATTTCCTGTCTATTCTGTCCTTACACTGAGTGATGAAAGTTAAGATCAGCCCCAGAACAGTTGTTTGAGATTACTGTTCTTCTTTTATTGGGTTTCCTGAAGTGTCAGAGGCTCTTACTGTGTGTCAGTGTTCTCTGGAGTAACTATAGTGAGATGAAACTCATGTTTCCTCTCAGCTCATCTTCTCAAACAGCTTTATTGGCCGGGATTCCAGTCAGCAAATGTGTCCGAAGCGAATGAGAATGCGTCAGAATGACTGCAGCACACATTCCACAGCAGTAATACAGCCGTGATTACCAAAATTCAACTCACTTATGAGAAACAAGTGTAGATCAAACCCCATAAACCGTTTATTAGTGCACTGACAGATGTGTGTGTGGATTCCTGCTGATTCAGGGCTTTAAAACACTCCACTTCCTGTTTTTAACAGCCTCTCCGTGGAGTAAAAGTGGAGAGAAGGATGAGCTTAGGGTGGGGCTGGATGGGGTACAGAAAGGGTTTTAAAATTAATGCCCTTCTTCGCTGCATACCATGGTCTACAGCGGGCATCAATAATGCATTAGCATACACGTCACAGTTCTTACAGTACACTGCAGAGAGAGAGACACACAGAGAGAGACTGAGAGAGAGCGTTAACTTTGTGAAATTCCAACACTCCAAAATGACACAACACTGACACACATTTGCATTTAGCAGTTCATCTGTCCAAATATAATAACACCAAGCAATCACACTCAAGAGGGTTTGCAAAATCAAGTGTCACTATTGCTATGGATCATTATGGGGTCAGTGATTTGAACATATGTATTAAACTTCAGCGTTGTTGGTGACATTTTCTTCAGAAAGTGTCATTATGTTACATGTTGATCTTACACTAGTTAGTTTCGGTGTATATGCTTATTAATTATTTCATACTAACACCTGCTCCTCTGTGTTTGTATTCTACAGTGAAGAAAGCCAAGTATGATGGCCCCCAGGGTGAGTGTACACTAACACAAGACACTGCACACTCAAACAAGACACTAATACAAGAGACAGCATACTAACACAAGAAACTGCACACCAACAATTTATGAGACCACAGGGGGAGCCAAGTTTGATGACTCAAGGGGAACTGGGCCTCCCCGGCCCCACCTAAAACCACCCCTGCTGCACACTAACACAAAACACTACACACTAAAACAAGAACTTGTACATCAACATTTCACAGCCTGTGGGTGTGTCATATGTAGGACCACATGGCATTTGTGCACTGTTTGTGGGGACCAATATAATTTAAACATGGTAAACATTGTTCCACAAAGCTGAGGGTACTTCACACCTACTTAAAATCCACATCACACAAGGGGTGGCTATAAGGAACAAATTGTTGAATTCTGTGGTAATCTGCTGACCTTTTTGTTGATTTCTGTGGACTGCTTACAGTGTTTTAACACAGGTCAAAATGTGTGAATATTTTTGCATTAATTACCATATCAAATCAACTGACTGGTTTTAAAAGAAACTTTAGGTGTAGATCAGCACATTCAGCATTAAATCTGTTATTTTATTATTTAAATCTTAAAGTTAATCTCACCTAGTCTTTTAAAACGAATGCTTCTTTTATTAAAATACATTTAATTTACTTAGATTTTTTGTGAAATTCTGACATTTCGACATTTTAAGTGTGACATACATGTTCCTGCAGACAAATTCAACACTTACGTGACTCTGAAGGTTCAGAATGTTAAGAGTACGACCATCGCCGTACGGGGCAACCAGCCCAGCTGGGAGCAAGACTTCATGTTGTGAGTTCTTCCGATGTTTCTCTTCTTGTACTCTTTATCTGCGTCTCTGGTTCATCTCTGTGTTTTTTTGGCTTTCCTCAACTGACTCTTTTATTAGCTCTTTTATAAGGCTTAAAGATGGTTTCTCTTTTATCATTTCTCTCTCTCACACTACAGGAATAAAAACACACAGAGCTATAAAATGATCATAGGTGAGAGCATAACTCAGATCAATTGGTCTTGAAAATATTTAATGAGAAATGACTGAGCTCATATTGAGAGTTATCTTGAGCAAATATGTGCATACTCTGAGACATTGCTGAGATATCTTCTGAAACTCTGGAGGAAGCCCACGTGATTAGTGGAGTGTTTTTCTCAGGAGAAACATCAGAAAAGAAGGACATTTTCAGATTTTCCTGTGGGTTGTTTGAACATCGTTCATCTCCCACTCGCTCAGTAATTCTGATCTCCATCTCATGGGGTGATTACTCACCGATTCTGCACCCCCACCATCTCCTGTTTGATTTTTTTACGGTGTTGCTCTCACGCTCACTTTATCTCCCTCGTCTCCTCTTCTTTTGCAAGCGCACTCACTCATGCACTTAGTCATATAGCTTCTCATTGGCTGATAGCCGGCAGCGTGCAGATGTCGGAACTCAAGCTGTCTGTGCTGGTGCAGCACGGCTCTTCTTATGTAACGTGCCTCTGCAGAGATTCTCCTCTCTGCACTCTCACGTACCTTTAATGGAATAATACTGTACAGTTCCTGTATACTGCCTACCGAAGCAGCTTGCATTAACAATAAATATTTTAAACAATCTTGTGCTTTATTGCTGTCATATGACCTCATTATGTTGCATATTGTGTTTTTTTTATTTTTTATTCAGTTTTTAGTTTACACCTTTTTGCAGCCTCGCCTAAGATGAAATCTCATTGGTCCGATATGTTGCTCCATATAAACGCATATTAAACAAATCAAATATGGCCTGATTGAAATGCATCACACATTATTTATGCTGTCATGAAGACAGACAGATTACTACATCATGATTGGTTAGGACATAATGTATCCTTGTTTAAAATGAAGCATTTAACATGTCACTTTTGCTTATCCTACACCACAAACATACTATCAGTCACATTGTCATTCTAACAAATGCTCAAAATACTTAAGCAACCATTTAGCATAGCTACATCCTGGCAACCACCCATAACACCCAAACATTTGACCAAACAACATTCCCATTAACTTCAGAAATTCATTCATTGCTTATATATTTGTCTGTCTCGCTCTCTCTGTTTCCCCTCACTCTCTTTTTAACAAGGTCTCCTGCTGTTTTGTACATTAGCTAATATGTGGCATATTCTCGTGGGAATGTTTGTTTTTTGTTTGTTTTCATTTTGCGGTGATGTAATCATGTAAAGTAGTACGGCTTCAAAACCTCTGTGGTGCTGACAAACTACAAATGCAAGTGTCTTTTGATAAACATCAAATTTTGATTTTTCCACAAGCTCTTAACTGACTCATCTTTCCTTTAGTGCTCCACCTTACAAATGGTTCTGTGAGAAGACATGCATGTTGATAGCAAAAAAAGTTTTCTTACTTTCTGCTGACAAAAAACTCTTTGAAATGTACAAATTACAAGCACTCTTCATCCAATTTTCTGCTTTTCATATTTACTTGTGCTTTCAGATGTTACTCTGATGTTTATCCTCTAATGGTTTTGCTGTAATTTGTTCTCTCTTTGTCTGTAGTGAGATAAATCGCTTGGATCTGGGTCTCTCAGTAGAGGTGTGGAATAAAGGACTTATCTGGGACACCATGGTTGGCACTGTTTGGATTCCACTGCGAAGTATCCGCCAATCAAATGAGGTCAGTACTGGCCAATAGGGTTGTCACAAAGTTGATTCTAAAAGTAGGAGGTTCATGTTGTATGTGTTGTGTAGATGAGCAGAAGGTCCAGTGGGTTGGGTTCAGGTTGTGTGCATGTTGTGATGTGGAGCAGAAGGTCCAGTGGGTTGGATTCAAGTTGTGTGTATGTTGTGTAGATGAGCAGAAGGGCCGTTGGGGTTGGGTTTGGGTGTGTGTGTGGTGTGAAAGAGGAGGGGGGGGGGGTGTGGTTTTTTTTTTTTTTTTTTTTTTTTTTTGAATTTTGGGTTTTGTTTTTGTTGTTTATTGTTGTATTTTGTTTTGTTTATGTTAATCCTTGATGAGATTTAGTAGTAACCAGACGTGCTGCTGAATTTTTGACTGCAGAAATGTACCTCAGATCTCATCACACCTGCCCGTGTTTATCCTGTCCTGTTATGTAAGGTGTTCACTTTATTTAAAGATTGTGACCTTCCGTTTGCTGCCTTTTATGTGAGTTTTTCTCATGCTTTCATAACACAATATAAATAATGTATCATCTGTTGTGAATAATTAATGATTGTTTTCTTCTCTTGGGTTCTGATGTTTGTACGTGATTTATATGAAGTATGACAGTGACCGATCAACTTGGACTACATTCCGGTGTTGTTGTACTAGAACCCCAAAAAGATTTGTAATTTTTCTGCTTTAGTTCTCTAATATGTGATGCATTATAATCATCAGCTTCATTAGAGAACACATTGATTTTAATGGATTTGATTTCTAAAGTATAATGTAGCATCAGGGCAGTTCAGCAGTCGATAGTGTTATTTACTGAGGCAAGCGTCACTACTGCTCATACTGAAGTGAAGTTTAACAGTTTGCACAAGTGTTAAACTTCAGTGTGTAGCTCATCGTTCTGCAGACAGGAATGATGTCATAGCCTCACAGGAATGATGTCACAACCTCATTCTGCATATTTATGTCTAGAGACCAGAATGTCATAGACATCTGGGGATGGGCTCTTTTGATTTAATAAACAACCTAGCAACCACCCAGAAATCCTAGCAACACTGCAGCACGCCTAAATCCACCCAGAACGCTGTAGCATCATGGCAGCAAGATTGCATGAAATGAAAAACATCAATATTTATGTATGTTACAGTATTTGTGTGTTTAAAAGATCTGTAGGTGCTTTAACAGGATTTAAGTGCATTTATCTCTATTGGTGTGTGAATGTGATTGAGAAATAAAGGAGAAACATTCATCTTTTACCCTAAAGACACAAAAGAGAGATTTATGTCCCATAATGACTGACCTTAGACCACAGCCAATGATTAGAACCATCTGGAGAGCTGATGAGTCCTCAGATACTAAACTGTGATGATCACAAATGGCATTCTGGAAAATCAGTCAGTGAGATAATCAACTTAGAGTTTTACTCTATGTGAAAATACTGTGCTAGACCAGCATGAATTTTAAGGCTATGGGAAGAGATTAGTGCAGGGTTTTGTTCTGGTCTGGTGACTATTTTATCTATTAATGGTCCAGGAACAACATGGATCATAGGCCAAACCCAGTCCCATTAATCAATAACTACATCAGATAATGGTAAATTATGGATTGAAAGGAATGTTTTGAATGTTTTGTGTGTGTTTTAGGAAGGACCGGGGGAGTGGCTGACTTTAGATTCTCAAGCCATAATGGCAGATAATGAAATCTGTGGCACCAAAGATCCAACATTTCACCGTGTGCTTCTAGACACTCGCTTTGAACTGCCACTGGGTGAGCTGATACAGCAATGACCACGAACACACAGTTTCCATAAACACCCAATCAAATCACAGGTTTAGTTTTCTGGCTTCAGTTCATGTCGGTTAGCTTTGAGGTTAGAAGATTTACAATCTTTTCCTCTAGGAAAACAGAGCAAAACTGTGTTCTACGTTTTCTACGCATTTGGCAGACGCTTTTATCCAAAGCGACGTACATTGCATTGAAGTTATACATTTTCTTAGTACACGTACTCCCTGGGAATCGAACCCACGACCTCTTGCGCTGCTAACGCAATGCTCTACCACTTCTTGTAACACAAGAAGGTTCTCGTCCTTCGTGTAGTGTTCTTGTAACACATTTGTAACACAAGTGCCCACAATGCCAGGATGAAGGGTTCAAAACATACATGTTAATAAAAATACAATACAATACAAAGTTTCTAGTCCTTCAAGATATCCCACCTTTACTCCCCGTTAAATAGGAAATACAGCAACACAGGATGTTTTTAAATTATTTTATAAAGTCTTTAAACATCATACACTTTTAGCAGTTGAGCAATGTTAAAGTAATCCTGCTGTTTAAAAATTGCAGCTTAAAACTCAAATACTTTGAAAGACATGGATATAAGTCCTCAACCAGCCAAAATTCATCCTGGTCTGTGGTGTCTGTTCATATAATCCTGCTCTGTGGTGTCTATTCTCTAAACAAATGAGATCCCCAAAAGATCTGTGTTCAGCAGAACTCACTGCAGCTTCACACTGAAACTCATTCGATAGATCTGACCTGCTGTCATTCCACAGAGACCCCGCTGGAGACTGAAGACTCATTCCCTGCTAGTCTTACAGAGCCAGGTTTTTTGACTTTTGGCATCTGCTCTTTTTGGCCAATCTGCTTATTTTAGCCAAGAACTGCCCACACAAGACAGTGACAGATCATCTGGAACTTACTTATTTTATGTAAATCTAAGTTAGAGTATAATTCTGATACCACAGTGGGATATGCAGGTGTGCTTCAGTTTGTCATAAAAACCCTTTAAATATCTTTCTAAACTTGAAAAATTCTGTCGCTAGGTATTCTGCAGAATTGCTTAAAGAGACAGCTCGGTACCTTGTGAACATGACTCTAGACTGATGAAAACCTGAGTAAACCTGGCCAATCAGATTGGAGCTTGTGATTTTAGATAAGGTCTTGCAATGTTTGTGCAATACCAGTCACCAGTCACATTGTGAGTAGTGTATGGGCGGTTCATGAGCGTACCTTCTGAAGCTAACACCAATCTTTTGTGTGTGTTGTCTGTTCCCTTCACAGATATCCCAGAAGAAGAGGCTCGGTATTGGGCAAAAAAACTGGAGCAGCTCAACGCTATGCGAGACCAGGATGTGAGCGTGTCCTCTCTCTCTCTCTCACTCTCTTACAGCTTTACATCAGTATAACAGGTCTTATGTGTGTGATTGTGATAGATTACTGTGTGTATGTCTTACAGTACTCATATCAGGAAGTTCAGGAGAGGCCGTTATCTGTTCCTGGAACACAGTGCTGTGAGTGCAACATTCTGCACATGTGCATCCATATTTTCATGCATTAGGGCTGCATGACATTGCATATGTCATTGCACGCTCATGCACTCAAGAATACATGTGAACATTAATGTAATTACGCCAACTTAAATTAATTTCAGTCATTAGAAAACTACAGTTGGACTTGGACCGAATAATGATAAAAAGCAGCCAATAAGAGCCCAGCATAGATGAGAGCTTCTTCATTATTGTTTAAAAATCATCGCAGGGTGATACCTCGAGAAACAACAAAAGAACATTTATGCAAATTCTAAGCAATGTGTGGCCACCATAAATACGCTAAAATAAAACATGGTTTAATTTATTTGGAATTTTCTACCTTTGTTTTATCTGATGTGTACTATTATTAAAATATGTGGAAAAAATATTAATAATGAATGAGTAAGTGATCCTAAACTTTCGACTGGTAGTGTACCTATACATTTTCTCACTTCCAGTCGTCAGCTACATAAAGGCAGGATGGTGTTTCTCAGCTGTACATGATCTTATAAGAATGTCTGTATATTCAGAACATGTGCTAAACATGTGAAAATCTGTTAAAGAAAGCTGGGAGTGCTTATTGAATTAGCTCAATATTTAGAAAGCAAATAAATGATATACCAGTATTAATTAGTACCATTTTGAGATTATCAGCAGTAATTGTGTCTGCTTGGCCGATTAACAGAATAACAGAGTGCGTTAAATGAATGATGGGCATTTGATTTCTGTGAAGCTCTCTGCAGATGACAGAAGACAGAAGTGCAGGTCTGATTATAAGTATCTATAGCGTCTGATGTTGAGAGTATTGCAGGCAGATCCGTTTCACATATAAATCAGATTATATGGACAGTTCTGAGCATCCAAACCGCTAAGTGCTGCAGTCAGTCAGTGTTTCCTGTCTGTGTCACAGGAAATGTAGTTATGAATGAAGGATATGACACCATAGCCTGCAGACAGCTGAATGAGCAGAAGTGTGTATGAATGAAGCTCTGACTGCTGTATTTCTGACACACACACACTCCCACACACTCCTTCTGTTTGTAAGAGTGCTGCTGACACAGCTCTCTAGGGGGCGGGACTGGTCTGTGGGGTCTTTCCATTGGCTGAGTCGCTCAATTGGGGATCACTGGATAGCAGCCAATACAATATCACCTTAATCACAGTCCACTGAGTCATCACCATGGCGATAATTTACCCTGTTACAGGAAGAATCTCAGACAACTTGACTTAAAGTAAACGGCTCTCCTACTTAAAGTTGGCACAATGTAATTGGATGTTAAAATGCTTCTTTGTTTCTAAGTTTAACATGCTGAGTCACTGTGAGTAACTCTTTGAAATCACTCAGCCATTGGTGTGAGTTTAGGTGGGGCTACCTGTTGTAGGGATTGTTTCCAACCTCTTTAAATACATATTTTCATATTTTTGCAATTCCAGTGGCACAGAAATTACACGTCACCTTAAAGGTTTTCTACATGGTGTTGATGTTAAAGATGTTGTAGCCATTTTTAACTTCTGGTAATACTCTCACAGCAGAGATACATATACAAGACAAGTTTATGTATTACATTTTAGTGCAAACATGTAAATGTTAAATAATAGCACTGCATTTTGGGTAATTTTCTGTCCTCTTTTGTCTAACAGGTAACTGGAGTTTGTGGGGTGACCAGCAGAGTAAGTTCTTTAAAAAATACAAAATAATATTTTGTTGAGATTTCCACAAATGTTAAACACCTCATTTTTGTCTGTAACACCACAGATATCATTCACATGTGACAAATAATGTTTAAATAACCATCAAGACATCCTATGTGCCTTAAGTTGACAGATGCCCTGTTTTTAGAAACAGATACAGAACCTATTTTTCTCTGTCCTTCTCAAATAAAATTTTTTCTACCACCATCATTTGTATATGAAACTGTAACAATCCTATCATTATGTGCAAAATGATTTTATAATTTACAGTCCATCTAGTTTAAACCTATAGGTTGTAGGAATGTTTCCTTAATTTTTTCATAAAGTAACACAAACATTAAAATTGTTTATTTTTAAGTTCTAGGAACTTTCCAAAAATCAAGTTTTTTAGACATTGTCAGTCAACTTTATTGCTTGGTTTGAACGATATTCAAACATTTTTTGTTCTGTAATATTTTTAAAATATAACAAGTTCTGTAATATTTTTAAAATATTAACCTTTTAGAGAACATTAGTCAACGTTCTGAGAATGTTCCTTGTTAGCAGGGGACAACCTCCTGAAATGCATCATGGTTCACTTCGGAATAAACACGATGTGAGATGAATTTTGCATTCAAGCGTCACAGTCAGAGACATGCTGCTGATGTCAGCGTGACCTTGAGAATATCTGTTGCGGTGTATTTTAAACCGTGTTGAGTATGAGCAATTGTAATACGTTTGCAAATACAGCTGTCTCTGATGTGCCTGTGTGCAGACAATGATCCAGACAGCGCAATGGATGACAGAGACAGTGATTACCGCAGTGAGACCAGTAACAGTATCCCACCACCCTATTACAGCACATCTCAGCCCAATGCTTCAGTCCACCAGTATCCCATGAGTCACCAGCATCGTAACCCCCGTGCCCCCTACTCCCACTCCATCAACAGCTGCGACCTCGACTATGACCACCCGAGAGGCATCAGGTGAGAGAGGAGAAAGACAATCATTTACTTCTGTCTTTATAATATTCACTCCTGTTTGCCTGTTTTCCAGCCCTGTTCTCATAAATGACTGTTTATATACAATATTACATATTACAATATTAACCCTAATGAATCATGCCTGAACATGCTATTCAAGGCTTTTAGGTTCACGCCAACAACCGCAACTTTAAAGATAACTATAACGAACCAGCGAACGTTATGTTCATTCTCAGCCTGTGCGCTGCAGTTTCACTGGCACAAAATGCACAAGCCCTTTAAATGTAAATGGATGTTGATTAGCTGTTAATGTTTTAGCATTCATCAGCTGGAAAATAATCGCTCAGACAGTGATCCCAGCGATACAGTTCCTCTGTATCATTACCTTTCTAGTTGTGGTGTTTACTATTCTCCAAAAAATCAACAACAATTTTTAATGCTTTATAGTTTTCGTTCTCATGCTTGAATGGGCCATTCGACCTGAAGCCATCCTGGAGCAGATTTAAATAGTTCTGGTGTTGATGCTAGTAGACAAGAGCAGACAGCAGTAGCACTGTTAGCTTAAATTGAGCAGGTGCCATAATTATATTTGTTTGACCTAGTTTGGTGTGTGTGGGTTGGTGTTGTCATGGCCTCTGTCTCCTCCTGTGTACTTTTAATATTAAGCTTTTGTTTCCTGTTTGGTCATCTGCTTCCTTCATTATTCATCATTAAGTCAATATTGCATGAGAAAGTGTTTCTCAGCCGGTATGAGAGTGTGTCAGTCTCTCTGTTTGCTTTCTCTTTGCTTTCTCTTTAATGAACTCATTTATCAGGTCTCATCAGTGTCTCTGTTTCTGCTTCTCTTACAAAGAACTCAGAGTTCATTGTCTGAGGTTTGATTCTCTACATCTTTATTTAACAGGACAAGTTTTCATTCATATATGAATATTTGACAAATGTAGTTTACCATCTTCAATATGGAAAGAGAAATGAGAATAGATAATCATATAAACCGTATGACTTAAAAATTCTTCATCGCAATAAACTTTGCTTTATTATTATTCATCCAAAGTGACTGACAGCAGAATAATTGTGACCCATGTCAAGTTTTGAGTCACTTTTCCATCCTAGCAATCACCAAAAGGTCTTGTCATCCATTAGTTGTCATGGTTACGACTGGTCAAGACAAAAATAAATTGAAAATTAATTGCATGACACTGATTGATATTTTATATTTTATATTACATTGTATCTTATTACACCTTTACTTGAGTTTGAAATACTTTACAGCGGGTTTGGGGTGGATGTCAAAAAGGTTGAGATCCACTGACTTAAAACCCCATGAAAGTACAGCTTAGTCAAGTTTTTATCAACAGCATCTCTCAGAACAGTGTTCTTAACACTTAAACCAAAGTTTGTGTCAATACGTGAATGTTTTGCTAACATAACATTTTTATTCTTTCTTTCTCTCTCTCTCTTTCTCTCTCTCTCATCAGTCCGACCGGAAGCTATGCGTCCTCAGCAGAGCTCAGTCATTGTAGTTCTCAACTAAGTGAAGAGTACGGTGAACGAGAGCTGTATGATGAGAATGACTCCTACCACTCCTGCCATTCATCCGTGTCATACAGCAAGGGCTCACCAGACTGGGATGAGACGCAAGGCGCTTACAGCGATGAATGTGCCTACAGCAAAGACGGAGGTGAGGAAGGTGCTCTGTATGAGGAAGAGGATGGTGACCTGTATGCAGAGGAGGTGGACATGTATGAGGGAGAGGAAGACTTCAACTATGAGGATGAAGATCTGTATCCATTGGATGGGACCCTCAGTGAAGACCAAGAGCCACCATTCACTCCCACGCCGACCAGCACGGCTCCCATGCTGAACGCATCATCTACCAGGCCTCCTCTGGAGAAACAGCCCTCGCTTCGCCAACAGCAGCCTCCGCAGCAGACACCACAATCTCAGAACACCAGCCTGCCACTGAACCAAGCTGTGGTTCAACCACCCAGTCAGACACAAGCTCAGCCGCCAGCCAAACCCCTGAACCAGCAGGTTCCCCAGCCACCCAGACAGCAGCCCCCACCCCAGCAGCAGTCTTCAGGCCCAATTCCTTCCGTTCAGTCCTTCTTCGCCATGGCCAAGCCACTAACGGCCGTGTTTGGGCTGGGTGGTTCTACCCCTCCACAACCTCCTGCACCAACATCTCAAACCCAGCCCCAACCTCAGGCCCCAACGATGCAGTCGCAGTCCCCAGCCCCACAGCCCCCTGCCCCTGTGACCCAACAGATGCCCCCAACTACAACAAGATCCCCTGAACCTCTCAACTCTGCCCCGACAGCCACCTGCAAAATGCCTGCACCAGAACCTAAACCTCCAACTCCCACAGAGGAAAAACTGCCCACAGTGGAGCCACAAATGGAGGAGGAACCTCCACTTCAAGAAGAAGAGTTCCCCATGGAGGAGCCACTTATAGAGGACATCAAAATGGAGAGTCCACCTCCCTCTCCACCGCTAGAAGAAGAGGAGCCTGTACCAGAACCAGAGAGGTATTGCAAACATCTTAATACACTCTTGTTTTTCAAACCTGGAGTTAAAGATAAAGTTAAAACAATTCACATAAATTGTGACAGTTTGGGTGTATTCAGAGGTACCACAATGAATCTTGGATTTTAATATTCCTGTAGCTTAACTGGTAGAGCATTGCAGTAGCAGCGCAAAGGCTGCGGGTTCGATTCCCAAGGTACACGCATGCTGATAAAACATGTATACCTTG
The DNA here is from genome assembly GCA_036877525.1 of Chromobotia macracanthus. Taxonomy (NCBI): domain Eukaryota; kingdom Metazoa; phylum Chordata; class Actinopteri; order Cypriniformes; family Botiidae; genus Chromobotia; species Chromobotia macracanthus. The sequence goes on from JAZGTH010000003.1 coordinate 4,301,426, forward strand.
AAAGCACTTTAAGCTGCTTTGGATAAAAGCATCTGCCAAATGCAAAAATGTAAGATATAAATGTACAAGCAAACATCTCTCTACTGTATGTCTGTGCAGTGAAGTGGTGAAGGAGGAGCCCAAAGAGCCTGTGGACCCTGCAGTTAGAGCTAAAGAGAACTGGCTCAGACTCTTTGAGAAAGTCCGGCAACAGCTGCAGGAGGTGAGACATAAGAGCGCTGTATGATCATTATTAAACATCATATTATTACTGCACTATTACAGAATGAGTTATATTTTCTTTATTGATATAGCAAGACTTTTGGTGGAGATTGGCTGGTCAGTTGTGTTAAACAGATGCTGAGATAGCATATGTTTAGAAAAAAACTCTATAAAACACACAAATGCTTTTTCTTTTGTGTTGACATTTTCTGTTGTTAGGAAGTTGGAGTGTCACATAGCATAAGTTTTCTTTGAATACCCAATAGCCTAAAGTGTCCATCACAACCCAACACAACCGCAATTTGCTTCTTGTTTTTGCTAGTCACTAGGGAATATAAGGGAATGTTATAATGTTCTCAATTTTGTCAATGAAGCATGCTGAGCGTATAGATTTCTTACAAAATTTTCTCATTTCATATTTTGTTAAGAATGTTTCACTGAAGCGTATCTGTTAAGATTTATAAATGTTTTTAATGGCAGATATTTTAAACACTCTCACACACAATTCCTACTTTCATCAAATAACTTTCATTTATTTTTTGGTACATCCACACCTTTCCTGCTGTATGGTTTTGATGTGATGAAACACATGCTAATGCTAACACCACTATAACGCTGTCATGTTTATTTTGCAGTTTGCCACTTCTTCTTTGCTTCTTTTGGTGTGTGCGTTATTCTGTTCACTCTTTGTTGTCTGTTTGTATCTCGGCGTTTCGTTGTCTTTCCAGCCTCTTTTCATTGCTATAGCGATTTGCATGTTCACTCAGATGAGCCATGATTGGACGAGAGTGGCAGGTGGGTCCATTGATGGTCGTGTGAACGTTGTGTGGTGGTTTGTGTAAATTGTTGACTTGTGTAAGGTGTGTGAACATAGATTATGAAGATAAATGCTGATAAAGAGGATAACTGTTGACAGGGCCAGTGGAACGTAGTTGTTAGAACTGAGATTAGATTGCTAAAACACACACTGAGGACTGACAACACTCCTGTTCCGCATATACCTGCCTCATCCCTGACTTTACAATGTTCAACCATGTTTAATGTGCTTTATAAAACCTACACTGTAAAAAATCCTGGCATTTGAACTATTCCTACTTGTTAATGTAACTTTGTAGACTAGGCTTGTTGAATCTTATGGCGAAATATTAAATGCATTTGTAAGTTGCTTTGGATAAAAGCGTCAGCTAAAAAAATAAATGTAAATGAGTTTTAAACTTCAGCTTCACACCATTGCATGCACGTGAATTTGGTCTTTAAAGGAGATCCAGCTAAAAGTTTTATGTTGTAAGAACATTCCCTAATGTTTCCATTTAGTTTACAAAAACATTAAGCAAAAACATTAAAGATGAAGTTACTGAATGTTCCAAACATCCAGTTTTTTATTTCAGTAACGTTTTTAAAATGTTCCACGAACAAAAAAGCTAAAAGTTAAAAAGTTTAAAAGCTCTACTAAAGTTACTGCAGGAACATTTTTGAGAACCTTTTCAAAGACATTTGCCAATGTTGTGAGAACGTTCTCTTTTAGCAAGGGAGTGTGTGTGCTGTTATTAATCTCAGTGATTGAATGGTTGATTTTTCATCTGATGGTCGTTAAAACAGGAAACAGAAAAAAAAGAAAGCCCGTATCTTGAGAGCAGAATATCACAGAGACGGGGGGTGGAGCTCCTTTGACCTTGGCTTGTCAACAACAAGAACACCCTTGTAATGTTGCACATAAAAGTGTGCTTAAACCACTCACAACAACTTAGCAACCGCTTGGCAAAGCCCCACAGCCATCTACCGTCACAGCGTTGAGTTTTGCACAGAGAAGCACCACTTGTTTCCAGAAAATGTAAATTCAGACCAAATGTTATATTGTCTACAATTGCAAACAATACATATCAAATAAATCAGGGTGTGATTTGACAACAACAGATGTTGTATCATATGCCACAGAATTTTATTCAGCATTTATCTTAAAGAACCAGAATGCAGCTAAACAATGTCTCTCGATGCTGTTAATTTCATAAATGTTTTGCATATGAAGTGAATGTCATGTTTTCTTTTATTTGATTTTAGAAACAAATGTGCATTTGTTCAGTGATGTAGTTTGTAACAATGGAAGCTTAATAATACTGATTGTACAGGCTCTGAATTCATAGTGGATATAGTAAAGCCATTATAAGCCTCGCATCAGTTGATTTCTTTATTAATGCACCACATTCAGAGAATGTTTTTAGATTATTTCGCCTCTTTTGGATCTTTGCTTTAGCGTTTGTGTGAAGGAAAATGTGCTGTGTTGCTGTGTCTGTGATGAATATAGAAAAGGTTTGGATCAAGGCTAATCAAACATTTCTCTCCCTTTCTTTCTTTGTCTCTCTCTCTCTCTGTCTCTCTCTCTCTCTCTCTCTTTCAGGCACGAGGAGAGACAGACTCTCAGTCTCTGTGGTTTGGTAAGGGAGGGTAAGTCAAACTCAAGGTCATTTTAATAACTTATAATTAATAAGCAATACAAACAGAAAGTCAAATGAGCAAGAATGACATAACAATATCACTCACAAGTATTAAAACTCAGACTGTAACTCTGTCTGCAACAGAGAAGATGCCACCATAAATGAAACACAGCTACAGATTGATTCAAAATAAAGTTGTTGCATTTCTGAAGTGTGTTTAGAAACCCATTTGTACTGAATGTGACAGTCATCAGAATGATTTTGTGCTCTTCAGTTAGACAGGAAATGTTTACACTGATTCATTGCAAGGCAAATGATTAAAATGTTAATGAAAAACAAACAGTAATTTTGAGGAAATGAATGCGTCTGTTTCTTCACTCGCTGTTGCGGACGGGAGCTGTTTGAAATAATTTTTCATGCAACATTATGTTTATGATAGTATGCTTTGTCTTTCTGTAAAGGATGGGAGGAGCATTATACAGCATTGACAGCATGCCGGACCTGCGCAAGAGAAAGACGATTCCTCTGGTCCGAGATCTGGTAAGATCAGAAAAGTTTCTGTGACACTCAGTACATACACCCAACACTGAAACATCAGAATAAAGCTGATTAACATGTAGAGCAACATTGAGCCGATGTACAGAAGTCCAGCTGTGAATTGGGTTGTGCTAACTCTTTCTTTACGTGACCTGTCACATTGGGGTGTCACTAAGCATAGTCATGTTCAACCAGAGATGTGAACTAACTCACAGGTGAAAATCTAGCTGGTGTCATGTGATGTCTCATGTATTTATCTGTCAATCACAATACAACACAACACAGAAGACAAGAGAGAAAAGATCTTCCAGATTCATATTCTAATTTCATTTAATTGTTTTTAACACCGTCTTGTCTTTTTTTTTTGTCGTTTTTGCCTTCGCTGTTTGGACTCAGGCTATGGTAAGAATGTCTTCTTATCATTTAAAGCTATGATTAGGGAAGTGTATTCATTATTAATAATAATTATTGCTACAATAATAATAATTAATAATAATTATTGTTGTTATAGAGTGGTTTATAAGTAAAAAATGTTCATATCATCAGTGTAACTCAGAGGAAACTTAGGTTTCTCTTTTATTGCTCTGGAGTTGCTATTTCATTGCTCATGAGACTTAATGGAATTCTGTTTTGTTTCAGAGACCTGTAACTATAATTCCTCAGGAGAAGTAAAATAACTTATAAGGGATATAAGGGAAAAACAGTGACATACATTAAGAGTATAAAGTTAAATTATGAATAGAACTGTAGAGATCCTTTGCTTTGGAAGAATTTGACGAGAAATATTCGAATCTATCTCAGGATTTCTTTTGATTGCAAACTTTGGTATCTTGGCAACAATCTTAAGTCAGTGTTAAGATCTCTTCTGAAACTCTGCAGGAGACACGTGAGATGACTGGAGTCTCAACTCCCATCTCAGGAAAAAAAACCCAAGCCAGTATCTCCTTTTGTTTTCTAGTTGATCTCACTGATGTCTAGGAGAAATAACTGAGATCTTGTCATCTGTGATGTTTGTGTGTTCAGTCTCTAGTGCAGAACTCACGTAAGGCTGGAATTACATCTGCCATGGCGTCTAGTACACTCAATAATGAGGAACTGGTAGGTGACCTCTCTCTCATTCTGACTTTTACTTACATTTAAAACACTTTTTCATATGTAAATTAAAAGTAATTATAACAAACATATCATTATTTACATTATAACATTTTTATTTATTACAATTGTGTGATTTGCATCTTATTCCAAGGTACTTTAAAGCATCCCATGGTATTAGTGATGGTAAAATTATGATACTTTTTGTGCATATTTTTCTGTCACTCAGTTCTGAGTGTGAGTCTCAAATTGTATGTTTGTACTCCTGCAGAAAAGTCACGTCTATAAGAAAACCCTCCAGGCACTGATTTACCCCATCTCCTGCACCACACCACACAACTTTGAGGTGTGGACAGCCACCACACCCACCTACTGCTATGAGTGCGAGGGGCTCCTGTGGGGCATCGCCCGACAGGGCATGCGCTGCACTGAATGTGGGGTCAAATGTCACGAGAAATGCCAGGACCTGCTCAACGCTGACTGCCTGCAGAGTGAGTCATAATGCAGTAATTAATAATCAAACACATTCTTCTCTCTCTCAAATATGATTGACTTTGTTGAAGTAGTTCAGGTGGTTCTTTTTTAAAACCTGTTATCAAATAATTCATTGATTCATTCAGATGATTCATTGAGTCATCACTTCATAGTTTCTCTATGAATGATAGAGGGATGTGATGTAACTATTACTAAAAATAACCCATAACCACCAAAGTTTATCTGTCTAGGATAGTAGCTTCACCACTAAAAGGATGATTTAGACAATTTTACAGCTCTAACTTTTTTGTGTGTGTAGAAAAATATGATTTTGTTACAAAAATTCACATTGCATATAAGCCCCATTACACTTGCCCACCTAATCTTTATCCAAGTGTATTTTTATTTACACTCACACTTTTTAAAAATGTGGCAGCCCAATATAAAAAACTTCCAAAGCAAACAGAGTATATAGTTCAGCCATAAAAGTCAGAGGCTTTAATCCTTTATTAGATTCTGCCGTCTGCAGATGATTTTCTGCTCAGCAGTCTTCAGAGAATCGTAAACACATTATAGAGATGAAACATGTTTGAAATTGTACACATATATGTATGTATGTTCAGAGTTTGGTGTGATTATATCCTACAAAGTATTGTGAGGCAAAATACCCATCTGTATCTCCCATTTGTATTCCTCAGGAGCTGCTGAGAAGAGTTCTAAACATGGTGCTGAAGACCGCACACAGAACATCATCATGGTTCTGAAGGACCGGATGAAGATTCGAGAACGCAACAAACCGGAGATCTTCGAGCTGATCCAGGAAGTGTTTGATGTTCCCAAGGCGAGCCATGGCACTCAAATGAAACAGATCAAACAGAGCGTTCTGGACGGGACGTCCAAATGGTCGGCCAAGATCAGCATCACAGGTATACTCGTGATTACACTTTTCAGCTATTGTGCAGGACCATCCAGTGACCTTATCATTCTAACCGGCTGTCAACGGCTCTCCGTCAGTGGTGTGTGCTCAGGGTCTCCAGGCAAAGGACAAGACAGGTTCCAGCGACCCATACGTCACTGTACAGGTGGGAAAAACTAAGAAGAGAACCAAGACCATCTATGGCAACCTTAACCCCATCTGGGACGAGAGCTTTCACTTGTGAGTGCAGTTTTTAATGTATCTGTGAATCTGTGGATCATGTCATGTATTCAGTTCATTTGATTTCATTAACAGATACTGGCATACAACATAGGTTTAAAGGCATATCATTTATTTATTTTGTATGTTTCAATTCAAAACAAAATTACTATAGTCCCATTTGGGGTTATTTAATGAGGTTTTGATGAGTTTACATTTATTGTAAAATGAAAAAAAAATTAATATTTGTAACCCATGCTGGCAAAATGAGTTGGAATGAGCATGGGCTAATTACAAGTTACAGAGGTGTACCTTTCTAAATCTTTTTTGCTTTGTTTTAATAATCCATCCACAAATGCTGCCTTTTTTGTGCTCTCTTCCCAACAACTGGAGTTTCAGACAGGTGTAGCTCATTAATTTTTTGTCCGATTCCAACAAATCTGAAAGCTTGTTTGTGATGGAGAATGTGAGAATAACAAGAACTCATTTTTGAATATGTGCTGATTGTGACTTATTTTGCCAGCACAGGTCACAGTTTATAATATTAAATAAAGATTTCATATTACAGAAAGAATGAGTAAGTGACCCTAAACGTTTGAACAGTAGAGTGAATATAAATCTAGCTAAATAGCCTAGACAGTATTACACAACTAGTTGACCCCTCTCTACTCTTCAGGTAAATGAAGTTCAACCTGTCACATGTTTTCTGCGTGCAGTGAGTGCCACAACTCATCCGACAGGATCAAGGTGCGAGTTTGGGATGAAGATGATGACATAAAGTCCCGTGTGAAGCAGCGTTTTAAGCGGGAATCGGATGACTTCCTGGGACAGACCATCATTGAAGTGAGAACCCTTAGTGGAGAAATGGATGTCTGGTATAACCTTGGTGAGCAGGTCTTTGTGTTGAATGATTTGATGGTCTTTGAGCTGCAGCTTTGAAATGATGAGATATTCCCTCTCTCTCTCTCTCTCTCTGAACAGACAAGCGCACTGATAAGTCGGCTGTGTCCGGGGCGATCCGCATGCACATCAGTGTGGAGATCAAAGGAGAGGAAACTGTAGCTCCTTATCATGTTCAGTACACCTGCCTGCATGAGGTACATGCAGACCATTAAACATTCATCCTTAAAACAGCTCCATAATTAAAACAGCTGATTTACATTATATTGAGTTGACATACATGTGTTAAATATATCAGCTACAAATCAGCAAAATGAAGCTGTTTCCTACACAAGATTAAGATAAAGCTTCACTGTCTTCTTATCATATTTGAGAATCTACTATCTAATTATATATCTAATAAATCTGATAAATATAATCGAACTATACATGAAAATCTAATTTGAAAATCCGAGTTTATTTTCTTCTACACATTCCTGCTCTTATCGTGACTGATTTATCAGGGCACATTATTCCACAGAAAAACATGTATAAATGGCCTGTGATGTGCAGTATGGCATTTTGTCTGTTTTTGTGACTTCTTTACCTGTGATGCTTTGTAGCACATCTTCCACTACACCACTGAGAAGCAGAACAATGGTGTTGTGAAGATTCCTGATGCCAAAGGTGATGACGCATGGAAAGTGTACTTTGAAGAAACGGCGCAGGAAATTGTGGATGAGTTTGCCATGAGATATGGGGTGGAATCTATCTACCAGGCCATGACGTAAGCAAAGTAGATGAATAAATGAATCTATGTTTACACTACAGACCTCTATGAATAAGTAAATTAATAACTGCTGTTACCCAAACCAGTGAAGATGTCATAGATATAGTGTTTTAGCAGAGTTCAAGTGTACACACAAATACACTTTCATTTCTTGTGTGGATGCATTTTCTATTGAAACAGGAAGCTGGATGCTTATAGCACTAAAGTATTTGATCAGCTAGAAGTTAACTGGCTCTTTGTGAGAGCATTATCGATAGAATGACAATATCAAAATCATGGAGCACTCACAAAACGTCATTGGTCAGATATGGAAACCCTGTTTAATCCTGTTAACAGTATCTGTGAGTTGAGATAATGAACATAACTTGACACCGACACATGTTAAAAACTGTAATGTTCAAATGAGTTTTCGAACCCATGGTCCTGCAAGCAGCTCAACAAGCCTCCATTGTAAGTAATGTGAACATGTTTTCCGTGCGTGTTTACAAACTGAGGGGTGAGTAGTCATTATTTACTGTAGTAATCAACAGCAGGCTACAGATGCTGTCAATAGAGATTAGGTTCTATTTGACCTTGCAAATAGGATGACAGATTCACAAGTGCAGCAGGTTGTGGTGTGTGTGTGTTTGTGTGGGTTTACTTAACCATATATTGGGGACATTGCTAAAAATGCTATAAAATATAGTAAATAATTTTTTTTTTTATTTGTGGGTAAGGGTTAGGTTATTATGTTTAGAACTGTCTGTGTATGAAAACAATAGAAGTCTATTGTTTTTAGAAGTCGTTTGTATGTGTGCAGGCATTTTGCGTGTCTGTCATCGAAGTACATGTGTCCTGGTGTTCCTGCGGTCATGAGCACGCTTTTGGCAAACATCAATGCTTACTACGCTCACACGACGCAGTCTTCCAACAACGTCTCTGCCTCTGACCGCTTCGCTGCGTCAAACTTTGGGGTCAGTTTGCATACAAACCCGTTCAGATCATGTACATGTAGAAATATCGATGAGCTACAGATTGGATTGAAATAATGGCTTTAAAATTTTGTGGTTCTCAGTTTGAGTTGTTGATGTTTATCATACTTGAATTTTTACAGAAAGAGAGATTTGTGAAACTGTTGGACCAGCTGCATAACTCTCTAAGGATAGACCTTTCTATGTACAGGGTATAGTCTCACATTTACACCATTGACCTCTATATTTACACCACTGACCTCTATATTTACACACTGGCCTCTATTTTCACACCACTGACCTCTATATTTACACCACTGACCTCTATATTTACACACTGGCCTCTATATTTACACCATTGACCTCTATATTTACACACTGGCCTCTATATTTACACACTGGCCTCTATATTTACACCACTGATCTCTATATTTACACAGTGACCTCTGTACTTACACCATTGACCTCTATATTTACACACTGGCATCTATATTTACAAACTGGCCTCTATACTAACACCATTGACCTCTATATTTACACACTGGCCTCTACATTTACACACTGGCCTCTACATTTACACACTGATCTCTACATTTACACCACTGATCTCTACATTTACACCACTGATCTCTACATTTACACCACTGATCTCTACATTTACACACTGACCTCTACATTTACACACTGATCTCTACATTTACACACTGACCTCTACATTTACACACTGATCTCTACATTTACACACTGATCTCTACATTTACACACTGACCTCTACATTTACACACTGATCTCTACATTTACACACTGACCTCTACATTTACACACTGATCTCTACATTTACACACTGACCTCTACATTTACACACTGACCTCTACATTTACACACTGACCTCTACATTTACACACTGATCTCTACATTTACACACTGACCTCTACATTTACACACTGACCTCTACATTTACACACTGATCTCTACATTTACACACTGACCTCTACATTTACACACTGATCTCTACATTTACACACTGATCTCTACATTTACACACTGACCTCTACATTTACACACTGATCTCTACATTTACACACTGACCTCTACATTTACACACTGATCTCTACATTTACACACTGACCTCTACATTTACACTACTTCTGTCTATTTGTATGTGTTTTAGAATAATTTTCCAGCCAGTAGTCCAGAGAGGTTGCAGGATCTAAAGTCCACTGTAGATCTTCTGACCAGCATCACTTTCTTCAGAATGAAGGTCTTTCTTCATTGTTTCATCTGCTTCACTGTAGATTTAATATTAGAGTTAACAACATATGCTTTGTGTCATTAAACACATTGTGGTCATTTTAACACACTGTATCACTTTTACTGCACTTTAACTGACAACATTTATTGATCTTTAAAAAGTCAGAATTTAGGTCTCATGGCCAAGATGAATCTCTCACGTTGTGTGTTTGTGTGTGTTTACAGGTTCAGGAACTTCAGAGTCCACCCAGAGCGAGTCAGGTTGTTAAAGACTGTGTCAAAGCTTGTCTCAACTCAACATATGAGTACATCTTCAATAACTGCCATGAGCTTTACAGCCGAGAGTATCAGAACGACCCAGTGAGTTTATGTGTGTGTTTACTTAATTATATATTGGGGACAACGATGTACCCAAAAGTAAGCAAAACCTGACATATCTGAGCAAAGCCTTCTTTTAGGGACATCCTCATTTGTAAAAATGCTATAAAATATGGTAAACAACGTTTTTTTTAAATTGTAAACATGCATTATTTATAACTAGATGCATATAAAAACAATTGAAGTCCCCATTTATGTAATGTCTCCATTTAGATAGATAAGTAAACAAGTGTGTGTGATTGTTTGAGCATATGTGTCTGTGAGCATGCATGCATGTGAGTGTGTGTGAGCGTGCATGAGTGTGTTTATACATGTGTTTTTATCAGAGGCAGTAAGAAGAGAGAAATTGCAGTGTTTAACATGGCAAGAAAGTCCCACCTCTTAGTTAACAAAGAGTTTTATAAATCAGGTTATTGTTACTGGTAATGATTATGTCAGTTCTTACTCTGAAATAATTGTAGCTGTAATTGTAGCTTCACACAGAGTATTACAGCAGGTTCTAGAGTGGGTGGGATTTCAGGCTGAGGATCACAGCAGGTTCTGGAGTGGGCAGGATTTTGCACGGAGGATCACAGTGGGTGGGCGGGGCTTCACACGAAACATCACAGCAGGTTCTGTATTGAGTCTCTGGAATTTTTTCTGCTGTCAGGCTGAAATGATCATGCTGATTTTATGCTGTTTAGTTCTTCAAAGTCAAATGCCGCTTGCATAGAAGTTTTTTTTAATGGAAAATGAAATATTGATTAGAGTTGAGGTGTTGAGCAGTTATGAATCAAGAAGAGCTGCAGTGAAACGTGTTTATCACCCACTCTCTCTCTCTCCCTCTCTCTCTCTCTCTCTCTCTCTCTCTCTGCACTTACACTGCAGAACTTTATTAGCAAGATGGAAGACACATCTGGAGTTTTTGACACCTCATAACTGCAGCACTGACTGATGCTCCCACAGTGTGTGTGTGTTTGTGTGTGTGGGGAAGCTCAATGAATGTGCATTTGAGAAGAAAAGTATATTGTTCTGGAAGTGTTCATGTATGTGATGTGAACATAATTTCTTGTCTGTGATTTTTATTCAGTCCAAGACAGTCCCTCCTGAAGAACAGGGTCCGAGTATCAAGAACCTGGACTTCTGGTCTAAACTCATCACACTCATTGTGTCAATTATAGAGGAGGATAAAAACTCCTACACGCCCTGTCTGAACCAGTGAGTTTGTGTTGACAACTTGGCTAATGGTTGAGATTTTGAAGAAATATTCTGGGTTCTTTTCAATTGTGGATGTCTGTCAACAGCTGTATGCAGCCAGTGACCAACATGAAAATAGCTGAATCATAATAGCTGAATATGAGTTGGTGGTACATAAATATTAAAAGATGAAAACAATCTGGAATATTCCTTTAAAAAGAGCAACTGTGATGTGGACGATGCATAGAAAAATACATCTACAAGTTCCTCTCTCTCTCTTTGTCTTTCTCCCACTGTCTTGCTCTCTCTTTCGCTCTCTGTCTGTCTCTCTCCCACTGTCTCACCCTCTCTCTCTTCATCTCTCTCTCTCCCTCACTCTAACTCTCTCTGTCTCTCCCTCCCCTTTGCTGGTCCAGGTTCCCTCAGGAGCTGAATGTTGGGAAGATCAGTGCAGAGGTGATGTGGAACATGTTTGCTCAGGATATGAAGTATGCCATGGAAGGTAAACACACATTCTGTCTCTCCTGTGGGAGACTGGAACAAATTAAATATCAACAAAGAAGAGAGAGATTTAAAGAGTGATCGGACAGTGAAGCCAAAGGCTGTTTATTACTGAATACTGACCTGCTGGGTTCTTTAGAGAGATTTCCAGAATGTCTGTATACATCACACATAAATGAAAATGTCTTGCCTAAAAATAAAAAAATGCTATTGTAATATACTCACTCTCATGCTGTTTTAACCAGCATCATTTTCTTTTAAAGGATCATTTATTTATTTTTTCAGAGTTTCTTTATTAAACTTAAGCCCAACTGTTTTATTTATATATATATTTACACCCTCCAACTCTTCATGCTCTTTAAAGCAGCTGAAATTGCTTAGTGTTTAGTAGTTCTGCCTGTTCATCTCCAGCATCTCATCTGGTATTTTCTGTCTGTCAGAGCATGAGAAACAGAGGCTATGTAAGAGCGCCGACTACATGAACCTGCACTTTAAGGTGAAGTGGCTCTACAATGAATACTGCAAAGACCTTCTGTTCTTCCAGGACCGTGTGCCGGAGTACCCTGCGTAAGACCTCTGAAAATCTTCAAAAAACACTCTGTACCACTGTACCGCTCACGTTCCCTGTACCACATATAAATCCATGAAAATCCTGTAGGGTCAAAGCTTCCCACACAGAACTAATTCCGCTAAATTACTATATGATGACATTTATAACATACAGTCATGATGGGATGTTTTGCATTATATATTGTATAAAATTTGCACAGTATACGACAATAAACATTAGAAACAAGTTGAGCACACTGCAGTGCAGACTGCTTTACTGGTTGTAAAAGTAGAGTATGAGTAGTATGAGTGCTGTGCTGTTCCCACCACACCCACCGACGAGTTTGTTAGTGTCTATACAGCTTGTCTATACAGCTTGTCTTCATGTCTCGATAGGTGGTTTGAGCCGTTTGTGATCCTCTGGTTGGATGAGAATGAGGAAGTTTCCAGAGACTTCCTGCATGGTGCTCTGGTCAGAGACACAAAGGACGGGGTAAATATCACTTCAGCAAATTAGTACAGGTTTAGTAATAACACCCTAAAAACACATGTAAACACACATGCAAAAAAAAATTAAAAAAAAAAATTTTTTTTTTTTTTTTTGTTTTTTTTTTTTTTCCCACACATAAATAAAAATGTCTTGCCTAAAAATAAAAAAAATGCTATTGTAATATACTCACTCTCATGCTGTTTTAACCAGCATCATTTTCTTTTAAAGGGATCATTTATTTATTTTTTCAGAGTTTCTTTATTCTGTGTGTTATTCTAAAACACATGTAAAAACACATGCAGAAAACAATTAAAGAACAAATATTACTGTTTGTGAGCGTTTGTGTGGAGTTTAAATCTGCAATCCGTAACTTTTTTAACGTAAAGTATGTATGTAAAGTAACCTGCAATTTTATCCTTCAAACAGATATGGTGATAAACGTTATGGACTGCAGCTCTGTACTCTGTTTTAGTTTAAAATATTTTTAATATTTAAACCGTCTATTCATTCACAAGATCAGCAGATATACTGTTTCAAATCTGCCCATCAGTCAGTATAAAATTTATTCAAAAAAATTTTTCATTATTATAAGCAACTGTAAAGGTGACAGAAGGATTTGGTCAGTCCTGTCTGAGTGGGCCATTTCTAGTCAGAATTAACTGCAGTGTTGACCAGACTTCATGTAGATGGTCAAACATTTCACAGTATATTTGTCATGTCCGTGTTGATCATTTCTCTCCACAGTTCCAGCAGACGTCGGAGCATGCATTATTCTCCTGCTCTGTGGTGGACGTCTTTTCTCAGCTCAACCAGAGCTTTGAGATCATCAGGAAGTTGGAGTGTCCTGATCCACAGATTGTTGGGAATTACATGAAGAGATTTGCTAAGGTGAAAAAACACAAAGTGCAAATATCAAACCCACACAAAGAGAAGCATAATAGCAAAATAATTAAACATTATCATATTGAATAATAACTATTAAACATTAATTAAAATCACATAATGCAAAAATTTAATTCTCATAAGACTTTTTTTTTTGGTTTCTCATAGTGGCTTCAAATGTTAACTCAATGAAATTAGAACTGAGACTGTTATAATATTATACAGTTAAACAATTTAAAGGCTTCTTCCCCTACAGTTAAACAATTTAAAGGCTTCTTCCCCTTCAATAAACAATTTATCTCTTTCTCTCTCTCTCTCTCTCTGTCTCTCTCAGACTATTGGGAATGTTCTTCTCTCTTATGCTGACATAATTTCTAAGGATTTCCCCAATCACTGTCAGAAGGAGAAAGTGGTACGTAACAACAAAACATCTGTGACATGACATTACCATGACTGATGATAACTGAGACCGTCACTGTCTGCTGAGGTGTGTGTGTATGTGTATTTGTGCGTGTGTGTTGTGTGTGTGGGAGTGAGAGAGTGTGTTTGTGTGTTTTAATGTCATTTTAACTTCTGTATGTTCTGTATTTCAGCCTTGCATCATCATTAATAACATTCAGCAGCTGAGGGTTCAGTTGGAAAAGATGTTTGAGGCGATGGGTGGGAAAGATGTGAGTCCACGTGAAGCTCTTTCAGAAAACCTGCTGCTGCACAACACAAGCACACAGTCACAAATCATGAGCTTCCTGTTTCTTAGACCCCAGTCACCCTACACGTCTCTTCTCCAGAGTCCTAGATTGTACTTAGCTTAGCCAAAATTATCTATGCTAAGATTTATGCTAGTATCGACATTCATTTTGTAACTCCATACTTTTACTGCATGTCAACAATTGTTTCATTCACATTTATTTTTGTTCCTTAAGACATTTTAGAAAAAACCTTTATTATAGGAAAAACATTATTTTCTTTTGTTCTGTTGATATAAAAGCATGTGCCCAGCTTAACAAGTTTAGATTTTAAGAACATTTCCCTAAAGTTTCTATGAGATAACAAAAACATTAAGAATGTTATTTATAATCTAGGAACATTCAAAAATCTAGTTTTTAGATGTTATATTAATGTTATTACTTGGTTATAAGAATGTTATTCAAACTTTTGTAATCTTAAATTCTGTTCCACTAACAACATAAGAATAATGTTTTTTTTTTGTAAATCTGAATGTTCTGAGAACATTCCCTGTTAGCTGGGTCAGTGTTGAGATGCTTCTTTTACCCAAACGTTTTGTTTTTATTCATTTATGGACCACCGACATTCCAGCCCTCCGTTCACCCATAAATCTCTTTTAACAAATCAATTCATTTCTCCTCACCTTCTCATCTGAGTCACCCAGCAGTAGAACAAACACTCTTAACCAAAATCAGATCGCTGATCGTTCTGCATGTTTCAGACACGTTCACCAGACAGATTACATTATTCTCGCCTTCTCTCAACGTTTACCTTCACGTCATGAATCATTCATAACCAATATCGTTAATGTGCCCTGACAGACAATTGGAACCATGAATATTCAGCACATAATGCATAATTCATAGGTTCTAAAAATGTTTGTGGCTGTAATGTTCCATTCTCTTCACTGCAAACACATTTGCTGGGTTTCCATTACTTAATAAATGTGCAGGACTGACGTCTCTCAGCGCATAATAAAAAGACTGGCTGTGTGTCATTAGAGGGCGGGGCTTTTGAGCAGAAATGAGCTCACATTTGATTTATAGTTACTTGTATAGAAGCCCACGTGTGCCATACGTCTGTGTGTTTTTCTGCAGTTGAACGTGGAGGCCAGTGACTTTCTGAAGGATCTTCAGGTCAAACTGAACAATGTGATGGATGATCTAAGCAGGATCTTTGCTGTGAGGTTGGTTGGGGATGTTTTTTTGAAAGGCTTTGGCTAATTTGGCTAAAAGGTGTCTTGAATTTTCCTCTCTACTGCCATCTCTGTTTGAAACTTAATTTAATGAAAATTTAATAAAATTGCAGGTTACTTTACATACTTTTCATTACCTATGTTCTACTCAATACATGTGAACTCGAATGATGTTAAACTGACATTTTCAAGGAAATCAGACCCAGTAGCTCACATTATAAATCATTTTTACTGTTGGGAATCAATGTAATGTAAGGAGCTTGTGCTGAACACTGATCTGATATACAGGTGCTCAGTAACTGTTTTTTGTTCATTTATAACCCAAAAATGTTACAGATTATCTGTTGTGTGGTGTGCAGCTTTCAGCCTCACATTGAGGAGAGCGTGAGGCAGATGGGTGACATTCTGAGTCAAGTGAAAGGAGCGAACGTGCCCGCTAATGGCAACGGCAGCCTGGCACAGGACGCCGACAATGTTCTACAGCCTATCATGGACTTCCTGGACAGCAAGTGAGATTTACAGATGAGAACACATCCGCGCTGCTGTGTGATGTTGGGGAAGCTGTTGAGACTGTGCCAGGCCACAGGAACTAGTTCATGCTCCCCTTCTGATAACAGAACTGAGCTGCACTGACTTAGTTTAGTCCAATGAGACTTTGGTTGTTTACATGTGATCAGCTGTGGATGAAGTTTTGAACCTAAAATGGATACAAGCAAAAGTGGCAAAATTCTCTTACAAAGTACTGTTTAAAAAAATGTGTTTATGAATTATTGTTAGGCATCTAAATTTTAAACATTACTTAAAAAGTCTTTGTATTATGATATTTGTCTATTAAAAGGGAGATTTATGTATTTATTTACATTTTTGTTTAAATTATTAAATTGATAATTTATTAACAAAAAAGGAGCTTTACTACATCCAGGCATGGGGGCAATAACTTTGCTGTCAGATCATATCATTCACCTTTTTTAAGTATTTCGTATACATTACAGTATCAATTACAGTGTCAGTCTGAACCAGATTTGAACTATTAAATCTAAAAAATGAGTCACATATACTACTTAACTAAATATGTATTTTGCTACAAACTATGAACTACTCACTAGAAAAACTGAAAGCTGCTGTGAAAAACACTATTAAAATGTAATTAATCTGAAGTGTGCAGTTAAAATAATGATTGTTGATGTTAATTATTGTCTGGCGTGTGTTTCTCTTTCAGTTTAACCCTGTTTGCTAAGATCTGTGAGAAGACGGTTCTCAAGCGCGTGCTGAAGGAACTGTGGAAGCTAGTGATGAACACTATGGAGAAAACCATCGTCCTGCCACCACTGACCGACCAAACGGTGTGTGTGTGTGTTTGTGTGGTCATAAACATTCATACTCTCCCGAGAGAATACTGTGGTATCACAATAAACTTTGAAACCACAGTAATACCAAGCTGCAGAACCATTAATTACCATGGAATTCTATATCAATATGGTAATCACACAGAACCAAGGTAACTATGGTATTATGTGATAATACCCACACCTTAAGAAGTTTATTTAACAAAGTTTGTGAGGAGCACGGTCATGTAATCTAACCAATCATCTTGCAGGGGTGCATATATATGTAGCCATCCCTCACCTCTGTCCCATGACAGCTTTGCAGCATCCCTCCTTCACCCCATCACATCACTCTTGGCTGGTATCTACCTCAGTCAAGAATTGGGGTAGTACTCTGTGTTCGGGCCAAATTGTGAACTCTGAGCCCTCCCTCCCTACAGCACGCCAAATATGCATTTATGATAATTTGCGATTACATGTTTGTGCGATCCATGACTTTTTATGATTTATTGCCATGACATTTCCATTTGAAAATTCCATGATTTTCCAGGGTTTTCACTCTGGAAAACTCTGTTTCTGGTTGTTTATGGTACTGATCACAGTTTTCTATAATCACATGGATGAGATTTGTTTTATTGTGTGTGTTTTATTGTGTGTTGAGTGTGTTGTTTTATTGTGATTTTCATTCTTTACTTATTTGCTGTTTTTCATCATCATTCTCCTCTTCATCATCTTCATCAGATGATTGTAAGTATAAACGTATGTGTGTGTATGCGTTTAATGAGTGTGTGTGCTCCTAATGAGTTTCCATGTCTAATGATTTTGTCGTCCTGTTATCTCTTTGTCTTTCTGTCACTCTTTCTTTCTGTCTGTCTCTCTCTCTCTCTGTAACTCTGGCATGATGCACAACAGAATTTTATTGCATCTGTTCTGTCACAGAGCACTCAGCCTTTACTTCCTGTGTCTCTCCTTTACTTCCTGGTTCTCTGTCCAATCACACTCTATATAATTCAGCAGAGACTCATCCTGCTCATATTTCACCCCAAAATCAAAAGAAGGACAGAGGTTTAAGACGCTTAGGACTTTCTTGCATTGTGCAAAGAAAAGAACATTTTAAGGAAAAAAATCTGATTCTGAAAATCTGATGATATCTGTAATTTGATTTTCAATGGCTTTAATTTTAAATGAGAATCACATCAGAATCAGAATAATTTTCAATAAAATAATGTCACAATGCAAAAAGTACATAATTTTCTGTAAATTTTTATGCAGAATATGTTTTTCTTTTAATTTTGGGATGAAATGTGACTTGGAACAAGGCATTTCTACATGACACAGGTCACAAACAAGTCACTGAGTTTTGTCTTTTTATTATCAATAATTCACTTTTTGTAATAAGGTGTTGTCTTCTCTCTCTCTCTTTCTGTGGTCTGTAGGGGACACAGCTCATTTTTAATGCTGCTAAAGAGTTGGGTCAGCTCTCCAAACTGAAGGTGTGTGAACAACACTTTAACTAAACTGTCCTAAACATTGAATATTTCTGAGCTGGCTTTGATAATGAAACTGTTTTGTGAATGCTGTTTTCCTGTCCGACAGGAGCACATGGTGCGAGAGGAGGCCAAAGCATTGACCCCTAAACAGTGTGCAGTCATCGAGCTCGCGCTGGACACTATAAAGGTTGAACCAGCACTGAAAAAACTGAACCAGAATCAGGTCTGTTACCATCAGGTGTATGAGAATTGACACTGAAGGTGTGTGTTTGACTGTGTAACAGCAATACTTCCACGCTGGTGGTGTGGGCCTGAAGAAGACATTTTTGGAGAAGAGCCCAGACCTGCAGTCTCTGCGTTATGCCCTCTCTCTCTACACACAGGCCACAGACAAACTCATCAGAAAATTTGTTCAGTCCCAGCACACTCAGGGTACATTCATACACACACACACTTGTTGCAATGCATAAACCTACATGATACATGCAGTGTTGACTGCTTAAAAATGCTAACTAGGCAACATGCTGGGGTTTGGAACAGGCCTGCTTGTACTTTTCTCTACAGGTATTTTCTTTGATTGTCCTGAGATTAAGACTCCAGTTGTGTCTCAGACTGTGCTTACATTTGCTCAAGTCTACGATCAAAAGTCTCAATATGATCTCAAACATTTCTCCTCTATTTCTCCTGAAAAGAATTGAGCTGAATAATTATGTTCACGTTACATTCATAGCTCTGTACTGTTACTGCATGTCAACAGTTGCCTGTGGCATTTGAGACAAAAATAATCCAAAATGAAACATATCTGAGAATGTTTTTGAGCTTTAAAAGAGCAACCACTGAGCAGTAAAGAGCATGCCTTTGTTTTTTCAGTCCCGTTTCTCTCACTTTAACACATCATCATTCTGAAGACTAGCCTCATGTCTGAAGAATCATTGATGTTTTCCTCTTCTGTCTTTAGTTCATGGAGGCAAAGGCACCCGCTACACTCACAGTGAGGATGTTTATCCAGAGAAAGGTTTGTGTCTCCATTGTGTGCAGTTTTCAAGTGGTTTACTTGCATATTCATATAAACATTATGCCTGATTCAGCAATCCTGGTTTAACAATTAAAACAATACTGTGGTATTTTTCATTTTGTGAGACGAAACTACGTGAGAGTAAAATCAGTAGTGTTTTGTCCTAGTTTCCTGTTGCATTTTGGTGTAATAAATCATGACTGTGTGTAGCTGAATTTCTGTCTGTCTGTATCTGATCGTCACTGCTGTGTTTCCAGTTAAAGCATTAGCTGATAGCATTAAAGGATCAGGAGTGTAGACGTGACAGCAGTGTTAATGTGACCGTTGGCTTCAGAAAGATATTTGCTGCATTCCAAATTCGCCTCCTTATACTATGCAGTAAAAGTATGTATTCTGTATGTGATGTTCATTTGTGAGTGCAGCAAAACAGTATGAAAGTACTGCAACATACGAATGTATAACAAGTGAATGCCGTACACCTCAAAATACAACTTGCATTTCAGCGTATTTTATTCATTATTTCTTATGTGATTTTCACTGTTTAACCTAGTTTATTAATTTAGGAAAGAATCACTTCATTTATTAATTCAGTGTAGCACCACTAAACTCCTCCCTCTCCTGATGCTGATGATTGTGGGTAATTTTTCATTACAGTGTTGGATGTGCACTTTTAAACAGACATAGACGTACGGAGAGATAATCCAGATACTTTAAAGATACTCATTTAAACGTAATAAAATTTGGGACAAATTGTAATTTAAAATCCATCCAATACTATTTAGGAGAACAGAACTCAGAACTGTTATGTTTGACTGATGCTGGTGGATGTTCTGGCGCAACACTGCCCTCTAGTGGAACAGAAGACTGCAGCACATTTTTATGAAGAGATATTTATTACAATTCTGACATAATTTATTCACCGTACTGTTGTTTCAAACACATTCTGTGGTTTTCACACAAGTGTAACACACAAGAGACTCTTAAAGAACTCCAGTCAAGCTTCACATAGAAAACACACATGTATAATTTAAGTGACTGAGTGTGTGATGTGCATTTCATTCATGCTTTTTAAGAGTCATTTGATTCATGCTTTTTAAGAGTCATTTGATTCATGCTTTTTAAGAGTCATTTGATTCATGCTTTTTAAGAGTCATTTGATTCATGTTCTTAACCGTATATCTGGAAGCACCTGTCCTGACCTTTGACTCTGCTCTTCAGCTTCAGGAGTGGAAGATGCTGTGGGTGAAGTTTCTATGACTGTAGAAATCTTCAATGATCCAAACACAGGAGGACACAAGATCACAGTTAAAGGTGCTTCTGTAATTTATATATAGATACACAGATTCACATACTTCATTATCACTTCAATACCTATTTAAAACACATACCCAGTCTATTCAGACTTTTCATGTCACTATGTAATAAGTCTGGCTTCTGTTTGATTGACAGTGGTGGCGGCCAATGATCTTCGTTGGCAGACCCAGGGTATATTCCGCCCCTTTGTGGAGGTGTACATCATCGGCCCTCACCTCAGTGACAAGAAGAGGAAGTTTGCCACCAAATCAAAGAACAACAGCTGGTCGCCTAAATTCAGCGAGTCCTTTCAGTTGTAAGTGTTACCATGACGCCTCATTAAAGCAAACAAAGGAATATTATGGGGTATTGTCAACCTAATGTCAGTGTACCAAATTTAATTCATATAATTGTGTATAAATACCATAAATAAACATTTACGGTAAAACTTGAAAAATGAAAGTCTAGCAGTAAATGTGAGGCGCTTTCGTTATTTCTGCTGTAGAAGAAATCTCTCTCTCTCTCTCTCTCTCTCTCTGTCTCTGTCTCTCTGTCTGTCTCTGTAAATCTCTGTCTGTCTCTGTATATCTGTCTCTATCTCTCCGTCTCTCTCTAGTGTTCTCGGAAGTGAGTTGGGTCCTGAGGGGTATGAGCTGCAGGTCTGTGTGAAGGATTACTGTTTCGCTCGTGAGGATCGGACAGTAGGCATGGCCGTTCTGCATCTGAAGGATCTGGCTTCCCGGAGCAGTGCAGCATGCTGGCTCCCGCTTGGCAAACGCATTCACATGGACGAGACGGGTCTCACCGTTCTCCGAATCCTCTCCCAGCGAAACAACGATGAGGTCGCCAAAGAGTTCGTCAAACTGAAATCTGACCAGCGCTCGGCGGAGGAGGGCAGGGGAAGCTAAAGCTTTGCGACCCCACGCACAGAGAGACCAGGCCATTTATTTTAGCCTAAAGGGGGCGCTCATCAGAGACACGCACAGAGATGGTACACAAGCAATCCAGTGCTGTTGAGAAACTGTCCAACAGCACATGGTCATTTAACCATGTTTCCATTGATAATGATAAGACATGCACATACAAACGCATACATCTGCGCAGACTCAAGCAACGTGGTTTTGTTCAAATAATGCAAGTAATGATGTCATCATAACAGATATTTACATGTGACAGATATATAAAGCCAACATGAACTCAAAATGTGCCATTTAGGTTTTTAATACTAAATGGTTTAATGTTCCTCTGAAATGACTTTTTCTCTGATGTCATTATCTGCTGTGTTGTCATTGTTAGATTTGGTCATTTTTTAGGTTACTGTTGCAGCCTTTCTCAAATCACGGTAGCAGTTACTGCAGTAATTTAATGCTGGTTACCGTTAATACAGGCAATAACAGCAAAAAAACAGCAGATTAAAAATGTAGTGTTTTTAATCTGTGGATCTGTGGAGATGAACTTCAGTCTCCCTCATAAAGCTGCTAGTGTTTCAGCTCTGATTCCAGTCTGATGTTCAGTTGATTGTACAGTTGATTCCCGATGGGAAAAAGTGGGAATGTTCTGTCCTAGGTTTCTCCATTTGGAAATCTGATTATGGAAGTGTTGACTTCATGTTGGCTTTAATATTCTGTCTCAATCACACGCTCACTCCTCAGATAAGATGATTGTAGGTTTATTCTACACTTTATTTAAGATTCACAGGTGGCCCTAATAAAACGTTTCATTGAGTGCTGTGCAATCAGAGATAATGTTGCTGGTTGCTCTCTAGTTAAATTCCGCATTCAGGTTGTGTCAGATTTGCATGATTTAAAACGAATGAGGTGCTTTTAAAAAACCCTCGCTGGGAAACAGTTTAAAACAATACTATAGACCTGTTGGATGACTGGTAAACCCTCCTAACTTATCAGCAGGATATTGAGTCTGTCTAAGACAAACCTGTAATTATGCTAATCATGACATGAGGTGAATGCAGAGCCTGTTTTCATGTGTTGGTGTAAAAAACTGGTACAGTTACCAGAGTTAGTGCAATATTTCCTGTGATGATGTTCTTCATGTGATGTCACCGATAGATTGCATCAGCATTCTGTCACAGCAGATTTCTTGCTTTCACAAACACATACCCACAATGCATTGCGGCCTTGCGGTACCAGAGTACCCACAACCCCCATTCCATCTCCTTCTAAATATGTCTGTTTCACTTGCGTTTTATAATAGACTATGAATTGTGAAACACTGGGGTTTGATTTGTTCGTGCTCTGAAATACTTTCAAATGCACTTTCTGCATGTTGATGCGTCCTGTGCGTCCGTTCTGTCCGTCCGTCCACGCTGCGCTCGTCTGCGTGACGTCCCTTTTGTCTTCAGCATGGAGAAGCCTTACAAACACTGTGATTCAATATTCTGTGCCACTTCAGCTGACCTGCTTTTGTTTGTTTGTTTGTTCGTTTGCGCAACCACATGGTAAAGCTGTTCTTTGCTGGACATCCAAATAATAGTGGAGAAAAACTCTATAAAGATTAAGGGATTTATGCTTTTGCAAGTTTCCTTAATGGTGTCAGAATTTGTTGAACTGTTTCATGTGAATATAATTGTAATTTTTCAGATGTTGCATGATAAAAAACAAAAGTCAAACAGCCAGACAACACTCTATGTACACAAACGGCCATTGCAAGAGTCCAGGCTGTACTGAACCTGAGTTCAGTGAGTATTCAGTTCAGCAGCATCTGCTAGTGTTGATCTCTGAGCTGGTGCAGCATTTGTGTTCATGTGTTCAGACTTGACCTAAGTGAAGAAGCTCTGAGCTTCAGAATCAGGACATGAATGACATGTTTAGTGTCAGCTGCTGCTCACTTTAACACCATGTGTTCTTCTTCTGTGGTCGTAGATGCAACCAAGACCTAAAATGCCAAAAAAGTATCATCTTACATTCAGGACTAGACTTCAATCTACATCATAAGGGCAGTATAACGTTTCTCTTCATTTGTGACCTGAATGTGGTTGTGTCATTTCCTCGTGCTTTCTGTAAATCTCACGTAATTGTGCGTAGATTCTAGAGCAATACAATGAACAGAAGCTGAAGTGAGTGGACAGCTCACAGTCCTTTGAAATATTAAATAGTAGTTCAGCCAAAAATGAAAATTCTGTCATCACTCTTACTGTTGATCCAAATAATATGAGCATATGAACACAAAAGAGGAGGAGGTTTGTTGACTTGGCTCTTTTTGTACAGCACGAAGTTAAAAAAGTGTTTGGAATGAGAAAACAGAATTTTCTTTTTTCTTAAAATAGTGAATTATTTCTGTCTCGTTTCATTCTGTGTTCACCAGTGCAGAGGACACAGTACGGACAGACAGCCAGTCAGATCTGCTGTTTTGAGACGTAACCACAGTGCAATTAAATGTCATGGTAAACGTTAGCTGTCGGTCTACTTTAGGTGTTGCACAATATTCGTCAGCATAACAATACTTGCATTTCTGTTATTACTTATTTACCCTCCAAACCCTTTGACCTTATTCAAAAAACACAAAAAGTGAAATTTTGAAGTTCTTTTCACAACAGCTCATAACGACATCTGTCAAGCTTTTAAGAAAACACCACAGGGGCCTCGTTTATAAAATGTTGTGTAAAAACTATTCTAAAAAACGCATTTATGCCTCTCTTCCAGATGTGAAAGATGTGCCTCCTTTTCGTTGGACTTTCTTAATATTCTAGTTTCTCATTTCCAAATATCGTCAATACTCCAGCTCTGCCACAAGTAAAAGTTTGTACTCCTGCTTGAAACCTGGCGTGGCGCTAAGTACTATTCCAGGTCAACAACCACTTTTATAAATCTAAAAGTTGTCATTTTAAAAGTTATTTTTTTAATTTTAGCGTATACACGTTCTATGATCAAATCTGTGTGCACGCATGTTTTATAAATGAGGCCCCAGAGCATAAAATCTATTTATCAGGTCTTCTCAGGTCATACATACACGTGACAAACATTGATCTGAGTGTATTCAAGAGTTTTGGTGGAGGGAAAAATAACAGCTATGAATATATCAAAAAATTGTGGTATGATTTCAGATGACAAAATATGGCAAATCGTTTTTTTGAAGCTTGAATGTTGGTCGTGTATAGACAATTGAGTGAAAAAAGTTCTCGTTTCACAGAATATAAGGGCAAGTAAATAATAGAAATTTTCATTTTTGGGTACACAAATTCTAACCCAAATTATCTTGAACACTAATGTCAAAACAGTCGAAAGCAGAAACATTAACTAGTAGTTTTTAAACACATTAGCCTTGATTTTCTTTTAAACCAAACAGCCATTGAATGTTAATTCACCCAAGCCTTGGCATTAGAGACACAGTTTAACATGCTGTTAAATAGAAATTACCCGCCTTCACACACACATGCTGAAGCACAAACGGGCATGCAGTGAACTCATATGCATGCATGCATGTCCACGGCTGCTGCAGTGGTGCAACTCTGTGAATACAAGTGCATGAAGGTAAATAAAAATGTCTCCTCAATGTTAACCTGCCAGTTATGGACACACCGGGATTGTTTATTATAATATTTCACTGTCTTTATTTTTGAAAAGAATTGCTCGTGACTTACGTATCTGATATTGATTGTAGTGTGTAAAATGTCTTCGCATGAGTGGGTGTTTTTATACTGGGGATGTTTCTAATTTTCATTTTTAGTCATTTGGTTTGTTATTAATGAGGATGATCGTGTATACTGCAGCATTTGCTTCCTATTAAAACAATGACCAACTGACTCTGTTTTATTGGGTTTTGATTAGAAACGAGACTCAGTTAGGGCTGCCAACTTCATGAACTCGGTTTTATAAACCCGATTATACTAACTGGAAACTTAATAGGTCTGTAAAGTTTCCAAAACGCCACAGTAATGTTTTTTTATGAAGTGGACGAGCAATCTGACAGTCTCTTTTAAGCGTGCAATGTCAATATGAAGAAATTTTTTTAAATTAATTTTTTCACTGGTCTTCCCTTTTAGTACTGAAATTACACTCATAAACAGAAATCATATTTTAGTTTTTTTTTTAAATACTGCAACGTAAAACTCACGAAGGCAATTCATAAATGATCAGATTTTGCCATGGTGAATAATCACCTCAATATAACAAGACATCTTGATCTTTTAAGAGAAATACATAAACCATTATTTAATGCTTCATTTTGAGGTGAGACTATTACTCTACAGATTGTGCTACTGGTGTGGGTTTTGTATTTTGATGTTTATTGTCTTGCACTGAAGATTATTGCTTGTTTTTATAAACTGCGGGATGAAACTATTGACTGGTACTGGAAGGTGTCATGAAAATGAAATTTGGTCACTTAAAAATGAAGGTTTGTGAAAAGCTGTTTGTCTGGCTGTATGGTTCCACAAAGAACCATTATATCCACAGAACCCTTCTGTTACACAAACTGTAATGGAAAAAGCTTCTAGTCTTCAAGGTGAAAAAAACATTTTTAGTTTAACTTTTGACAAACGTATTTTGTGGAACCAAAAATGGCTCTTTAGTAGTAAACTTTTTAGCACCTTTAAGTTTTGATCTAAATGTACTTTAAAATATCTGACCGATCCAATCAAACAGAAGTTTTTATTCTACATTATTCACAATCTATAAAGGCTTTAGAACCGTTTCAACAGTGTTCTCCAGCAGTGAGCCGTGCTGCAAACTTCAGACTCACAAACACAATCTCTTCAGGATTACTGGCATGCATGCTTTAGAACAAGACATTTCAGTCACTGTTACAGTCATTAAATGAAGACACAGATACACAGGATTATTGTTTTACAGTACAAAAACAAAACAAAAACAAGATTTTATTAAAGAAGCATAAAAAATAAAACTCTTGATACATTTCTTATAACCGTCAAGTCAGCTCAAATTATACGCGTATACAATTGTTCCAGCTCACGGTTAAAAGGTCCATAAACTTTCAAATAAAATATATTTCAATTTTAAATTTCTTCAATAATTTTTTCTCATTTTGTTATAAATTGCCTATATGTTGTACACAGGAAACAGAAATATGGAAAATAAAGAAATTTGTTGTAATAAAAGGGTCACATTATAATCTGGGATATTTATGTCAAGGTAAGCAAATAAATTGTAAAAATAAAATGTGTAAAAAAGATTTTTTTGTCTTTTCAGAAATTGTCTATTTAGAAAATTATTAGCTAATGCCTGATGGCTTTGAGACATGCAGAGTTTAACTTACAAATAATGATACGTTTTAAAAACTACATTAACCTTTTCAGCTTTGTCCTTTTTGAAAACAAATCCTAATGATTGTATTTGGAATATTTACAATTAGGCCTGAAATTGTCTTATTGAAATAACTTTTGGTTCCGCGTACAAAAACAAATTAAAGCAAAATTGAAGTACAGCAAAATTTAGGGCAAAAATGATTCATGGGAAAACAGCGTTTGACGACTTTCCAATGCTAATCTGCCTGAGATGTCCTCTGAAAACAATCCACATTAAACCCTGTTTTTAAGCCTGGGGGAAAAAGAGAAGGCAAATAATCCAGCTTCAGGTCTGTGGGGTCAATCCCAAAAACTCAGGTCACATGACCTTCATCACCGATCAAGATGCCAAAACATGCCACAGACACGAGAACAAAAGAGCTAAGCTACTTTCAGTACCTTTAACCAGCTACACTGCTACACCTGACCAGAACGTTCCGTTGGGGCTTGTCTTTCAAAACACATGATCAGTCTTAACTAAGAACTAACATTAGTGGGCAATAATATTTCTGATGCTTCTCTAAAAAAAACGTGGGGAGAAAGGCGGCAAATCAAAGCTGGCTCAGATATGACAACTCGCTGTACAAACATTCTGACGATTACCATCTGAAGCAGAATCTGTTTTTATGAAACCATTGAAAAAAACAATCGGAAGAGTGTCACAGCCATCCCTAAACAATCTTCAGTTTCTCTACAACAGGGCACCTTGGTTTAATTCAGACAATGAGTCAGCACTGACTTCCATCACCAAGGCACCATTTACTGGTCTCAGTTCTGATTGGCACTATCAAAAGTTCACGCCAAAACATGAAGAACAGTGCTGTAAAATCACATCTTTTGGCGGGAAACGAGGCTCGCGTGATCTCGTACGTCTAATGAAATAAATCAACATCACCGATATGTACAAATCATGCAAATTTATAACAAAGTCCCTCCAATGTGTTAAGTCCCTTATGCTTAATCACACAAGATTTTACAGTAAAACTGGCTGGCTGATGACTTGGAAGATTTTCGACAGTCAAAAAAACTATTTGCTCAGCGTATGGAAGCCCGGGGTGTTATAGCTGCCATACGGATTGTGTTGGAACTATACATCCTGTTTATCAGAGATAACACAGGATGTGACCTGAAGTGTACTGTATTACCGGAAGCCCTTTAGAGTGTGGTGCATTCATGGCTTGTCACGTACATCTGTCACAACCTTCCAAATGGGCTACAGATTTCATTCATTTCATTAAAACGGCCACGTTCACAGGCATCTTACGGGAATATATTCCTTCCGGTACTAAGTGCGAACACTGCAGGATGCAAATGTAAAAGTTTAACCTCGGGATGAGACTAAATGCTTTTGGAAGGGAGCTGGAAGACAGACTTTTACTCCAGCTTGGGCCACAATGGGCTTCTCTGAAAAGAAAAAAACATTTCAATGTGTCGCAGTGCACGACTGGGATGGCTCTACAACAGTCGGTTTAAAAATAACTCCACGTCCTCCTCAACACACAAACACGCACACACATCCACAACAGAAGAACATTCTTGTAAAGTTACAAAGAACCATTTTAGAATTCAGTATTCAGTCATGTGGTTTGATGAGGGGCGGGGTTAAACATGTGCGGCCCACATCTTACCACATAAAGTCCCCAACAACAGTAAGATTGTAACAGATAAAAATGTTGTCCTTTTAAATACTAGCAAGGCTGTTTTGGGAGGGTAGACTGTTGGAATGAACAAACCTCTGACACGTCGTTCACAGCTGTAAACAATGACGATAGTCTGCGTTATCATCCCCTTAAAACAAACTGACGTCACCAACTGGAGGATAAATGTTTAGAAGGTAGTGTAATGACAGAAACACGTGTTAGCATTGTAATGATATTTGTAATGTACTATTCTATCTATTTTATATTCAGCAATAACTATTACGTTGGATATCAACTCTTAACGTGTATAAATATTAAGTGTTCCATTCTTCATCAATAAAAAAAACAGGAATATCTCTGTAATGTTTTGGTCTAAACAAGTGTGCAGTTTTTTTGCAGTCTTACGTTTCCAAGCACGTTGTTGTTGCGGGCGTGCTGCACAGTCGACCGCAAAAATAAAGATAATGCAAAATAGCAACACAAGATTTAAAAAATAATTTAAAAAACAACTGCAACTGTCAACCTTCTAAAGAAACAAAACGTTAGGAAAAAAGTGCAGACTTATGCAAGCGTAAAATCGGAAAAATATCTGCAAGTAGAAAAAGTTCTGCAAGCAAAAAACAACCAGCTGCGGTTGCCCAGAAGCATAAATGGAGAAATAACTGTTAAATGACTGGATGAGACAGGCTGAAGATAAGACACTGGTTTCTGCTCTCCAGTTCCAGGAAAGAAACCTGCTGCTGCAGTCTGAGACAGTACTTGAGACGATAAGATCATTTTCAGAGAATTATTATTATTATTATTATTGTTGTTGTCAATAAATCAACATCAGAATAGTGTCATCTATTAATTATTGTCAATCCTATGAAAGCCGTCTTAAACAGAGGGGCAGAAGGATGAAGGCTTTAGGAGAAGATCCGAATGCATTGAGTTGCGGGGGTTCGGCACACGGGACACTCAGGCTCCTGTGATTGGCATATCTGCCCGGCACAATCCATGCAGAAGAGGTTGTGCCCGCAGGGAACTAATGCGGCGGTCACCTCGCTCTCGCAGCACACGTAGCAGTCCCTGTTGCCACCGGGCACCACACCGGCCAGGCCGCCCGCTTTCAGACGCCCCAGCATGGTGGATGCGACACCCACGCTGCTACCTCCTCCCTCAGAGTCGGTGGGGGAGCCGCCGGGCAGCGAGGAGGCGGAGCAAGAGGAGTAACCGGTGCTGCTACCTCCGCTGCTGCTACTGCCTCCCGAGAACAAGCCTCCGCCTGCTTGCAGCCAGGAGAGCGTGCTGAGTGGGTCGCTCTGAGCCCGGCGGGCCAGCGGGTGATCCAGGCCAGAGGTGTCGGAGGAAAGTGTGGGGGACAGGCGTGGGGTTACAGCCCCCCCGCTGAGGCCACTGCTGTTGCGACGGAGCTGCTGCTGCTGCTGCTGCTTGCCCCCATTGACAAATGGTGCCCAGATATTGGCACCACTGAATTCAAAGCCCAGATCTTCAGAGGCACCAGGGAGGCCGGGGGTAGAGTCACCCCCGAATGGGAAACTGCCGCCAGCGCTGCTCGTACTGAATGGGCTTGTAGGGCTGCCGCCATCCACGGCCCGCCGTGTTGCTGAGAAATTGTCGGAACTCAGAGCAGCACCGGAGTAGGAAGCAGATGACATCTTGCGCGTGGAATGGGAGGATGGAGGGGGTGGAGGAGGGGGAGCGGAGTGACTGGCCCGGGACCACAGTGTGCCACCCAGCCCCAGTGATCCAAGGCCCTCCAAACTGACATCGGTACCATTGCTGTGGAAGTCGCTGTCGCCTTGCAAGTCAACGAAGGCGCCTGTGCGGAGTGTGATGTGCGTTTCGATTTCCTCTCGGGCTCGATCCACGTTCTCCGGCATCCCGGTCACTTCAAACACGGGGTCTTTCTCACGGCTGGGCGTGACGATGTAGGTGTGCGTCTGCTGCTGGATGCGCTTGATCGTGGCTCCTTTGGGCCCCACCACCAGCCCGACGACTCTGTAGGGAACACGCACCTGGATGGTGGTCTGACCTGGCAGGTTAGGAGGTCCGGGGAGTGAGCCGCCTGAACCGGGGCCGTTTGCGCCCGCTTTGCAGCGTGAGGCCCGTATCATGGAGAAGTGCTCGGCCGCAGAAATGATTTCCCGCTTAGCCATTTCCACATCTTCACGTCTGCCTGTCACAATAAACACGGGGTCTTCTCCTCTCACAGGGGTCTTGATGTAAGTGTTTGTTTTTGCTCGCAATGCTTTGATCTTGCAACCTGTGAACACAGAGGGAGAGAGATGAGCATGACGTTCAACAAAAAAAACTGTTTGACTCTTAAAGCTGCAATCTGCAAGTTTCACCTCTCTACTGCCATCTCGCTGTTTAAAGCATAAAATTGCAGGTTACTTTACATTTCATTACATTGAGGTCAAATGATGCCAAACTGGCATTTCTCTGGAAACTGAACTGGTTCAAATTAGAAATCATTTATAAACTTAGTTGCAAATCAGGTAAGACAAGGAGACCATTTCAAACACTGATCTGCCATGTACTTACTCACACATAGATATATACACACATGCATACATAAGCATATATACATATATATATATTCATATACACATTTATACAGACAAATATACACACACAACATACACATACACAACTGATAAACAATAAACACATGCACGCGGTAATATACATCTTACGTCATGTGTGTAACTTCTTTATAATGATCTAATGACCAATGTTAACGGTCAGTCGATTATAATGAAAACAGCAGAGTGTGAAAACACAATAGGAATGGTACAGAAAAATATCGATAAAACTATACAGTGCTATACTACACGTCAAACATAGCCATGCCTGCCCAACTGGCCAGGTTACATAAAGCAAACAAACCTGCATGTACAACACTTAACATAACTGCTTAATGGTGATAAAACTGGCACCAGGGTTACAAAAAAAAAAGATATTAAGACGTTAATGATAATTGTTATACAGATGAACTGCTTTCATTGTTAATAGAGGCGCCGCGCCTTTAAATCCGGACGGCTTACATCGCGCAGCCAATGGCGTGCGTGCCCTGTGATGTCATAGTGGGAGGCTGAACGCATGGCATTTCAAACAAAGAGAACAATGCCGCAAGCGCGGCAGCGACGCGCCAAACATCGCGCCGCGCCAAACATCGCGCCGCGCATATTACCTACATTACAGCTCATTCGCCGACTAAACGCCATTATATTCCCATCTATATGCATCAGACAAAACGACAGACAGCACGCTCGGCCCTCCTTTCTTCTACGCCTCGCGTATCCTCAAATGACCCCCACGCGTTGCCTGCAACGGTTAAAATCGCAACGCGATGTGAAAATCGCAACGCGAGGCGATCGGGGATCAATAATCGACAGACAAGTTCAGGCTTTGAGATGGGCGTGGGACCGTGAAGCTGCATCGGTCGATGCGCGTCTCTTTTGTCTCGGGCAGGGCGCTAGACATGTCCAGACTCCGACAATCTGCCGCTTTGTCTACCTCTCACCCCCAACCCCTCCTCCACCCGAAAACATCCATCTATCGAGCGATTAAAACATCCACATCGGCCCCAGCATCCAAACCGAAGAGTTTGGCGCTGCCGGTGGGCGACAACATCTGTGCAAACCGCACACTGCATGACAACAACAGACTGCAACAACAACAGCAGCAGCCCCCAATGCATGCAATGCATGCAATGCATGCAATGCAACGAACAGCTAAACAATAACACTCAACACTAATCTGATGCACTCTTGGTCCAATGCCCTGCGTTTACCATTTCTTGAAACTTGATTAATACTAGCAATGCTCTCCCCATTGTTACACATCCACAGCATTTGCTGGTCTCCATGACACAAACGTAAGCAAATTAAAGAAAAGAAACAGAAATATCACCTTGTCTCCCGACGATCTCCGCCACATGCTCGGACGTGGGCACGGGCACACACTCGGTCATGTTCACACTCCTCTTCCGAAGCGCGGAGCTTTGTTCCCCGAGAATGGAGTGAGAGTGCGGGCCGGCCATGTGGTATCCGCCGCTGCTGCCGGAGCCGTAGTACTCCGGAGAGGGCGAGCAGGAACCGGGCGATTCTCGTGACCCGTTCGTGTGCTCCAGCATCTGCAAGTCGACGTAACCACCACCTCCGTTACAGCTCTCGCTGCCCGTCGTCCCATCCAGGCAGTCGACCTTCTCCAGCGCCATGAGTGACAGTTGATCCAAAGCAAAGCGCAGCGCCTCTTGGTGGTCCTCATCCCGGGAATCCTGATCCGTTTCCCGGGCGGGGGGCAGACTGACTCCGTTGGACTGGCTGGTGCTGCTCACTATCATATCGTGATCCATGATATCAGGGTGGAACAGGGGGCTAGGCATAGTAGTCCCCGTGTGTGCATCAGACAGCAAACCAACAACTCTTTCTACAAGAGAAAAACAATGAAACGCATCAGAAAAAATACAAAGTTAAAAGACATAAACATAAATATAAAGGCAAAACGCTTCAAACTGCCCGAGTGTGCACTATGGTGTCGTCTGAGCCCCTAACTAGTGCACGATGGGTGACTATAGTCTTGAATCCCTTTGTCTGCCTAACGCACAGCCAAACTCAACATATTGTAGTTACAAATGAGGGATGCATATCAAAACACGTTGCAAACCGCACAAGTGTACATGACTACGCGATGTGGACCCCTAACTAGTGCGCTTGTTGCCCCCTTGCTCTCGCATCTCGCGTCTCCTTTGTCTTTATTGTTGCTGTCTGTTGTTTAGCCCCGCGTGGACGTTGTGCAACAATAACACCGATACATTACATGACAATAAACCGTCACGGCACGAATACATCGGCGGCATCGCGTCGCACGCGTCCGCGACGTCCAACGCGTTGAATTGCGAGTTTAGAGGGAAACATCGGAGCTGAAAGTGGAAGTGTTGTTAGCCGCGTCGCTAGCCGGAGCCGATCAGTCACATTGTCGCCTTTGTTTGCGGCTCTCAGCGGCGCACCACGCGGACGATCGCGGGGGTTAGAAACACCCGGGCGAGCCGAAACTCACCCAGACGTCCCCGAAAAGCAGCTCACCTTCAAATCCTCCGCCGCGACTCGCTGCTCCTTTGTTTCCTGGCCGGCGGTGAAGAGGAGGAGGAGGATGATGGCTAACCGCTAGCGGCGCTGCTAATTATTAGGGGGCGTTCAAGACAAGCGTTCGTTTTATAAAAGCGTTCGCGGTAAAAAATGAAACGCCAACGTGCGCCGAAATCACGCGTCCCGTGCCGGCATCGCTCGCTCGATCGGTGTGCTCACGGGCCGTTTTCACGGGTTCAGCACTGGAGGGAATAAACGCTTTCTGCCGCTCCTCCGGTTCACCGTCTTTGTCTGTCTGTGTGGAGACGCACGCCACGCGCTCTCGCCCGTCCGTCCGGCGCACACGGCGCTGCTGACGTCACACCGGCGCACAACAATGGGTTCAAAGGCCACGCGTCACAGGCGCGCTCCGCTGATTTTCTTTCTTTGTTTTTTTTTTTTTAAATAAAGACATGCTAAATGTTTTCATATACTTGTATTTTGTTATTTGCGGGTGTGTTGTTACGCTTCTGTACAATTCTGTCATAAGACAGCGTTATTTATAAGCATACCATTAAGTGCCGATGATTCTGCCATTGTTTCGCAGATAAGGTGGCAACCACACATCCCTAACTTCTCTCTACCTTCATGTCATCCTACACTCTCCTTTTCTTCTCTCACAGAGATCAATGTCTACAAAATTCCTCCTTCCAACCATCCTACCAGGCAAACAACACACAGCTTTACCTGTCATTCCTGCCTGTTGACTGGACCATCTCCGCTTGGATCTCTGTTTACCTGTTAGACATCTCAGCCTGGATGAGGGAACAACATCTTTGGCACAACTTTACTAAGACTGAACTCCTGGTAATCCCAACCAAATAATCATTGGAACCCAACTTCACTGTTTAACCTGGATCATCAACTCTGACCTGCTATGACCAGCTGAAATGCATGACCGAGACGCATCACAACGTCTCGGTCATGCATGTAAGTGCTCTACAATATCAGAAAAATTAGATCATATCTGTCTGAGCACACAATGCAGTTTCTAGTCCAAGCTGCCATCTTATCAAGACTGGACTGCCAACACAATGAAACCCCTGCAAATGATCCAGAATGCAGTAGCATGTCAGCATCACACCCTCCTGATCTCACTTCATTGGGTACCTGTAGCTACCCACATCAAATTTAAATCTCTGACTGTGGCCTTCAGCACAGTCCCCGCAACTTTAACCTTCTACCTCAACTGAGTCCTTTAGATATATGTCACCTCTCACCATCTAGGATCTGTTAATGAACAACACAATTGTTCCCTCACGTGACACCAGATTGCTCTCAAAGACATTCTTCTACTCATTCCTCTCTGGTGGAATGAGCTGCCGGCCTCTACCTGATCTGCTAAGACCATCACAGCCTTCAAAAAAAAAAAACAACTGTTCTGCATACACCTG
The DNA here is from genome assembly GCA_036877525.1 of Chromobotia macracanthus. NCBI lineage: Eukaryota > Metazoa > Chordata > Actinopteri > Cypriniformes > Botiidae > Chromobotia > Chromobotia macracanthus. The sequence continues at coordinate 4,336,615 of JAZGTH010000003.1, forward strand.
ACTAATCCTTAATGTTTCAATGTTTAATATTGTAAAGCCTCTCTTCTACTGTTCATCCTGACCCTAACATTAAAACTATTCACACCAGGCTTGTTGGCTCTTTTGGCTAAAATGTTAAATGCTTTCTCATTTGTAAGTTGCTTTGGATAAAAGGATCTGCTAAGTGAATAAATGCAATTAGTAAAAACTTTTAATTTCAACCCTTATTGAGTGAAGAATGAAACAACTAAAGATGCAATAACAGGAGTCAAAATGTAAAACCATTAAAAGAGCATGAATTTATCACACTGACAAAAAACTGACTTTGACAGACTGAGATACAGTTCATGTACAGCACTAATAACACAAAAACGTAACTGCAGAAAACTGTAAAATGCCAGCTCCATTTATTTTTAATGTTAGCATACAGACAGATTCATAATGGCTTGGGCAAAATTTTGAAGCACCAATGTAAAAGCTTATGTTACAGTATATCTACACTCAATATTGTAACAAAATCTAAAATATAAAGGAACCATAAAAAAATTGAGCACCATGTGTACCAGCTATTACAAAACAATGTGTTATGAGTACAATATCTCCAACATAACCATCATAACACGATGCGTGTAAATGAAAGTTAAAATGTTACAGATTTTCATGATTTCAATTAAAAACTATTTAGCTTAGGATGACTAAATAGTAAACCTTGATCAAATATTTAAAATGCACAGTACTGAAGCTTCTCTCAAACATAGTAAATTATGGCATTAAACAATATTCTCAGATTTACGGACAAATGGTGGAACAGCTCAGATATCACCTACATCTCAGCCCAACCACAAACTGACTTAAAGTAGAGAGAAGCCACTTAAAACAAGCTCAGAGAGGAGTGAACTTAGTTTGATAAAAACTGCTGCTGGAAATGTTCTGGGTAAGGCATGTTCACAGTTAACGTAGAGAAGAACGTCAGGGGAACAGAGGTGGATGTTCTGCATAGGTATCATAAGTCTGACTGCATCTTTGGGTGTCTGGAGGAGAAACGCTGTGATTGAGGTGATTCTAGTCAGCACTGATGACCCTGCAGATATAAAGCACATTACAATCAAACACCACAAATAGACATCATTGGGCAATTCCATAAACAGGGCCTATTGTAACAACTAAAGGCAACTGGTGAAGAAGTTCTTTCTCTGTATTAAAAATTAAAAAATACTGTATTTAAGCATGTTGTAATGCATGTTGTTAATAAATGTATTTGATGTACAATCCAAGTCTGGGTGGAGACAAGCTTAAAATAAACGTTCAAAACTTAAAAAAAAACAAACAAGACAAACACAATGTTTAAATGAAGGGTAGGCGATTTTTTTAAAAAACTTTTTGTTATGCGGTCTCTTCACATCCTGATGACAATCACTAAGTAAAGTGGTCTAAATATATAAATTCTCTCTCTCTCAATATCTATATATGTGTGTGTAAGGCACAGGACCATAAAATGTTTGTCAAATGCCCTACTTGTCTGTCAAACTATGCATGCATTCATGCGTTTTGGTGGATGCATGGCTCTGGAGAGCACTCAGGGTGAGAACTTAAGCTTTCAAAGCTAACTTGCTTTTGCTAGCCTCTCCGAAATTGCCTACCCCACCTTTAAATCTGTTATGATTATCCATTAAAATCTGACTGTTGAAATGAGTTTTGAAATGTTTTTACAGCTATACAGACTCCATCTCCTCATGGTTGGAGTCCTCCCTCAGAGATGTTGCATCAATAGTGGCTTCTTCTATGTGTGCTAACATGTCAGCCATAAGCGCGTCCTCCAGCCTCTTCCTCACATTATACACCATATCTTCCTGCTTCCTGTAGGAGCAGCACAATCCTTCAGTTCATTTCAATTAGGAATCAGCACCAGTTATTAACTAGTAAAAAACAACTTCAATATCACTGATTGGTTTTATTTTATGTCTTTGTCTGCCATATTAAACAAGTTAATATATGCTGAATTTCTCACATAATGAGAAATGAGAACACAAACTGGTTGGTACAACCCACCAACAGTACAACCATGTACATATATTCAATTCTTACAGTCACATGTCCCACCACACAAGGATTCAAAACAATGTGTATGACCACATTTCTGACAGACTTCACACTTTTTAAATGGCTTGAGTGAGTTCAAATGTTTTTTATTTGTTATTTTTTCGATATATTATAATAAAATATAATTTTATTAAATATAATTCAATAAAATCATTTTGTCAAAGAAAACATGTCACAGACATTAGCTTATTTTAAAGATAAAATTCACTTACACCCTTGATTCACTTTAAAAATTTGATCATGTTCATTTCTTTTGTGTTGAAGCACTCGACTAAGAAGTTACTTAAATTTAAATCATTAGTGCCCTTCACAATCACGGTGCTTCCACAGACAGCATTTGCTAGCTCAGAGGCAAGGTAGGTGACATGTTCCAGAAACACTTTTTGTTATGATGGTTGAAAGTCTCTTCACCAATCAGTCCAATCATTATAAAATGCTGACAAAAACACTGGCGATGTGAACACAGCTTCAGAAGCCTCAGACAGCAGAAAACTTACTGGGACGTGGAACAGAGCTAGAATCTTGGTTTTAATTTCATAACCAAAAATTCAAATTCATGTCACTTCAAAAGTGACTCTCTCGATAACTCACTCCACGATAACTTTATAAAAGCTTCTCAGTGGTTGCATGTACCTGATGTCTTCATCGGTAACCATGAAAGCTTTGCACAGTGGCTGTGTGGTGTTGAGCCAGACTCCAGGGTTCTTCTCCACAGCAGCAGACAGCTGGCCTGTGATGGGCACGGAGCTGCTGTGCAGAGCACTTGCGAGAGCTGAGAGGAGAGTCTTATCTGTGTAGCCTGGACCAACACCTGAGAAACATTAATTCATACATTCACCAGCTACAACTGAGAAAAGTGTGACTGTGCCAGTAAAATCACAGAAGGTTTGATTCCTCATTCCCCATTCCTGAGCAATGATTTAGCTGTAATCATTTTACTGGCAATACAAGAAACGTGCAAGACTGTGAATATCACAATTTTGTTGGAAAGGGTAAAATGTACGTTTTGTAAGCTGTCATTTCAGGTCTACTTGAGGGCTTATTGTGTTCACCTTGCAAACCTTTAGGAAGGTCCATGGTTTTCACCAGCTCTTCTGCTATATCAGATGCATGAAGGCCACTGAGCTTCTTCTCCCAGAACAACTGTGGATTCAAACAGAAACACATACTGTACCCTGACCCAAAGTGTGTGTACGTGCCCTACTGACAGTGTTAGAGAAATACTATCACAATTCTGTTATTATTTACTCACCTTCATGTCATTCCAAACCTAAATGTAGTTAATTTTGTGGAACATCCAAAAGTCTATTCATCTTCTATTATCTAATAACAACTTCAACAAATTATCATTGTATAAAAACATTATGGATTTATTTTTGCTGTCCAAACTTTCTTGTGTGTTCCAAAGCACAAAACAGCAGCACAGGGTTTGGAACAACAATAAGTAAATAACAACACATAATTAATTTCATTTTAAGTTATTTTGACTTAGAAGATCAGTGTATGCTGGAATGTGTACCTGTCTGGGCTGATCAACTGCTTTCTGAGGGTCTGTCTTAACCTTATTGCTGGGGTGATTTGTAACCTTGGTGACAGGCTGTTTAAAGATGGATGCTGTCTGTCGGACCGGTAGGGATGTGTTCAGATCAGGTTTACCCTTGATAGAAAACAACCACCAACAGATATTGCTGTTTCGTAGTTTACATTAAAAATGGTTAAAACCACATGATGGCCTCTGGGGTTCACCTTGCTCTGACTGTGATCAGAGCGAATCCGCTGTCTGTTCTTATTCAGTTTGCTCATGAGCATTTTTCCTGTGCGGAAATCAAAGGAGCTCAGATCCATGGAGTTTCCCAGATAACGGACGAGCTGGGGTTTACTCCGAAACTTCTTCCCTGTTGGACTGAGAATGAGAATAAAGTTCAAGAAGTATTAGGAAAACAGCAAGAAGTAATTCTCATGTTTGCATGAAAACAATCTCTACAGATATATCACCACAAAACAAAACACTTCTTTGTCAGAATCATCCAATATACACTCCAAACAAAGAGCACTGTCAAAATAATAAATATAGGTGTACAAAAACACACAAATTGCTCAAGTAAGTACACAAATGTACTTTAAAGTAAATCAGTCTATTAAAATGCACTGCTCAAATAAATTCAGCTCAACTATAAGAAGCCCCATCGCAATAAATGTATGAAAATGATGCCATTTTTGTGAATGCATATTTATAAAATATTGCACCGTGACTTTAAAGGTTATATCCAGCTCTTATCTCCATAACATGGTGAGATGGATGAGTTAATAATCACAAACTCGTTCAAAATCAAACACGCACACGTCTTACACGCCAGACTTAAACGAGACGCTTCATATTTCGTGCTGTTTTACGAAAACTTTGTTTAAACGGTGAAAACATGCACTTACTTTCAACTAAAACGCGATGAAGTTAAACGACGTGAATAGCATCGAAAGCGCGTAGTTAGCACGCCCGCGTAGTTAGCACGCCGCTAACACATGAGACACAAAATAACGCAACCAGTTTCACTTACACACGACAAACAACAATTTATCTGTTAAAACGGCTTGTTAAACTATCTAAAAGATCGACGTAAAGCCACTTTATCACAGGAAGTGAAGAAATGAAGGACACTTTTGTCTTTCTTTTGGCTCTCTACTCTCAGGCTAACCCCACTGTACCTAAAATAATAGACATCGCTTTTCCCCGCGGACAAGCCCGACTTTCTGGTCACTTCTTCCCTTTTCCAACCATTTGGGAGGGCCGAGCACCCCCACCTTTTCCTTTCCATGTTTTCCCGACGTCTGTCTCTGGGAGAGGAAGCGGTGAACGTTTAGGGTTAAGGCGGCTGGACGCTGCTCTCTCTCCGCTCACCTCACGACCTTCTGACTCCGGGGAACCGGGAGTCGGTTCGCGATTCATTCGCCCGTACGGTGGCTCAGTCACGAACGATTAAAAGGATTTCGACGACAAAACAAACACGTCTTTCGGTAACGAAGAAACGCGAGCATGCAGCTGAAAGGTGTGCAATGGTTTCGGAGATATTAGTTTGATGAGGTGCCGGTGACTCGTTGGTGAATCGGTTCATTGGGAATCGACTCGCAAATGATTCGGTTGTTGCCCCGTGTGTAAGTGCACAGATCCTCAATTGAACAGATCAATGTGAGCGATTTGATTTTCTGTGTTATATAAACTCTTGATTTGCGAGACATTTTCTAAAAAATAGTGCAGGGTCCCATGCATTGTGAAAACTGAGGCTTGTTTTTGTTATGAAAGAAGCTGTTTGTGTTAAAGATAAAACAACTTTTAGCAGTTTTGTACATTAAAATGAATCAGATAAATGTCATATTGTTGATCAGCGAATTGATTATATATATATAGGGGTAGTCACAAAAGCAAACAAGCCAAGCTCATTTTAATTTTTTTTAACAAGCACCACCAGTCCAACTGTGAGTGATCAGTTAACATGGAAACAACACAATTACTAAACAGAGCTCAGGTCCACAAAATGCCATGACCTGATCGAAAAACAATGATTTTCACACAGGAAGGAGATTTCTGTGAAAAATACAAGTAACGTGACAGCTTTGTTTGTACTGTGAGACCGGACCACTGCTGCGAGTTTATTCAAAATAAATGCAAGACAAAAATTGGATTAAATGCTCCAGAAATAAATACCACATTGTTCATCTGCAGTGATCAACAAAAAGGGAGGTTGATTTAGTTCATTTTACACAGCAGAATGATGTTTAACTGTCCAACTGTCACGTTCCTCCTCACTTTCAATTCGTCCGGAGCAAACAAACTGTCCTAAAGAAAAAACATCATAGATCAACAACATGAGAAGTGGAATGTAAAGTCACTTTCCCAGATTTATCTTTCCCCACAACTTAATCACAAACCATAATGCGCTTGCCCCACATGGATGAAAATGTCTTTCCAACTACAGCGTTTGGAGTATATCGGTAATATACGTCCATTCTTCTACGTTAATAAAATAACGTGAGCTTTCTGGAGTAAGTTTAGCTCGCTGCTCTTGAACAACAGCAACAAAGACGAACCTTTTGGAAGTCTACTCATCCTTCTTGAACTTTCCATTAATGTAGGGAACGTAGTCCAAAATGACCCGCCAATCTGTGAAGTGCACAAGAGCAACACCTCCAACTCCACCCCAGACTGCAAGCGTGGGGACCCTGCAGAGACAAGAAAACATGAGGACATCATATAATCAAAACAGGACACGTCTGCTCATCTTTTAATTCAGTAAAGCAGTTTTTATTAGTTTTTGCTTTTAGTTTTGTTGTCTTACCTACACTCTCATATTTTATGCTGTTCACCTCATCCTTGCTTCAGCTCCTACTTGCAAATATAAATATATGCACATATTTTTGTAGCCTTGCCTAAAACATGTCCCACATCACAGATAACACGTTAAAATACATACATCATACAAATGCAAACAAATCAAATATGTATTTTAAACATTCCTAATAAAACTAAACAAAAGCACATACACATCGGTGTGTTATCATGACCTGAACGCGTTAGCTTAGCATGCTACAGGTCGTAACAAGGACAAAACTATTAATAAAGACCAATAAACCCTGATATGAACAACAAAACGCTGCGATCGTGATATTTGGAGTTTCACCATGTTCCTACCATGTTTTTGCGATAGACATGTATTTCTGTCCGATTATTTTGCCCAACATTGTCAGCCTTGTGTTACAAGCAGCAGCGCTCGCAGGAGGAAACGGCGGATGTGCGTCAGAGACGTTAGCGGAAGTTAGCGGAAGCTAATTACACATTTAAAGCTTTCCTACTCCGAAAAGCAGATCGTTTAATGCGTTGCTGTTGCCTTAAAGTTCAGAAAAATAAACTCGTATATAAAGGTAAGAAACAGGACTTACAGATAATAATACAGATAATGTGAAGCGAACGAAAGAAAATCAGAAACTGAGCAGTTCTCATAACAATAAATTGGTGGCGTGTCTGCTTGACCAGAAGGGGGCAGCTTATAAAAACAACAACTGTGTACAAAGATATTGCTGCTTTGTGAAAAATATTACACTTTATTAAAGGCAGGGTAGGCAGTTTTGTAGAGGCTAGCAATGGCAAGCCATCTTGAAAGTATACGATCAGACCGAAAGCAACGATTGGATGAACATGTTATGGTGCACAAAAGAAATACGTGTGTGTAAAAGTCATTTAGGCCACTTAGTGATTGTTATCTGGATGTGAAGAGACTTTGAACCAGCAAAACAAAAATGTTTCTGGAAAAATCTCCTACGCTGCCTTTAATAGGCCTTTTAAGATGTGTTGTTTTTATAATATATTATGTAACCTTTAGCTTATTCCAATAACTACTTTAACAATGTTTTTTATTCAAGATGTATATATTCTATGATATGAAAACAATTTATATTTATACTGCGTATCTGTCTATTAAAGACTCAAAAACTTAGTCAATGCAATTAACTGTAACAACTTACCATTTTGATTATAATAGGAACAGTTGTGGTTTCTAATATTGCCATTACATTGAAACATCTGAACAAGTGTATGTCCACAGTTTAGTGTTTTTATTTTGTTTCTTGGATTTTTCTATGAATGTCATAGTGATCATATTCCTGCTGCTTATTGTGTGACAACAAACAAAAAAATTATCCAGTCTAGTGGTTCTCAACCAGGGTCCCAGGGCCCACTGGAGGGCCTTGGCCTCAGCCAGCTGACAGAGGCCAACAGATGAAAATGATTTAAAAATTACATTCAAATAATCTGAAACAAAAGCCTACAACATGCAATCTGACATATTGTTTCACTGCAGCATAAAAGGTCTGTGTGGACTGATTTTGCATCTCACTGTGTGTGGCAGCTTTTAAATAGTTTTTTTTTAATATTATTATTGATTCCAATCACACACTGATTGTAATAAACACAGACTTGACCAGAAGTCAATAACATTGAGAACCGCTGAAGAACGTCAAAGTTATGCTAAACAAACAACTGAATTCACACAAACTGATCATCGTTTACAAAGAAAGTACTTTATTTGCTCAGAGGAGCAAGAATTCACTTAACATACATCTGGAATTCTCATGTCCCTCTTCATATGAATTTATAAAATATTCTCAAGAGAAGCCACAAGACGTGACATTTCAATAAAAACCTGACTGACTCCCGAATCAAACAGAACAAAAAGATGCAGGCACGAGTACATTTTCACTCCCCATCACTGACTCAGCATCTGGAAGTCTGGAGAATGCAGAAGGCCACTCTCACTCCTTTAAGAGTTACATTTTTGCAATACACAAACAGAAACAATTCATATAAATCACCTTTTAATAGTAAAAGATGATGTTAGTACTAATGAAGAAAAACAAGAAATAAACGCAGAACTGCTTCCTTTCATTTCGGAACCAAAACATGACATCTACAAATGAAACCACTGTTGGCCGTTTACAATTTGGCCAGGTAATGAGCCAAAAGTGATATTTTGCACAGTGATTATTGACCTTATAAACGATGAGGAATATTTTTGTGAGAATGCAAAATTTGCATCTCTGTTTTCTTACAAAAAGACTAATCATTCTGTGCTTTCCCATTATAAAAGGTTATCAGAATTGCAATAGAAACTTGAGACAATTTGTTCCTGGCACACTTTAGGACTAGTTCTCGTCATGTATCTAACATTTTAATCAACACAGATAATAACAAAAAACAAATGAGTAAACACACAAACATTTAACAGAACTTTATAAAAAAAAGTAAATAAAAAAGTTTTCCAACCCAAGGGTCGTCTTGCAAATCCCACAATCTAGATTTCTCTACTTTTTTGTGGAAACATTGACAAGTGGCAAAAAATTCAGTTGTGGGCGATATGTTCCATGTGACGTTTATAGAATGCACACACCCCTGACTGTTTTAGCATTGACCGCTAATAAATCGGAGGACTAATGCATATTCATTAACCATGTACATATTAAATTGTTGTCAGATTCAGTTTGTCGTGTATGAGCAGATATCTGCTCAGAAGAAATTAAAGCAAAGTCCAGCTTATGTTTAATTCATACATCTTCTTAGAAACTGATATCACACAGCTGAAATGCTCAAATTCAGTCACGGCCTGTTCATAAAAAGCTTGTAGTTTTCTGCAGCTGATACACGTGGTTCAGTTAGTAATATAAGAACAGTAATTAAAGAGAAAAGAACTGTTAAGCATCATGCAGCGTTTTACAACACTGAAGACAGTTGAGCTTGGCTTCTTCAGTGGGTGGTGACAAATATCAGGGTGAGACACGAACACAGTGCAGCATTTCACTCCAAAATCAAATAAAAACTTAGAAACTATATTTTGCATTAAGAAAATGAACCCCTCTTCAGGACCACTTAGGGGGTTTGCATTGTGGAATTTTGAGATACATTTCCCTCCCCCAAAATGCACTTAACGTAATGTACTGTATTCATTTTATACTGTTATAGTTACAGGATTTTACTATTATACATTTTGATTTTTTTTATTTAAATCTGTCTGAATTAAAAGCAGCATAACAAATGCTACCATGTTGTATTTCAATATATCACGGTTTTGCATTAGTTTTATGAGAATGGCAGGGAAAACACATGTTGTTTGACATTCTTTGCTTGATTTATGCAAAATAATCCATTCCTCCTCAGATTTTGGAGTGAAATATAAGCCTCACATGTTCGCAACAGTTTTCACTTAATCGTCAGTGGCAAACTCAGAACTAAACCATTTTGTTCAATTTCTACATCTTAAACACAAAGCGGTACAAAAAAGCTGAATACATGTTTTACAAAAAGTAAATGAGCTGTGTTCCCTCAGTGGAGCTTCACCTTGTGTTTAATGCAAAGGCTCATGGGTAGGTGCATGTGTGCTATATAACAGCACACTGTAAATGATAATCACAACAGCAGGGCATTCCTGACCCGTTCAAATGCTGTTCTCATGTGTGATATTCAACAGTGGTCCATGTCATTGATTGCATGTGTGGTGTAATTGAGTACATACTTAGTTTGGAGCCACACAAGCCCCCCAGGAAGTGTACTAAATGTGTATATGCAAAAGTCTTTCAACACATCTGTTTATAATATATAAATCAAGAATGTGTGTATGTGTGTAGACACTGGATCTATAACAGGAAGATTAAGGCCACATCAATGGAGAGCTTCTTCTACGCAATTATCTGTGGAGGAAAATGAAAACGACAATAAGCATTCGAAAAACAGACGTTTAAACCATGAAGCAGTTTACACTGGTGCTCATAATAAAGAGACAAAGAAAATTTAAATATGAAATCATACAAGCATTGAAAGTCACAACTGACCTGAATGTTACATATGGCCGTGACCATCTCCACCCAGACCAGACAACATCTGAGGATCTCCTGTGACCTTCTCCTCTTCTCTCCTCTTCAGACACGCAGCTTTTGGGTTCAGATTACGCTCTGAACAAAACAGAGATTAACAATCAGTTCTGTCCTGTGAGCAGGATGAGTGAAGGAGAAAACAGCCCATCAAAGACACGCTTAAGCATGTAGAAGGCAGATGCTGTTCCTCAATCAATATCATTCTTGGTCCAAACTTAACCAATCACAGTCCCCACAGACTGTAAGATCAGCGAGAGCCTAAAGTCTGACTGGTTGATAAAACCCTAACCTTAAATCTAACTTGTTGATTTGCCCCCCTTCTCAAATAGGATACGGTAATTAGCCCATGACCCCATCACTAACCCAAACATCTGATTGGCTGACAGGAATAAAGATGTTGATCCAGGAACACGCGAGCAAAAATCACGGTAAACAGAGTGAAATAAAGACGAAGCAGCCAAGCAGAAACGCACAAGAGACTCGTGAACCAAGACGGCATGGCACGCAGCAGTACAGCGAGGGAACAAGTAAGTGATGCAGAAAATAGGCACGGCCCTCAGGGCAACAGTGGCAGTTGTGTGTGGTGATTCTTGGCAGGAGGCTGGCTGAACAGAGCTCAGTGTTTGTGTGTCGAGGGGAGGGGTCGTCCTACCTCGCACCTGTCTCTCCAGGCCCAGGATCACCTGCACGGCCTGCTGGAGAATGATGAGTTTGGTCTGAGCCTTGTCGCTTTTCAGGTGCAGCTGACACATGCGACCGAGCTCCCTGAAGGCCTCGTTAATGTCCCGCACGCGCACCCTCTCCCGTGCGTTGTTGGCCATGCGGCGTTCTTTCTCGCGCTGCTCCTTCTCCTCCACTGTGAGGCACTCCTCCGACACGCTGCTGCCGGGGCGACCAGTCGCTCGTTAATCATTTCGTCAAGTCTAATCTTACTTCTACATTAACTTTCCTTCTTTAAAGTACCCTATAAAGAACCTTTGAATTGCACTTCATATTTAATCAGAGCTGAATTTCCAAGACTTTGTGATTACTGGTGAAAGATTTTTAAAAATCATTTTCCTAGGAAATTCATAAGGTCTCTCGGCTGAGCCAGGAGATCTTTCTGTGTGGAGTTTGCATATTCTCCCTGTGTCAGTGTGGGTTTCCGCTGGGTATTCTGGTTTCCTCCCACAGTCCAAAGACATGCAGGTTAGGTAAATTGGCGATGCTAAATTCCCCTTGTCTGACTTGTGGAGATTAACTGTTTCCTGCCAGGAATATAGCCTTAGATGCTGGAGTGACGTAATACAATGAATAATAAATAAATAAATAGAAAATGTGTATGCACTATGGTTAGTGTTGGACATCTGTGGGTTCTAGTGACATTAAACAAAAGAAACATTTTTTCCACTAATACAGTTAGACATTCAGCTAAGAGCACATTAACAGGCTCAGAAACAGACGCTGTCAACAGCTCTTGCATTATTTTACGCTTCTGACCAATGGCAGGAGGATCAGGATGTGCACAGTAACAACAGTACAGGTGATTGGTGGTGCTGATGCTTGTCCAACAAGGTCTACCGAGGAGGATGCAGCGGAGAGGAGAGCGCCTTCACTGGGCCAATCCTGAGCACCAAGTTTCTTTCTTCAGTGCCAAACCAGACACGCATTTCAAACAAGCCACTGATTGGTTGTTTGTTTTCTAACTACATATTGTGGAGTGTTTGTTAATCTCTCAAAGTGTCAGTGGATTCAGGGAGATCTGTGGGAGCTGCCACAGAGCAAAAAGGAGCGAGATTTAAGACGGAGAGGACAGAGAGATGAGACCATCTGCCAAGAACCGTACAGACACACACTGCCACTGAGACGAGCGGACAGAGGACAGGATGAGGTGAATGTGACCGTCTCATCGCAAACGCATCCCACCGCAGAGATGCATTTATGAAGCGTGAGACTAAAATCACTGCGGCCATCTGCAAAGAAAAGGGCTGAAGGACAGATGGAGAGATGGTATAAAGAAAAACAACCTGGCAAACAAAGAGTTAAACACAGAGGCTCAGGACATGCAAGCAGCGATCAGGTTATTACGATACAAAGCAAGTGAACTGCTAGCAGGAAACAAGCCCGTCTCTTGTATCTGCAGGTTAAAGCCAAGTCACAGACGAGCGAAATATGAGGATGTGAACAATGCCAAACACAGACAGAAACAACGCAAGCAACTGAAGATGATTTGAAGGTGAAGTACAGTAGAGTACAGCAAGCAGGTTTTGTCAAGCATTACAGACCAGTATCATTATTATCAGTACTTTTAAATACATTTTTGTTTACATTTTGATAATTTACAAAAAAAAAATAATGGTCATTTTCATTTAGATTTTGATTCTCAATATGGCCTAGACTTGTTCTGGACAGTTTCCATGAGATTCACCATAATACTGGTCTTGCTTATTTGTTCAAATTAACAACCAGCCTTGTGTCTGCCTGAGCAGCTGAGGTGGATATAAAGCAGGAAAGACTGAACACTAGACAGGACATGACAGACATGCAGAGCCAGCAAACCATTAGAAACAGTGCAGACAGTCCCACAATCACCCTAAACAGGCACCCGTGTGGACCGTGGGGAGGTAGGAGACCTCTACAATGTTTTGTCGCTGCATACTGACACTCTGAAGTAATTTGATGGCTACAGTTAACTTTTAAAGGACTGTTTCAGGTTTAATACAATGTTAATGACCAGAGAAAACATTTTTGACTCGCCCCTCCAAATTGTTTGTACAGTGATAAATGTCTGATATTCTGGGATGTTAAAATTGTGTTTTGGGAGTGCACCGTATCCACTATGAGAGCATTTAAAAAAAAACAGTTTTGCTTGTTTTTGGTCACAATTCTTTTGAGGTATATTGAACCAGGAACATCCCTTTAAAAGGTGGTCTAATCTAATCAATTACGCATGACCGTGTCAAATCTGCAGCGACATAGTGCCCCCTCTCCCCCGACCCAATCAGGTGACCCGACCCACAGACAGATCTTCAGGGTGTCTGCTCATGTCGAGCACTGATCTGAGGTCAGCCCTACACACTGACCTCGCACTTGCTGCTCCAGGTTGAGAATAACGTTTACGGCCTGGTGCAGGATGAGCAGTTTGGTCTGTGGTTTCTCATTGCTCAGATGCAGCTGACACATGCGGCCCAGCTCTTTGAAAGCCTCGTTGATGTCACGCACTCGCAAACGCTCGCGAGCGTTATTGGCCACACGGCGCTCTTTCTCCCGCTCCGCCTTCACCTCTATCGGTAAGTCCTCGTCATCCTCGTCGTCTTGACTTGAGGAACACAGGGGTGAGATGGTAAGGCGTTACAGGAAAACAAATCACTGCACACTCAGGGGCAGAGGCCAGAGTGAATGTGAGGGAGACGTTGTGAGTGTGTGTATGTGTAGAGGACTAGTAGTTGGGAGTCTATATTGTTTTGTGTTTGAAAACTCAGCTGTGTGAGATTTGTTCTTACATCTGCATTGTTTATTATAAATGACAAATAATGAATATACAAATTTTTGTGACAAAGAAATCTGTTGACAACAGATACTTCCAATATTTCGCACAATAAACCAAAAGCAAAAAAAATCAGGCAAAAATTACGACGCCTCCTTCATGGCTGAAATACCTATGGAAGATAAGTTCTGTGAAATGATCCACAAACAGCAGGTTACTGCGTCTTGTGTTCTAACAAAACATTACGAGTTCAAATCAGTCAGGGTTTGGAGCGTCAGGTACCTTGTTCGTGTGCGACTCTTTCCGTCTTTCTTCTCATCCTCCGATTTATCTGCAATGGACACGTTCTCATCGTCCTCCTTCTCTTCGCGCTTTATCTCCGAGATGGAGGAGTGTGAGGAACGAGAGAGGGCTCCAGAGAGACCTGACAGACCACAACAACATGTGAAGTTCAGAAGCAAGAAGTGACGTTCACACTCTCAATAGTTCTCACAGCTGCATCTCAATGTAATGTCCAATCAGCTATCAGTCAACTGTGAGCAGGTTGACTTCCTGCAGCTACACAATCCCATTTGGTGCAAACAATTGCAGGTACAAGGCACATTTTTACACGTGCATGTGTGCACTCGTTTGAAATGCATTTGTTAACAAAATGCCTCACAAACAATGAATCAAATGTCAGAAGGAATTAATGAGAAGAGAAGCACTGACTGGTGAAGCTGTCGGACTGGGAAGTGGGCGGGGCCTGGTGAGAGCCATGGTGTCCCTGCAGAAGAGCACTAGACGGAGGTAAACCTGCAGCCTCCTCGCTGTGATTTGACATCTAGACAAAGAAAAGCATTTAGTATGATCGATACAGACACAGCAGTACAGCAGCAACACTGATTTAGGCCAACACATTGACCAGGATAAATAATTTAACATTTTATTGGCATTGAACGATAACCATCAGTCGTGCTGTTCTGAAGTAACATCGGCCATTGAATTCAAGCAGAAACGTACATTCCTCTATTCTGTCCTTATTCAGACATTTTCCTTTTAAAGCACTTAAGACTGTTTCTCTGGAGCTACCTAAAGTTAGATGTCTGGCTCAGGGACACAAAGGTGACAATTTGAAATCGCACTTACACCTTCTCTACATATTTAAAATGGGCATGTCACATTCAGTTACTAGAACCAAACCTGGCAGAACGTGCTGCCGCTACAAGTCCAAATCTCAGCTGAAACTCACCATGCCCGACAGCCGGTTGGCGAGGCCGAAAGTCTGACTGATGGACCCCAGAGCCGCTGCGCCACCCGGATGTCCAGAGGCCACTGCGCTCAACAAGCTCTGCATGTCTGCAGCCAGAACCTGTCCGCCAACAGCATGGTTCCGCAACACATGTAGTGCTTCACCCAAACGATCATCCATCTTATTCTGCAGAAGACGAGAATGAATGACCTCATCGCAAATCAACAAGTCAAATGCACAGAAAATGAGGCAATTGATGCCTCCTATGTGCCAGTTCTGCAAGTCGGAAAACCTAAGTAATAAAATTAGAACCGACAGGAAAAAATACAAAGAAAATGTACTGTGAGGTCCACAAGTCTGAGCACACTTGTGAAAATGATTGTATTTTTCTCAAATAATATTATTAACAGCAATTAAAGATATTGCATTTTTAACCGTAGTTAATATTTATTCTGGTCTCAACAATGACACGCAACCCACATACCGATACCTGCAGACCGGCCTCAAACCCGGGCGATGGGTTCGGCTGAGAAGAACCTTTGGACCACTGAGAAGCTGAGGCTGTTGACAAACAAACAGAGAGCTTAAACAAAACAAACGTGTGTGTGAACATCGAGATTCTGGAAAAATTGTGTTGACACTATCACACAACAGGTGGCAGCACTGAGCCATTTACAAAGAGGAGTTTTCGAAGACGCACCAGCAGAGTTTGAAGGAGAACCCACAGGAGTGGATGAGAAGCCGTTTCCGGTATTGTCAGAGGGATAGATCTGAACAAAATGTAATATGAAGAAAAGCAGTTTAGAAGGGTCGACACTAAAGCACACTTCAAGATGCTTTTAAATTGACAGTGATGGAACAGCCAAAAAAAAAAAATTGTATGACCATCGTAAGATGATGGTATAAAAAAAAAAAAAAAAAGAACATGGCACCATGTTCAAAGAACCACAGCACTTTTAGGTTAGTGAAGGTCTATTCAGATATTCTGAATATCTGATATTTACTTATGAACAGTATTATGACTGTCTTTTCCTTAAATAGTAATTTGTAAGTTAATTTGTAAATGGGTCATGAAATGTCTCACGGAAGCTAAAGCTTTTCCGATCTCTGCGCCTGAGCTGCCTGCATTTCCAGCCCGGCTCGCTGTAATGAGAGAGAAAGAAAGAAACTGGTGAGTTTAGATGCATTACTGCTATCATGTTGTGGCTGTAAACTGACCACAGCTCTCTGTGGTTGGGTGGAGTCTTACCCATGATGCCATCAGTTCCGCTGATGGGCGGCGTGTGGTTGGGAACACCATATCCAGCAGATGCTGCGTGGAAGCTAGCAGGTATGTTGACATCGCTTCCATGCAGAGGGTAGTTCTGTGGGGACAGGGGCAATGGCTGCCTCTTCTGTTTTACACAGAGAAACACATTCAATAATTCACACTGCAAACGTTCTGCTGCAGACATCTCTTACTTATCATCTATGCTATAACAGCCAATCAAATGCCTGATAAAGCCATGACTCAACATCAGAGATGTTCTAGTACTTTTCCACATTAAGGTCTGGGGTAATTAACTGCGTTTTTCTGCAGCCTGTGGCTCATCAAAAAACAAGAAGTAGGAAATAAACGACTGCGTGATTTCATCGAGATTGAACAGGGGAGATTAACAGAATCTGACATGACTTTATTTCCCCTAAATATAGGGACACGTGATTAAACCACAGCCCAGACTTGAGAGGTGCCTTCAGAGGGTTAATATTATCATTGTAAGGTTTTTGTAACTTTAAAGAAATTCAGAAATGTTTAAAAAAATTGAACATAAAAGCAGAAAGTCTTGTGACTGTGGCTGTCAAATGTTAATGAACGTCACATCATATTTCATACAGCCCTTAAAATCACTCAGAAATGTAAAGTTAGTTCTAAAGAAAGATCTAGCAACATTTGTCTTTTGTTTGTTTATCTAATACAATGACATTTAGACATGAAGTGCTTGATTTCTTATGGGGCCACTGACTGTGTTTGGTGTTTGCATGAAGCAGAAATGTAATTCTGTGACCATACACCGGGCTACAGCTCACCTGTGTGTTCATGGAGGGAAAGGGGGCTGACTGAGCAATGTGAGGTGAGTTATTCATAACGGGTGAATATCCAGACTGCCCCCAATGTTCCGGAATGCCATCTGAAAAAATAAGACAGTTCGATTCTTTAACCAATCACGAACAGCTGATCAAAGCATATATATACAAACAGAATCTCACACACTCACACACCTTGCATGTAAATGGAAGGTGGATAGAGGCCTCCAGATTTTGATCCAGGGTATCCGCTGTTGTCTTGGTTATAATCCTCTCTGGTCGCACCTTGATAGACCTGCTGAGCAGAGGAAACAAAGATCTACCATTGTCTGCTCTTCAACTCTACATCCAGAAGTTGTGCTTTTGATTTTACTCTGGTGAGACAGACTGCACACAGGATAGTGTGTCTCTGAAACCATGGGCACTGCTTACATCAACAAGGGTGAGAACCAGTTGGTTAATAAGAAGCTACATTCTGATTTACTTCTAAAAGCCCATTTTTGTCCAAGCTTCAAGCAGGGCTGGCATTCACCAAGAACTCCTGTGAAAATTTTGCTGCTTTACGATTTCTGCTGCTTAGGATCCATTGCTGTCTGGTGACGAATAAGTGCAAATTTAAAAGATGTGACCAAATGACAAGCCAATCAAATCAAACTAAGGGGTAAAAACAACTAACTGAAACATAGCATGATCTGATGTCAAAGAAGGAAAAATCCAAAGAAAAGAAAAGGGCGAGATTTATGCAACTAAACGAGTTAAGATGGCAGAGAAGAGGAAAGATGGAGAAAATAAACACAGAGGAGAAAGACAGAGATTCATTCCCAATTACAAAGCCATCTGCCTGTTCCTGGAGATCAGCCAATACCACAGACAGCTGGAAGAACACAGAGATGAGAGGAAATATGAAGGCGAAAGAAAACTAGCGGAAGACAGGGAGAGTGAAACGGATGAAGATCGTGATGATGTCAAGAACACAACAGAAACAACTCGATTTTTCTATGTTTTATGAGGTTCTACTAAACCTGTTTACATTGTTTATCAGCTAAAAAAACAACTGAGGTATTATCCATGTATTCAACACAAAGTGTCATATGCTCTCATTATATGGAAAATACAGTTCAATTAAATGACAAAACAGCTATTCTGGCACTGTATAGGAATCAAACTATATTTCATGACTATATTTCACTGAACTGAGGGAACAAGTTCAACAGCTTAAACAGGAAGACGACACAGGAAGTAGACTAGGCATTGTTGCCAACGGCAACCACTCAAGACCTCAGAGGTATAAGTGGATGAGCACTATGTCCATGCAAAGATGAGTAAGGGCAGGTTACAGTGTGTGTGTGTGTGTGTGTGTGTGTTTGTGAGAGAAAGAGAGAGAGAGATGGGGGGGGTTAAGGGTGTTTTGAATGAATGCAGATACATGGATGACTACAAATGCAGTAAATGCAAACATAAAAGGCAAAAAGACTATCTGTACAGTTCAGAATAGAAACTAACTTAAGTGCACAGTATGTATGAAGTAAGCACACTCCAGGAAGTGCTGTGTTTGTGTGTGTTCTGGGTCAAACTGACTGCACATGCCATGATAATCCAGGCTCAGACGCTAATGAATCCATGTTAACACTTACCGATGACACTGACGAGGGCAGTCCATGAGAAACCTTCTGGATCTTCTTAGGTGGTGGATCTGAAACAAGAAACATTATTTATGAGCCACTTATACCATAAGAACCACAGGTGAGATAAAAGCCCTTTAATAGTGGATTCACAGTTTTAAGATGATTGGTCAAGTAAAATGAATGAGCTACAGGGAAGAAACACTCTAAATATGTGTATGTTGTTTTCGCAGTAATTATATTTTGGCAGCTACTGGCGGTCTTTTCTTAACTTACGTTAGTAATTTTTAAGAATGCCAAGAAATCTGAGCCTGAATGCGTGAACTGAAGGCAACTTTACATTCACATGAATGTAAAGTTCACAAAATTTGACTGTAGATTCACAGTCAAATTTTCAAGCATATTACAATTTAACTGCAAACGTTGTATAGTGCAACACAGCCTCTAGGAGAGGCAACTGACACAAACAAAACGGATCACATATCGAACCTCAGCCGTAAGATTCCGATATAGCAGCTCATCTCACCTATGGTGGAGTCAGCCAACCTCCGGCGGTTATTAGGACTGTAGAACTGAGCAGCAGTTTTCAGGCCTGGAGGAGAAAGACCACCTGAACCAGAAATGCCAATATCACCTGACAGGAGCGAAGACTGAAACAGCCAATCACAGAACAGAACACAGAGATCAGTGAAGACAGACTACAGGAAGCCACCAAAATCAGTCAACAGCAGGTTTCAGGCCAGCGCAAACATTACCTGTGTGACAAACGGGTACCCTCGCTCAGATTTACCTGCAACACACATCAAAATGATCACGTCAGTCACTCAACCACCTCAATGACTTTATTTACATTGGGCAGATGATTTCATTTAATTTTCATTTAACTTGAAACACAATTCATCAGTGTGTGTTCCTGAGAATCGAACGCACAACCTGTGTGTTGCTAGCGCAATGCTCTACAAGCTGAGCTAGACGAACACAGGATGGCAAAGCTTAAAGATCCAAAACATGTAACAAAAGAACAAACAACAACTACAGATGTGCATAAAAATCATAAATACGAAACATGCTAACATGGAGCTGCAATTCAGACTTAAATGGCTAAAAAAAGACACGCATGGGGTCACTGGACTCTGACCAACTGTGTGTGAATACTCGGGCAAGTGAGGTGTGCTGTGCTGTTTATGGGATTTAAGATAGGACACAAACAACAAACTGTCCCATTATAAAAGCCTAAGTGGTAATTAAGCACCCCCCTCTGCTTTTTCCATAAGACAGGGGCCACTCTTTAAACACCCTGGCCGACGTGGATTTACCCTCCCCACCCCCTTCCCTATGACAGAAATCCCTGTGACCTAAACCTGCTCAGGACATTAGGGACATTTCATGGGCTACACACACGTAAAGTTCACAGATCAGGGTCATATGATGGAACATATCGTGGCAGTAGTACATGTCGACCAGAAGATATTCTGCTATACTTCGATTTGCAGCTACAAAAAAAAAAATTTTCACACAGAAAACTCAAAACTATTCTGCAAACGGTGTCAGTTTTAGCATTGGTGCCACACTTATTTTTTGTTATAAATAATCTTGTAAATAATCAGTTAAAGTTTCAAGTTCTAAATAAGAACCAGCCTTTCATTTGTAAATGTCAATTTACTAAATTATCCAAATATACTGCTACAGTCCCATGTATTGTACATCAAATTTAACAATATGTGACCAGTGCTGTGAAAATGAGTCAGA
Source organism: Chromobotia macracanthus (assembly GCA_036877525.1). Classification (NCBI taxonomy): domain Eukaryota; kingdom Metazoa; phylum Chordata; class Actinopteri; order Cypriniformes; family Botiidae; genus Chromobotia; species Chromobotia macracanthus. The sequence goes on from JAZGTH010000003.1 coordinate 4,357,238, forward strand.
ACGAACACAGGCTAATTAAGAGCTACAGTCCACACAAGTGAAAATTATCCATTTTGGTCTAAAGGTTTTTACAAAAATGAGTTCATTATGCCCTCATCTAGTGCCCCCAATGTGTAAACATCTAAAATCATCTTTATTGGTACGTTTTCTGAAAGGTGTACCTTCCCAAATCTTTCCTTTGTTTTAGTAATCCATTAAAAACTGCCATTTTGCTGCTCTTTTCAAAACTGCCATTTCAGACAGGTGTAGCTCATTCATTTTTTGTCCGATTCCAACAAACTATACATTATTTTTAAGGTCTTTCAATGGAGAAAGTGAAAACAAGAACTTTTTTTTTTTTAAATTGGCTCACTGCCAGCACGGGTCACATCACATATTGTAATGTATAGAGTTACATTACATGATCTAAAATGACTGTAACATTACAAGCGTGTTGCGTAAATTTATACATTAATGTACAGTTTTGTTAAGAAGGAACACAGAGAATCATTTAGAGGAATAAACACACTGACCTTCTTCATTTGAGTGTTGGGCTGCGTTAACTTACCATCAATACCTATATTGTACAATGGAGAAGATGACAGGCCGTCATGGTCAGGAAAATGGTTGTTCTCTCCATATGCCTAAAACACAAACATATGCAACGGCACATCTATGAGCTCCAAGCCTTTAAATCACAGCTTTTATTGTAAAAATCATTTACAATAAAAGCTTCATGTACTGAACACACACTGTAAGGTCAGCTGAAAAAACTGAATGTAAATTGTTTGAATATAAATCCATAAAACGAGTAACCGGGTAACCCCATGATCACATGACCCATGTAGCTGGTAATGATTGCGACAGGTAAGAGATCAACTGAAGACAAACTGGTAAACAGGAGGATTAAGGATAGTTAATCTCACACACTGACCGACTGACCTATAAATACACGTGTACAGACCGACTAACTGATTTACTGCTACCCACCAGTTCCCTTAAAAATGTGCCTGGGCTGTCACGCTAAATAAAGTTTAGAAAGCTGGATCTAGTCACATTTCTGGAATTGAGGAATCACGTTTTTTCACAGACTAGCCAATCAAAAGGTGCTTTGCCTGTAGAAATTACGTTGATTAACAATATTAACAAAGCTAGAAAAGGTTACATATGTCTCCTTTAAAAGCAAAGCATGAACAGGCCTAATAGGCGTGTGTTAACACTCACATTAGCAGGTGTTAATTTATCTGGATGGCAAAAGTATCAGCACAATAAGATTCTATCGGAACGTTTAGGCTTTGCTGATTTCTGCATTTCATCAGGGTTTATCTGAGATCTAGACATAAGATGGGTTAGTGCGGAGGCAAATGTGTGCGTGTGTGTGTTCTGACCCGTATGTTGTAGTTGGGACTGTTTGGTTCTCCTGAGCCCCAAGAGCCTGGACCACTTCTTTCATCCAATCCTAAAGAAGGAAAAATTAAATGTTTGAACATCACATGTGTACTCCAATAACAGTGTAAAACTTAATGAAAACATTGTTCTCATGAGCAACCTGTTAATTTAATAAGTGAGTTGTTCATGCAGACAGCAGAGAGCCTGCTATGAGAAGTTATACTGAAGCTTTCTTTTCCCAGAATGTGAAACATGTATATTAGTTATATAAATATATAATTGTTTTGTTTTAAAATATATCTTTTTATAATTTAAATTGATTTTATAAATGTAAAGCATTATCATATCACATATTGCATTACACACACGTTAAGTCCAAAGACCAAATTGTTTTTGTACTGTTCATGTTTTTATATTTTATGTCAGCACAGTTACCCTACCCCAAACCTAACCATTACAGAAAAGTTCCTGCTGTTTTAGATTTTCATTCTGTAAGATTTATAAGCTTGTTTCCTCATGGGGACCTATAAAACGTCCCCACAAGGTCAAACTTACTAATATTACTATACTTGGGGGACATTTGGTCCCCGTAACATAGTGAATACCACGACCACACGCGCACACAAATGCTGGAGCTCAACAAACATTTTTTGTGAAGATGCGTTTCTCTATCTCACCAGCTGACATGACCTGTCAACCAAACCTCAAAGGTTTCAAAACCCCCAACACATGGTGAACGGTGTTGAATAAGCACATTGATGTTAGCACTAAAACTCAAACTCCACTGACACATGATGGGCTGGAAACAGAACGGAAGAATTTTAAAGATTGATGGTGCAGAAATTCCCCAAAACCTTCCCCCCCGTCCACGCCTTTATGCTCGCAAACATCTCTAGAGAGAAGCTGCTTAATTGTGCACCAATTTGCATAATTGTGCATATTAATGAGGCCTCTTCCTATGAATATTCATATTTTTGTTTTGTTGCCTAATTAAAAGGGGGGATGGGGGTGTGATGACAGCACTAGCAGTAGAGCGGAACACAAGTAGGAGCGAACGGGTGAATTATGACACTACAGCCATTGCCGTGACAACCACGATCTACGGGTGGGGGGGGGGGGTTTGGGGGTCACGGGCCTGTGTCAGCAAATTCAATAAACTGACAAGGAGCAACACACCACGCACTGTAGAACTACACACACCACTGACGGAGCAGAACCAACAAAACAGGAAAGAATAATTTGAGCACTGACGAAGCTCTGCTACACAATGAGGCTGGAAAGTTTACTAAGAAAGCTTTACTACTCCAAACGTCCAACAATAGCAGGACTTCCTGCAGACAATGAACAATCTAGCAGATCGCCACCATTCTGAGGTTCCGTTCAAAAACCTGGTAAACTGCCTAACAAGCTAGCATTTTAAGACACCACTGGTGCTCCCAAAATGCTACGGCTGCCTCGAAAGCAAGTCAACACCATTATGTTGACTTCTAAGATACCTACTTTTGGCCAAAACCTCTCAGAACACACTGTGGTGAATAGGTTTTCATTTAAGATGGTGGACAAGTTCATTTCAATCAAGCAAAAGGTATCAATAAAAAAAATTACTTGATAAAGGAAAAACTTGTGAAATCCTACAACCATGCTCAATCAATCAATGTTTAATAGCAGAACTGCAGGTTTGGGAAAACATCTAATAAAACATATTGATCAGATTGTAAAAAGTGAGACCCCCATACCAGAACAGAACTGGTGGCTGGAGGAAAATATGGGGCTAAGAATCACAGTTTCAGGAAAGTTCTAACTTTTTGATTAAAGGTTACAAAACCAAACTTGTTTTGGAATAATGTGCACTGAGCAGGTCATTCTGATCTGATGTCGTCTTTTGGGGGGGTTTCAGGTATAGAGGAAGTGAGACGGTTATTTACAGAGACTCGTGGCGGGTGGGAGGGAGAAAGAGAAATGAAAGACAGCTAATACTGTGAAATACTGTGCAAGAAACAACGGGAGGGTGATGATATGTCAACACAGTACGACAAAACCTCTAAAATAGGTGTGATCCATATTCATAAGCGCACTGAATATTCATTCTAATTAACAGACCTGATTAGTAGGAAGAAAAAGTGAGAAATTCATTCAAAAAAAGGCCAGATTCTGCAGCAGACGGCCATAAAAATCTCTTTACATTAAAAGCGAGTGGCTGCAGTTATGAGACATTCCCCTCTGCACCTGAATAAACAAAACTTTGCTCAGTGGCCCCAATAAAAAGTGCCTAATGATCACAGCTGACCTGTTCTGCCTCCTACACAGAGAGCAGAGATTGCTCACATCACAAACACACTGAATAGACACAATGTTTCAGAAGCACGTACAGCTCAGTGGAACACACGACCATGTCAAATGTTTCAACACACCTACGTCTTTATTATTCCTATTCTTCACATTTTAGAATAATAAGTCATCAAAACCCATGTAATAACAAACGAAAAATGGAGATTACATAACCGAAAACAACAAACAATTGAGCTTCTTCAATGTTCTGTGGCCTGATCGTTCTATGACCTTCACAAGGAACATCTCGGGATGCTTTTACATACACATATACATATATAAAACACTTCTAAGTCAATACAAAATGATTTTAAAAGCAATTAGTCACAAGCCTTCATATCAAATACTACTAATATCATGAGAAAGTGATCAAAGAAATTAGACTTTTTGGCAGTCAATATACATCAATATTTATGTTTATATTCTGCAATGGCTTGGTGTGTTTTCTCCTTTCAAGCAAACAGGCATTGTGGCCAAGTAAACATTTACACCAGAGGTAAAACGCACTAAAAACCAACCAAGTGATGTTTTTTCACATTGTTTGCACTAAAGGAACACAAAGAATATTTAATTACTCATTTAATGAAAATTCAGAATCATCTTTATTTACATGCGCAAAATAAACTGTTTCATGATGGGAATTTAGTGACTTGAGTTATGAACAAATTTACCAAAACCGGAAAAAAAACCCGACTGACAAATCAAATTTCAACAATATCAGCATTTCTGCAAGACGTTTAAAGTCACAGACACTATTAAAATACCACACCGAGCAATGTGTCCCTAGAACTGAGATCTCAACTTAAGGGTACTGAAAAGATTTGTTATGAATTGCACTTCAAACTCACGCAGTGATTTGACTCTTTGGTTGTGTGTTCTCTGCTTCACACTACCTGTCTGTACAGATGCACTAATTACACAGCACAATAGAGGTCGTACACGCAGCCAGAGAGACGTTCTTCCCTGAGGGCATCGTGAGCGAACCGTGAGCTCATGGAGTGAGTCAGGCCACATACATTCACACAAGAAAGCAGAGCTATAATTATATGGAGTGAAACGCTGGAACTGAACTAGTCACACTTTAGTCATGGGCTACAAGGGTAGCAGACACACAAACACAGTAAAACATCATGCTAGACAGGATACACTCTGAACCAAACACAATTACTAATTATCTTCCCTAGTGACTCATAACCTTATGTTATCTCAATATAGTCCCATATGCCTTCCTACTGCATAATACTGGCTTTTATCTGGGTGATACTTTGGATATTTCCAATATATAATTCCAAACCTGGTTTTGTTTGAGCATGTTTGTAAAACTTTGTGTAAAAATATAGTTGCTGTTTAAAAACAATAGCTATCTTGGATGAATTATGTTTTTTATTCCAAGTTCTGCTTAAGTTCAGAGCAAATACGTTCAATATCACATGAAGTCAAAAGGCCAAAAGTTACTGAATTGTTTGAAATATCTGTAGTTTTATTTGACAGCCCTGCTTGTATCTGAAGACGTGTAGTTGGCAGAACACGTCTTTCAGATTCATGCAAAATTTTTGCATCCGTTTATATTTTTAACCAGAATTTTGCTGTTATTAATATCCCACTTATTCTCACTTTCAGGTGCTCAGTAAATGAAACTTGGTGGCCACTAACGTCAAACAATCACACAACCTCTTCAATCTTCAGAGCAGCAAAAAGCTACAACTTCTAAACTTTCTTCACACACATAATGACATGAAATTCCACTCATATCAACACATTTCACTAAATGAAATCACATGCGATGCACTATGACATTACGAAACCCTCCATGCACAAAGCAGTTTGGCTCGTTATTCAAAGAAAGGGTTTCAGAAATGAAGTCAATCTGTGATGCTTTGTTTCTCTGTTGGTCAGATGTCTTTTTGCAGCACAAAATCACTTGTAACTTTAGGTCGCAGCACAAGACAAACATTGTACACAAGTGTTGGTGAACCTGCTGTCCTTCATTCGATGAACAGAAGTAAACCGATCACAGAATCTAAAGGGATATCCCCTTTGTGAGATGTGCTGTTTTGCAGACAGTAAATGATAAAGGCAGGTGAGAGTTTAAAAACTTAAAATGACTGCGAGAGAAACAGTGAGAAAGACAGAGATATTCCATTTGGAGGATATTGTGTGCACTGGCTAGAGGGGGGTGCTTGTTTTGTTTTGATGTTTGTTGACATTGTTTGCAGGGGTGAGAGGAGAACTATCATTTCCCATCACCCCCCCATGATGGAGGATCGACAGCTGAGAAGATGAAACAGTTGAGCGGGAGAGGAAACGATCAAACAGGCTTCAAGATTCTAATAGCAGCTGTACTCCACTGTCACACTTCAGTCTGTTCATGCCAATATTGGAGGCAGAGAATATTAGGATTCATTTTTTTTTTTAACTGTTGGATACAGGTTTCTCATATCAACTATAACATTAAAACAATTATCAAGGATCTAAATCCTGTGCTTCCATTAGCAGAGCTATAGCAATAAATCATGTATTACTATAATCAGGGCAGTAACAACAAAAGTAAATGTTTCAGAAGTGTGGTAGTTTGAAAGTGCCTACCGAACTGAGTGCTGGGTATAGCTGGCCCTCTGTTCTTCCCATTAGACAATGGATGGGGAAACATCTAAAGTCAGAGACAAGATTATTTCAGCACCGATCACACACATTCTCATTCTACACATCGTGCAGATGACACATAACATGACATCTTATGTTAAATGTGTATGTTTACGTAAGGGAAAATGGATATTTTAGTTATCGCAAGTGGCCACCATTTACATATACATTATTTTAATGGTCTGCAATTTTAATTTTGCAAAAAAAGTACAATAAATTCACATCTCACATCTCATCATTCACTCATAAAACCACATTTTAATCATTTAGCAAGAATTGGAAAAGTGTTTTAAATCATTTTAGACAAATAAATAAATTGTCCTGGATGCTGATTGGTCAATACAGTGTTGCAGTTGTGCTACAGTCCACAGCACTTCTATGAGGTGAAACACCTGCTCACAGCTACTGCGAGCATCACGGAGCAACACCCACAGAGACCAACTGTTAACCTGAGATTGTGTCAGGAACAAGATCCTCTACATCTTCAGCATTCAGCTTTGTCTCTCACAGAACTGTGGAGCAGAACTGCATCCATCACTTACAACACTGAAATCCAGCAGGTCGTTCAGTTCCATGTCTGTCCCTACTGTTGTCATCCTCTGTGTTTTTCTTGTCACCGTCCCTTGCTTGAGTTCTCACTTTATAGCCCTGCAGAGAGAGAGAAATATAATAAATGGGTTTACTGTGAGATCCTCTATCAACGTCAATCAATAAATCAATCAATAATTAGGAAAAATGTGAGTTATTTAGGCTGTGTCATATTGTGACTAATCGCCATGACGATAGCCAATTCGCTTAGCATCTAATCTGGCAATGCCCTTTTTAATGACCAAAATGAACATACCACAACCTCTCATTCCCTACTGCCTAAATAACAAACGGTATTATGTTTTTGTGACCCAAATACTAACGCAGCCCCATATTCACCAGGTGCATGCAGGTTTCTAATAGAATCTAGCTGGTCCTTTACCTAAATGAACTACAGGTTTGATTTAATACTGGGTTTTCCCAGCATGCACCACATCTGAACCTTCTGCCCACAGTTACCCAGCAAGGGAGACCACCAGTGAGGCTCTAGTCCAGGAGCTTGGGCACCAATAAGCCACCCAACAAAACCCACCCACCCACTCTTCCACCCACAGCTGAGCACACCCAGAGTACGGGAACAGGCTGTTCACATAAACTACTACATTTACTGGCACCAACCGTTTTCATATCATGAACTAATAAAAATGAATGTTGTGATTGATGAGTTAGACCTGCACTTTTATGAAGTAATGTTCATATTTTAAACTCTTCGCACACTATCTACAACACAGGTTTACTGTTGATTTATAACCTTCAACTTAAGCATTGTTCTAATGAGAGCACTGGACAACATGCAGGATTTATCATCACTGGCTTCTTCATCGTATTATTTACGAAAAACAATTTCTTAACACTCTGAAATTATTGCAGCACACAATATCAACTTTTGAAGAAATTATCTCACACAGAGTAATGCGTGTTACTCTAATTAATTCCTCCATCAGCTTCACCACATCAGAGCAAATATGTCAAGACGTTCTAACAATAAGCCAAACCAGCTAAAATGATGTGACATGGTTTTCACGCTGCCTATTCCCTAATTCATAAACCCACCAGACATTTGGCATCAATGTGTCTCACAGAACAAACGAGAAGTGAGAAACCTCAGCCAAAAATACTTAATCATCACTGCATCTGTAACACCTTTCCTGGAATTATAATCAGCACCTTCATGGATCAACAGGTACATGAAAGTGCTTGATGTTAATGAAACATTATACAATATTGCAATAAACTCTAAAACAATAATCACTCAAAAAAAAGCACTATAATATTATCAGCATGTTTTGGACAGGTGCAATGGTAATACTATGTTTGTTTCTTTGTTTTTTACATAAAACAGGATGGTTGTTTGTCACATACCATGCAACACTGCTCGTTTTCTTGGGTATACATCAAGAATTCATACAGGTACTGTAATATTATGGCTTTTTTAGACACGATATACAGTGGTAGGCTATATGCCACTTTGTGCATTATCATACCAATGCTAAGAACAGAATACATCTTCAAAATAAAAGCAATCAATGCATCTCAAAACGAGAACGATCAGCAACATGTCGAATCCCAGGAAAACTTCAGCACACGTTTATTCTAGATACTGACCAAGACCCCCCAACACCCCCACCCCTCTCCAAACCCTGATCGGTCTTTCTGTAGGAAATCTCTTATCGACCTCCAATATCCCAAACAAACACGTCTGGACAGATAAAGCATATTTACTTTAACGGTGGCATAGTTTAAGGTTTATTTATTGAGAAAAGGCGATGATTTCCCCAAGAGCTGATAAATGCAAGCAGACATACAAACCAGGCCCTGAACTCCACAACACAAAGAAACACACGAGCAGCGACACAAAGTTTGAAAACTACACCCGCGTATCGACAAATACTGAATGCATGGAGAATACAAGCAAACAGCAGCACATAAACACCTCCGTGTGCACTGCACACAGAACAAACAAGAAAGCCATTCCCACAACTTTTCCAAGGAAAAGTTATTTATCAACAAAAGTGTTTTTAACAAGCAACTCCACAGGACGAGCTCTAAACCAATCAAAACAGAGCCAAATAAAACGTACTATAACGCGCGTTTATCGTGTGAAATTGACTTCAGATGCTTTTTTTATTTGAGCAAACTGTAAACTTTCATGAGGATCCTTAAGATAAAAAAAACTTCAAATCGCTGCAATTGTCGCAAATGCAACAGCCAGTGGGTCATTAAACTTCACACGAAGGAGAAAACATCGACTAAAACTGTGTAAAAATGAGTAAAGAGGTGAGTTTTAAACTTGACATTGTTGCCAGTATTGAACAAAGAAGCCGTTTCCCCTGGACTCAAATCCACGCACACACTCACACACACACACTTCACTTACACACTCACAAACTCCACACACACACATTCACCAAGCAACAAAAGTTTATTCATTACAGCTCGCGCAATCAATTCAAAACAGATGTTTACGTACGCGCTCTGATCCTCGGTTATACGTGGGAAATATTTACCGTGGGTCGCTTCAATCCAGCGGGGGAGATACGCGCTTCGGTCCGCACGGAAAAACAGAAAAGTTGGGGGACAAAATTTCCCCCCTCCGTGCCTCGGGTCCCGCAAAATCACGGTGCGAAACGTGCCCTTTTGCCGGGAAAACTCGGTCGGCGCGCGTTCCGAGAGTTGTTACAATGTAACACTTGGCGAATGTTACTCTGGGTAAAGTTCTGTTCTAATGATTCGGAGCGCTACAAATGTAACATCTCATCTTCCGAGTCGACATTTTAGCACCGTCCACATTGTCAGCCCCGACAGCGTATCCCTCCGCGATGAGCGGAGACGTTTCAGCGGTGTCCGATTTCAAACGCCCAAAAAACTAGGACCGCGTCGCTGACGCCGTCGCTTCGCGATAAACTAAACTCGCGAGCGCCGCTTACACATCACATACGAAACCCCGAAGCGTCGCTTATTTTAGCGCGATGCGAAGACGATTCTCTTGTAGCTGCGCCGTACTAGACCGACACGCGGAATAACACGACGCTCGAGTGAAGAGAGATGGACTGAGAAACGGTGCGAGATGAAGCGATAAAGCCAAAGAGTTGGCCAATAGCGTTTCGGGAAAGTTTGATTGACACGGTGTGGACCAATGAAAACGCTCATTAACACTAAGGCCAACCCCTCTTCCCTGCACACCCTACCGAGGTTTTAGAAGAATGGCAACAGGAAGCCATGGAAAACTGTGCGTTATGTGTGCAGCGTACTGTGTATACTACGAATTTAGTTACAAAAAAGCCATGAAATTGTTTTTCTACAATGTATTTGTTACTAAGTTAAACATTCTGGGACTGTTATCTTAAAGCATATTAAAATAGGCTATTTTACACTAATAAAAGTGCAATGCGATTACCGTGTTTTAGGGATAGGGTACTATGGTAATTTCTTCGAAGTTCCTTGCAATATCATGTTAAAGTTATGGTTAAAAATATTATAATCATTCAGTACCATGGGAAGAAAAGTCTTCTGCTTCCACAGTAATATCGTATATGAAGTCCAGGAAAGTAAGGGTTTTATAAAACATTCACTTTATATTATTATCGATAGCTTTTTTGTTGAATTATCTTGCTGATGACTTGATGTGATTGACATAGATGAAATGGAGAAACATCAGAATAACACAAGAGGAACATTACATAAATGATAAATATGTTTCGCAACAGCAATGAACAACTTCATTTTTCACCTTTAATTGATTGTAACAGCGTGTTTGTGTACATCTAGTGATCATTCTTCCTAAAACTTCGATTCTGGAGAGCCAACACTTGGGATGAACTAAGACTGAATGAGCCTCAATCAGACTTGGAGTGAAGCAAATGGTTTTTTGTTTGGAAGTGTGAAAAAGGATCTTCAGAATGCACTAAAACAGAGGAAGCACCAACATTTGGCGTTTGGTGGGAAAACAGAAGCTCTGAAGGCCCGTGTGCATCTCAACGCCTTTACCTGCTGTTTTCTCTCTCTTCTCTTTTTTTATTTTTGAGGTCACTGTGGGTTTTTAAAGGTACAGACACCACACCGGGGGAAGAGATTGCCATGAGCAAACAGAAACCTGATGATTCATATGTGTAATATCTGTCCTCAGGTGTTGACTGTAAAACTGCAGTTTTTTTCTTAGGAACAAGTGTAAGTAAATATCAACATAACACACAAAACGTAACATCGGCGTTATAAACGTAAACATTAAACCAAAACGGACCCTGTTTACTTTCTATGTTTGTGTTTTTTTCTGTTCTACTTTCTATGTTAACCCAGCTTGCTATTGACAGTCTCTCCAAAATTTCCACCCCACCTTTAATACCTGTTCCTGGTCTTGTGAAGAATTCATCTGTGTACATTTCTACAGAGATACAGAAATGTGTGTGTTTCATGTTCGATGTTCAAAAACTATTCTATGTGATGTCACATACGTCCTGATTTATGTTTTCAGCTACAGCAAGAATGTACTGCTTCTGGCTCCTTTAACAAAATTTGCCACGTTCAGATGAATTCTGCAGAATTGCACAGATTGACCTTCAAAATTTGCACAGCACAAAAAGTGTAGTTTCTCCTCAGGTTTCAGTAGAGATTACAGGCAATATAATTACCTTTTCCACCAGCATAATGGTCAGTTTTAAACAAGCAATAAACACATTTTCCCTATTTTCAAGTCAAATACGTTGAGAACCAGTGTATTAAGCTTGTCTGATTATAGGTCGCTTAGACAGGAAGGTTTAGGAGAGGAATTATGGGAAGGCTGGACGAGACCAACAGCATCGTGTCAGTAAAGCACTAATCCTCTGGACGAGAGGAGAGAAAAGAGGATGTCAATCATTTTAACCCCAGATTGAATAAAGCTGTGTGTGAGAGTTTAGACCCTGTGTGAGGCTTTATCAACATTTCTATGATGTTGTCTTCACCAATGGCCACACAATTTATAATAATAATGAATCCTTTCTTTATTCTATGTAAATAATCATGCAAATTAAGCATATTTACATTTGTTTTTATATACAGTTAGGCCAGGCTATTAATATTAAGGAGAATATTATACAAATAGATGTTTGTATTTTCTAAGGTAAATGGAGGTGTTCTGTTTGGCTGCCATGGCATTGGTGTGTTTATATCTCTTTCTACTCTTTAAATCATAAGCTTGATATCATACTTCCCCTCAACAGGTGGTATAATGTAATGTATAGATTTATGGTGAAGATCTGACTAATGCTCAAAGGTTTGTTCAGATGGTCAGCTACACTAATTCTGCTGCTTGTCTCAACAAACATCACTAATGGTCAGGGAAGACACTTGCTAGTTTAGGTGCCTTTACGTGGCCTGTTCACACAGCTTCGTATTCAGGCCTCTGGTGAGTCTTGATGTTTGTTCACAGTTACAAACAGAGAGCAGAGCTTTCCTTTACTCACAGGCAGGCAGGAGACACAGCTAAGACTCTGGCCCTCGCTTGACTAGATGCTCTATTGAGTCGCTGGGCCAGTGAATGTGCAGAACTGAATTCAGGGCCAGCTGTGTCTGGCGTGAAGTGCATTCATCTCGGGGTTTGGAGAGCGTCAAGCAGGATTAGCTAACTGAAAGCATCCGCCAATACCAACGAAACCATGGCAACCAGCACCTCTCTTAACCGCCACACACACAAGAGATGTGCTCAACATTGGAACAGATAAGAGTCAAAGCGCAAAAAATGCAGCGCGATGAGCAGGAAGTCCGTCATATGACGGACCGCAGCAGCTGTGGAAGACGTGAATGGACTGATGATTGCCAAAATATGACCAATTACTGTCAAATGTAATTCCACAATCCCGAGATAATAAAGCGGGAGGAACATTTGACAGACGAATGAATGTGTCTCTGCATATCACAAACATGCTCCTCGTTTTTGTGCAGGATCCAGCAGACAACAACTGACCAATCAAAGGTCCAGATTCCAGAACAAACTACAATCAGACCAGTTTCACAACGCTCTTAGTAAGTAACAGTAAGATGAGATCCATGAGTCTCTCTCCAGCATCTGTGCAAGGAAAATTACAATCTAATTAAGCTTTGACTCAGTTCTCAGAGTTAGAGTCTCAGAAGTGTTATATATATTAATAGTTCTATAATTACTTCTATAGTTTATAAAAAACATTACATTTCTGTAATTATTCCAAAACCCTCATCTCATTCCAAGGCTGTTTGACTTTCTTCTGTGGAACATTAATGGAACAAATGTTATGTGAACCAATAATGTTTGGCATCATTGATATCAGCCATTTGGCTACCCAGCTAACAGGGAATGTTCTCAGAATGTTGGTTAACATTCTCTAAAAGTTCTCTCAAAGTAATTAAAAAAGTTTTTAATGTTATGTATATTTTTATATATATATTTATATCTTAAAACGCTATTCTTAAAGAGTTAGTAGAACATTTTAAATGTTACAAAATAAAAAATGATTGAATGGCGTTCTTATAACCAAGCAATAAGGTTAATATAACATCTAAAAAACGTCCCAAGAACTTTCAAAATGACAGTTTTGACTGTTTTGTTACTTAATGGAAACGTGGGGAAACTTTCTTACAACCTAAAATTGTTAGCTGAGGTATTCCGTGTTTAAATATTGATGAGCATGAATGGAATGTGAGAGCTGTATGACTTTGGAAGACTCATCCTATGAGCTGCTTTATAATGCAGTCATCGTTTTCTGTGTTCTACAGAAGTTACTTGAGAATGACGTGGGTGAGTCAAATGAGATCATAAATTATGAAGTCATGTACACCTTTGAGCAAACTGTTTCTTCAACAGACAACAGTGCCATGTAGTTTGTGTCAATTTAATGAGTCATTTTAAATAAATCAGATAAGGGTTTCTGGAAAAAATATTAAGCCCAAATAACACAACAAACAGTGATTTTACATTTAAAATCTGCCATTTGAACTGAGTTCTGTAGTTTTATTTTACTGTATCACATACAAAACAAACATTCTGCATGTGACATTGTCTAATGGTGTCTAACATGAAAGTGTGACTTATTAATCACTTTAAAGCAGTATATAGATATTTTATATAGATATCAGACTGCTAAAAGCAAGGCAAAACTTTTGAACATGCAATGTCACAACATGGCAAGGCAGTGGGATTTCCACCCTGAAACCCTCAACCAGAAGATAGTTTGTGAACAGGAAAGCAGCTTCACCTGACCCAGATCAGGCTCTTTACTGCAGTGTGAGTCCAAAACAGAGCTGAGAGTTTGCAGGAGACCTACAACAAAATCAGATTCATGTAACCAACCAAATGAACATTTTTGCAGTGTTTAACATGCAGTGAATTCATACTCTTCAGAAACCGTCAGGTGTGGAACCTCTACGTTTGTTATCAGGAGCGACAGTGTTAATGTTGTAGAAGCGTTCTGCACCTGTTTCTAGCGAATCTCGTCTTTGATGACACATTGGCAGTCGCAACTCAGGGCTTGTGGTTTATGTTTCTCAAGAAAAACCAACCAGCACAGAGGGGGACGTAAAGCACTAACACACACGCATACATGTGTGCATCAAGACCACCACGCAAACAACTTCACAGGAGTTTTTTCTCTCTCTTGCTACACACAGTCTACTTCCTTTGACACTTGCAAATATTTCTCATGATCTCATCTCATGCATTTTCAGCTTGAAAACATTTTAAGATTTTTAAGGCAAAATAACGCATCAAACAAAGATTTTTTTTTACATTTTTTACAGAAAATGTGAGTAATGCTGATATCATGATACTGGTTGTAGGGGTTGCCAGGTCATTGCTATGTGTTTGATTGGATCTTCTGGTCTTTGAGTCTCTATAATGTTCTGGTCTCTAGAAAAGACTCAGATCCTTCCTTCATTATGAAGGATTTGTCTGTCTTCTTTATAGTCTGGCCAAAATCGTAAATCCGATCACTGCAAAAAGAAACAGCTCACCTACCCTCAAAAAGCCACGAGATTGGATGTATCCTTGTCTGTAACACAAACTGCTACAAGGTCATCAAAATATGACCATGTCAATGCAGCTTATAAAATGCTCATTTATCAAGATTATACGCAAACAGGGAGAGCAAAGATTGATTTGTCTGTCTCAGGGCAGATATCTCTGTCTGGGGCATCAGTTTACAACATTTGTTACCCATCTTGCAAAGCGGGGTTCCCTTGCCGTGACTTTTTGGGGAGAGCCGGTTTATCCGCCCTGACGCCCACGCTCAGGTTACAGTAGTGCACAACACGCTTCTTCAGACATGCTGCTACTGTGCAGTGCTGCGGTCACAGTGGCAATGATGAGAGAAGGAAGTGCGTATCATAGCAGAGACGCTCATTAACACAATTAAAGAAAGAAAAATTCAAGCAGGTTTCACTATCGACAGTTGATAAGCAAAGAGGACCCTGTATAATGAAAGTCCTACACTGTCTATATGAATTGTGCATCTGTTTAAGTAGAGGTGTGTTACTGTTCATCAATACAATGATGGAAAACATCCCAGAGATGTTAAAGGAGGAACCAGTCACATCCTCAAATCTACACATATATTTACATTTTTTATACATTTTTAATGCAGGCCAAAACGACATTTACAAATATAAAAGCAAAACAAAAAACATTGATTACATTAAAATACAGCATATTATGCAAGCTTGTGTGTGTAACACCATACAAGCAATTTAATTCTTAGTTTTTCTGAAAGAATTCAGATTCACATCATGTTTCTTGACAGATCAGAATATCTGGGGTGGGGCTCATTTGACCCAGTCCACTAAGCAACCCAGAACATCCTAGCAACCACCTAGCAACACCAGGGCAACTGCATAGCAAAAACACCCGAAACACCATGGCAACCACATAGCTACCCACTGTCACCCATCCAAAAGACTGCATTCACACACACACTCATAACATTCTAGTTCTTGTAATAATATCTTATTATCATGCACCAGATGGATCAGTTTCTGCCTCATATGAGGGGTCATCATTGATGGTCGTCAAACATGACTCAAAATCACAGTCAGCATCCCACTATCTTAAGAGTTTACCCCTTTTACTAGCATTTGCCCCAAAGCTGTGGGTAAAAGCTGAGTGTAAACATTTGGGATCGGTGTGTGATTGTAGTATATTGAGAATTTTAATGTCATTTTAATATTAATGTCAGCTGGGCCGTGTGCAGGGTCAGGCCAGGTCGGGCTGTCGTGATTTTTTTACGCTCATCATGTGAGAATAAAAGAACAGTGCGACTTTAAACCTTCGTTCACTGCCGCAGTCAGACGACAAACTCTGCAGTCATTAATATGCAAAAATGCAAATGAGTGAGTAATTAAGAGCAGGAGTTCCACAGAGACTCTTTGATTGCTAATGAATTCTAATCTGCAGGAAGGGGGGGATGGGGGATGAAAAGAATGAGAGGCAGTTTGCGAGAAAGACACATACGCCTGTCTCACACTACACGTTATAACAAACTGTGTCAATTCAAACCGGTTCTTTATTTCGTCCTCTAAATAAGGACGTTTAAAAAAGACCTTCGTGTAAATCAAATTTGCATTTCCTGAAGGAAAAAGCGAAAACAATGTGAATTTTAAAAAATGTACATCACAATTTGGCACGTAAACTGACCGACCAGTCAGAATTCAGTGCACAGATTTCACGACCACAAAGTTATTGTTGTCAGTTACATTTTACATCATAAACTTTCTATCATTTTAAGTCCATGAGACCTTTTCAAACGTCACGACACGTTAAGACTGAAATCTAGAAACCAAATCACACATTTTGAACGCGTGTTGAGTTTGAGTTGAATACATTGCATAAGTTTAGGAATGAGATTAGAGTCAGAGGTTGAACAAAGCCTAACCAGAACGTTTAAACAATATCGATACAAAGCTCCCTATGATGGAGCACACACAACAGTTTTACTGGGGTAAATACAGGGGGTGCAGCTAAATAAATAATGTTCCAATGAGGCCTTTATTTGTGTGTTAGAGAGCTGCTGCTGTCTGATGTAAGGCTACACTGAGGTGGGTTTAGGTATCTTGGCAAGACCTGGAACTGCAGCATATGTGTTGCAAAAAACAACTGATGTCATATTACCATTTTGGCAAAGCCGAGACTTCACATATTTACATAAAAACAGAGATGTTGTTGTTTGTTGTTGCCCTGACAACAATTTCTCCTCTGTTTCATTCACACAGACAAATCTATTCAATTTACTGAGTGTCTGTGTGTATTTGAGGTTAGTTTATAACCATTTTAAATGCTGACACACACACATATAAAAGAAAGGGTTTCACATGCAGTAAGTTTAATACTCTACAACTTTAAACCCTAAATTGCGGTAACTGTGACACTTTATTTCTGAGGCCAGTTAAAGATTATTAGCGTATTTATGATACATAATGTCTGTACAATTCCGACCCTTAACACAGAATTCAGCTTTAAAGATTACAAATTTTATCTGTAAATAAAATAAAATCATTTATGAAGTGTCACAACTATGTCACAACTATTTGAGTATCTACATATTCCAAAAGTTCCATTGAAATAAATAAGCATGTTGTTATTTGGCAAAATGGTCACGGTTACATCGCAAACATCTGTTTAGTTTATTATTTTTCATTTCATCTGGACATTTTTCATCTTAATATTGTACATATGCAAGTTGTTGCTGAGGGGGAAATTCAACAGAACAGACAGTTAATAAAAGATGCCTCTACTGCCCCCTGCCGGCATTTTTCAGCTCAGTACATTTCACTGCTAACATAATTGTTCTTTCACAAATTGAACTTAAAAATGTGGCAAATCTAGGTCATCCAGGTATTCCACATGTGCAGAAATGTTGCAAACTGTACACTATACACTACAGGTAAAGCAGCAGTATTAGTATGCAGCTACACTATTCCAAACATAATCCTACAACACTGTTCCATATTCTGTATGGAATTTACGGAAAGAACAAACAGTATTTTGGAATTATGAACTGACAGTTTAGAAATGTCAGACTTTATTTTGAGAAAGTTCATTTAATAAAATGTGGTTTTGAAACTAAAGCAGCAGAAATATGATTAATAATCAAACTGCCTCTCATTTCATCTGAAAGTAAAAAATAATCCAGATAAAAACAGTTTATCCTCATGAGAACATTTATTGAGAAATATTCTGCGAGCAACAAACTGTCTATAGAAATAAAAAATAACATACGGAAATTCTTACGGAAAGTGATTAAAACAGTGACTGTGGTGAATTTCTGGTATATTTTAATTTCATTACACATGATCTGTGATCAAGTGATACTGTATGTGTGTGTTGATGTGCATGCGAGTGAGTTTCAAGAAATCATATCCTTATCCATATCAAACCATATCATTTTTAACCCCAAAATCTAAATTATTCATTATGCCTGTTATAGGACCATTAGGATATTTACATTTTGCTGCTATTTTGTATGAAGCACATTTCCCATTAAACTGTCATGACTTTAGTTTATGAGCTTTCATTGTTATTAGCAGAGTTTCTCATTACTGTAAAATACACCAATTAGTTTACTGAAATTAAATGAAAATTCAAATTTCTATGTATAAATACCTTTTTTATAAAAAAATAAGTGTCACATTCACTTAAATCTTCATGGTCTTATAACAGGTTATATCCTCATTATACAAAATAATGTATTTGTTTACAAGTTTTGGGGTGAAATATGATGCATAGGAATATGATTTCCGATTGTCATTTATGTATTAAATAAGAATCTGCAAGTTTTATAAGCGCACGGTGTAATATGTTGCTTAACAAGCACGTACGTAGCCAATCACTTGAATTTTGTTTTCCGTACGTCAGTGTGTGTGTGTATGTGTGTGTGTGTGTGTCTCATTCGGATGTTCGGGTTGGTGTGTTGGGCTGATTGAGTCCGATAGTTTTACACAACCATCCAACGAAGTCGACCTCCTCCACCTCTGAACGTTTAATGAAGGTGTGATTCTGAAAGCAGATCACAGCACTGAGTTAACCTGCTTCCAAAGAAACCATTCCAACACCAAACCGTGAAAATCTATATTTATGTGCGAAAATCAGTGCAGAACCTCAGAAACACTGAGACGTGATGCTTTCAGGGTTTGTACTTGTTTAGAGGACAGACCTTTTCATTAAATGAAGTGTAAAAACTACATGAGCGCTACAAAAACAATTTCTTAGAATCTGAAGTATTAATAGTCAAACAGCCCTGTTTGTGACTGACACAGGATGTTCAGTGGGGTGGGGCCAGATTTTATCCAGCAGGATGCGACTGGACTGTGAAACATACACTGGGATTTCACTGGTTAATAGTATTTTTGCCTGCCCACTTGTGTTTAGGTTACATCAGCAGGAAGCAAAGTTAAAGATGAATCCTAAAAGATTATGTAAACAAACTTGCAATGAAAAACCAGGACATTCTTCAAAAGAACACAGGGTGCATTTTAATTTCCTATCTTTAGAGGTATAAATATTAATCAGAACTCACCATCAGCATCTTCAGGTCGGCCCTGTCCGCAGGGTTCTTAATGAGACTAGAATGAGACACAAAGCAAATTAACTCACTACAATGTCAAATCTCAAAACTCACAAAACATCATTGTTTCACATGAGTGTCACTCACCATTTGGTCACAAAGTCATGGAAATCTGGAGTGAAGACGCCATGAGGGAGTTTAGGGGGCGGCTGGAGGTCAACACAAAATGTGTTTATTGGTAATAAAAGCATGGTTTAGAATATGGATGAGAAATCTGTGCTCTGTCATCATTTATTCACCTAAATGTTGTTGCACATGCAAGTTATTTTCTTTTTTTAATGGAACAGAATAGAATCAATGAGTGAGAGGTAAATTTAACCTTTTAACTTCAGAGACTGACACATCTAACAACACAGTTGTTTGAACAGATGTTTTCTTAATGTTTGTTAGACAACATTTATTAGATTTTATCCCATGAAAATATAATGATTCCCACCTCATTGACTATATAATCCAGAAGCTCAAATATAGCCATGACGGGCTCATCACCTGCAGAACAATAGCTTCAGTCAGTTTACAGCTGCAATGAGCAACTTTGTGTCCTACAGGCCGCTGCCTCAGCCTTAACACCAGCAACATGAAGTTACTACTAACATGATTAACCTGCAAGACGTCACGTCAATGAGGATCTAACATTTTAAATATGTTATTAAAATATTTATTAACAGTACTATTCATTTCCTCAGGTGAACAACTTGAAAAGCAAAATGGTTTGAGGAATCTATGGCTCCTTCTACAGTTAAAGTGTGTGCTTTTTTGGCCATTAAAATCTCGTATTGCAGTCCTAAAAATACAAGGTGAACTGTAAGTGAGCTATGCGCAAGTAACGACTTCCACTGATCTAGTTATTCAGCTAACAGGCCTGTCTTACCACTGACTGGTCTGCCTGGGGCTCTGGGTCGTGGGGAGGTGCTGTGTGTCTTTGCTTCTCCATCATCCATCACAGCCCTGCCAAAGATGCCCTCCAGTTCCTTAGGGTCAGGTGGAGGGATGGGATAGCGGCCGATGGCCAGCTCCACCAGAGAAAGACCCATACTCCACACATCAGACTGCACAGAATAATGAGTGCCCTGCAACCTCTCCGGCTGGAAGTCAAACACACACACATTTACTTAGCTACCTCAATGGGGATTAGCCCTCCATAGATGCACAGCTAGTTATAAATATTATAACCCACAATGTGTGTCAAGTCAACAGGGTAAATTTTGGTTTCATGTTCACTTTTAGATATTCTGGGATTTCTAAAAAAAGAATCATGAAGTCACATACCGACATGTAGGAGCGTGTGCCCACAAAAGAGTTTGCCAAAGAGTCAATTAGCTGACCGCTCACTCCAAAGTCACACAGTTTGATCTCTCCACGAGAATTCACCAGAATATTTGAAGGTTTCACATCTGTAAACAGGGACATTTTTTATTACATTAGTGAACAAGTTTTTACATCTACAAATTTTACATTTCTCATCCCAACAGCTCCTGAACTACATTTTAGGTTGAAGCAGTTTTCAGTTCATCTTGTATTAGCCCACGTTATTTCTTTACCTCTGTGAATAATCTGGTGCTTTTCTCGAAGGTAAGCAAGACCTCTTAAAACCTGTTGAAACAAAATGACCTTGTTTTTAGATTGAAAACAGTTAAGTGGTCGGTCGTGTGGAGGAGCAGATCGGTTCAAAAGTGAATGCCATTTTTATAACTGCTGTCTGAGCTTGACACAATGTTTCTTGTAAGCTGCATGTCTGATCTCACACGGCCAAAATAAAACCTGCACAGACATCAGACTCAGACATGAGGAAAAACACTGGGGTTTCCTGGAAGCAGAGTTAAATGAACAGGCATCTGGAGTCCATCTGCGTATTCATTAATATTTAATTTTAGTATGATGTAAAATATCTTATGCCCAAACACACAGAGCTTATTCATTCAAAGAATGATGTTACAGAGCAATACACGTTTTTTAGCAGAACCAAACAAAACAAACCAAACACAAATAATGGCTACAAACAAAAAACAACACATGCATTTTTATTTTCTGGTCTTGATTTCCTGAGATTACAACTTATTTTTCCTGTGATGTCAATAAGAGGAAAAACAGTACCTCCAGATCACCATCAGGCCAGTCGGCCTGTATGTTTTCAGTTACATTTAAAGAGAGAGATTAAATGTGATAACATACATTCTCATCAAGAACTGCACTGCCCTGACGTTGTGTGATTGTTTTCCATGAGTTACTTTGTAATGGTCAGTTAACACTGTAAGCATCGGTACACTGTCTGTTTCTGCTCAGGTGGACACACAGACTGTTACAAATATGACAGGAATGTTGGAAACACTCACAGCTATGCTGACTTTCCCCAAGATCTCCTCTGGAATTCTGTGAGCATCTTTCAGAACCTGATCCAAAGAGCCTCCGTCCTGTCAACAGTCACACAGTTATCAAACCTTCTCATCACTCAGTGTGCTTTAGTTTGAAAACTTGAATCATTCCTCTCACTATTCCATTATACAGCGATCATACCATGTGCTCCATACAGATGCTAATCTCGCCGTCGCTGTAGAACGCACCGTAGAAGCCGACGATGTACGGAGAGTTACACTCGTGCAGAACCTGCAGCTCCCTGATGATCTGATATCTAATCGCAGGCTTGATCTCCAGATGAATTAACTGAATAAAATCAGACAGGCTTAGGGCTGCACAATATCGAAATTATTATGCATGTCGCAATGAACTGCAATACATGAATGGTTTTAATACTTCATAAAGTTATGTATAGGCAGTTTTAGGTTGATGCAGACGCTTTGAGAAGTTATACTGAAGCTTTATTTTCCCATAAAGAATGTGAAACATGTATGTTGGTTATTTAGTTTTTATATATATATTAAAATACATGCCACTCTACCCTAACTGTTTCCTTAAGGGGCATTACAAACTGAATAAACATTGTATTCATACCTTTCTGGCCATTATAAGAGAGGAGGGTTTGTGGCACACTTTATTGACCACACCCCCATTTCCTGCTCCCAGTTCACAGATGTGCTGGAAATCATCATCCTTCAGTTCACCCAGATTGGCTTTCTGTGTGAGAAAAGCTTCCAGACGCTTCTTCTGCTGCTCATCCAAATCAAGCTCTTCCAACTTCTTCTGAAGCACCTCAAGATTTGCTCTGATTTTAGAAAAGCAGCAAACATGACAGACAATGCTTTTATCGAAAGTGATTAACAGGCACAAACTTTATGGAATAAACTTTGTGGGATTACAAAAAACAGTTCACCAAAAATAAATGAAAACTCCAAACCCACAGGACTTTCTTTTTGTGGAACACACATGTAAAAAAATATTGGCCCCATTTCTAAGTTAATAAACGAGAATGTAGACTGAAAATGAATGTGGGCTGTCAAGTTCCAAAATGATTAATGTACTTAAAGATTGGGCATAAAAGCCACCATTTCAAACCAATTCTGACGTCACTGATATCAAACCGAAGTTGATGTGTCTAATGGCATCATATTTGATCCCAGAGCTTCTCTGGAAGGGAAAATCTTCAGTGAGTAACTTATTTTTCAGTCTGTTCTTCACAAAGCTATGCCTTCAGAATACAGTGCACGTCATGAACTATTTTTAAAATGAATAATAATTTTATGGTGCTTTCCACTGGAAAAAAGCAACAAAAACAGCCTTTTAAAAATTCACTTACTGTATTCCATGGAAGAAAGTAAGTCATACTGGTTTAGAACGATCCACTTTAGATATTCTACTAACTATAAGTAACTTTGCAACTATATGTTAACCATCGCTCATTACAGTATAAGTAGATTGTTAGGTTAGGGTTAGAATAAGGCTTAGGAACGGGTTAGTAGAATAAGTTGACTTGTACTCGCAAAACTTGTACTTATGGTCAGTACAGCATCTATTGGTGAAGCATCAAAATAAGCAGATATTAAGCAGACAGTGAGGCTACAAATACTTTAATGACTGGTAGTTGACAAGTGACTTATAGTTAGTAGTTAGTATAACTAATAATACTCAAAAACACAATAGTAATAGCTACAGTTAATTTCTTTACAGGGTTCAAGCCAGCAACCTTCTAGTGACTGGCTGAGCTGTAACCACTACACCACAGCACTCACAACTCTCAATTAAGCCGTCCATTAATCTCAGACTTACTCTACCGCAGCATCTATGCACATGGAGGTCGTCTGTCTGTCTTCTCCGGGTCCAGTCAGCACTATCGGTTCCGGTCTCTTTTTGGGAGGCATGGTGGATCCGATCTAATAAGACTTTATATCTCAGGGAAAGTGAAAGGCGAGCTCGGATTGAGCTTTAACTACCAATGACTCGAAATTAACGCTTGTCATCGAGCTCCCAGGTCTGACTACAGTTACAGATCCAAAGCTGAACTGATCAACACGCAACACGATCGGATCTGGATGTTATCGTGCAGATCCGATCATCATCAAAACAATGTCACAGATTCAGACCACAGGTGCATGCATTACTCAGCGTCTACAAATCCAGCCAACAGACCAAACTCTTTAAACTGACTTTAAACTGACTAAAATAAAAACAACACCCGCATAAAACCCAGTATAAATTAACTTAATGAATTACATTAATTAATTACGTATTTCACGTCGCGTGCTACGGGATGCCGTTAGCCTGCTAGCAACGGTCAATGCGTCCAGCAAGGTTAAAACAGCCTGTCAGCGGTCGAAGTTTCCGTGAAATGAAGCGAAAATGAGTTTGGCGAACTCGTTGGAGTGAATCCGGTTCCGGTAAGCGGGATATCCCGGCACTGGGTGATGGGTGCGGTGAGTTTTAGCGCAGCGACTCACGGCTGCTTACCGGAAACAACCGAGCGCAGCAGATCTCGCGAGAGGACAGATGTCGCGAGACTTGCCATCTTAACAACATAATCGTCCCAAAACATTCTTCATCTTTCTGTATAAATACTTAATGGCAGAACGATTATTTCCAGCAACATTTTTTTTGCTGTGCTGTTTGAAAGCCTCTTCAGTGATCTAAATATATTTGTATATATATATATATATATATAAATGTTATATTAATTTTCTGTGGAAGACGCAGCGCTATAAAATGGTTTGGAGAGTCTGATGGGACGGTGGCTCTTCTGCTACATCTGAAATGACTTACCTTACCTTTAATCCTAATTTGACATAATTCTTAAATAAATACACTTGCCATGGCTCCCAGAAAATGTGTTGTCCTAATCACACAGATTCAGCAAATATTTATATATATGAATACATATGGGCAGTTGTGGCTACTGGGTCAGACAAAATAATACACGTGAAATTCAAAGCAAAAAGTTTGCACATATCACAACTACAGATCTCCCAGACATAGGGTCTCTTCTACCCTATGTCTGGTTACATACTACATCATTTTCATACCGGAAATATAAAGAGACTGCTGAAGAAGTATGTGTCGTATATTATAATTTTAAGAACAGCCAAAAATGAGCAATTATACCAAAAACGTGTTTTATAGTCACAAACCACTAGAGGGCGCAATGCTGCTTTGTATAGACAGACATGACGTCACAAATGATTATCAGAGCCCACAAGACAAAGAAATCCACAAGCTGGACCTGGTGTTGCGTTGAGAAAAGACATGCAAATTAAAGAAAACTATTTATTATTTTATACATTATTTTCTATCACAAGAGATACAAATCTGGGTAACCGTAAAAATGCCAGTCTTGTTTAAAATAAAACAAGCAAATAAATAAAATAAAAAGAAACACCGGTTGTATGATTCACTAGTTTGACAGAAATCCCTGTTTATGAACATCAAAATTTAAAGAGTAAAAAAATCATCTCAACAACATCCAGCTGTTGTTGTACATAATGTGTTGTCGTGTCCCAGGTGCAGCTATGATGTGAACGGTACATTGTTTTAATCCAACAGAGGGAGCTGAAGGACTTCTCGGGAAACATCACCCGGATAGTTCCAGGGGTCGTTTCCATGACTCCCAGAGTCTCTAGGGTGGCTGTGTTTCCATGGAGACAGCTCTGTCCAGTGCATTGGCCAGAGATCGTTGACCTTAGGGGGTGACCTTTGACCCGAGGGTCACCCAGGGGGTCAAAGGGTCAGTGGTGGCCGGAGGGCTATGGCAGTACTCACGCTGATTGGCTGTCTTTTTAACTGGCTCAGCCTTCATCTAGATGATTAGAATATTGACCAATTTGCTGGGCGTGCAAATTGCACAGAACTCAGTCTATCACTAAAATGTAATTTCCAAAAGTTTGTCATCTGAAAGCACCATTGTTTGGTTTATTGGTTTGCTGTTGTTCTTGTACTATATTTCCTATAGGTCCGTACTGATGTTTGTTTATGTATTCATGCACTTCATGAAGTTTTGGGAAGGTTAGCAGCCTAAATGTAAGTCTGCAAATCTCTTCAGGAAAAGAATGTTTTTCATAAAGCACAACTGAGGAAAACCCTTCAGAGCTATTGTTTTGCATTGTGACCTTATTTTCATGACAGTTAAGCACCATGGCAACTGTCATTAATGTAATATAATATGTCCAGATATTTTACTTTATATTCTTAATCGCAATTCTTATTAGAGTCTTGTTATTGTAGTACAGTATATTTTGTACAGTTAAATTAACTGCAAAATTATGTTTCTTGTGAGCTTCAATCAGCTGGTCACTGCAGATGGTGTTTTGTGATATAAAATAACACGTTGTTCAAATACAGTCCTGTGTATATCTGTTCGCAGATTGAGTTTCAAAATGGCATCAACAGATCGTGCCACTGGTGTTGGAGGGGAGGGGTGATGTGTCATCATGGATAGTAAAAGACACGTGATCAAACGCTTCTTCCTCCCAATAATTTATGCCCTGCAGCAGATGGCTTGTCAATATCAATATATTAATTTAAAAGCGGTGTAGGACCAAGACAGTCATGTGTTAGAGTCCTGGGGGGAGGACAAGGGCAAAGAAAGGGGGTATTCTAGATATTACAGTGAGAAATAAAACATCTCCTGTTGTTAAAATGAAAATAAAAAGTGTGTCATGGGAGTGCTCAGATTATGATTAAACAGAATATTAGAAATGCTTGCAGGACTAAAGAATCTGTTGGCAATAATTCTTCCTAGTTTTACACCAAAGCAGCTGTAATAAAGCGCAGCAGTCAAGCTCTTGAGGTAAAACTTGTGTTCATTCTTCTTTTTTAAGATATTGAGCATGAGAGATTTATTGGTAGACTCTCTGTTATTTAAAAAGGAGGTAAAGAGCCCCTGAACTCTCTTGACCTCTTGCTAAGCTTCTCTCCTTGAATGCTATAAAACATATCTGATGTGTGACAGATCATAAACGCCACATTCAGCTCAATAGCAGTTTGTTACATAACATTTCTCCAGGAGAATTAAAAACAAACCGTTCACCTTTGACCTCGCTTTCTTCTAACCCCTGAACCGCTGTGAGTGAAAGGGTGAAAGTCATAGAACAGCTAACCAACTAAATCTTCAGGTCCGAGAAGTGATTGATTTCCTGAAGAGTCTCTTTATTGAGTCAACTCCGTAAATGTCTGTTTGTAGAAGAGAAGCTCAGAG
This sequence comes from Chromobotia macracanthus, assembly GCA_036877525.1. NCBI lineage: Eukaryota > Metazoa > Chordata > Actinopteri > Cypriniformes > Botiidae > Chromobotia > Chromobotia macracanthus. The sequence goes on from JAZGTH010000003.1 coordinate 4,384,301, forward strand.
AACAGGAGAGGACAATCTGATGATGGATGAATGAACGGGTAGAGGAACAATTTTGTAGCTGGATGCATCTGCAATTATCTGCACTGCAATGATGTTAAAGATGTTGAAGACATGATGCTTCTAACCGAAGATTTAAAGCTTAGGTCACAATACATTCACAAACACTTTTATCCAAAGTGACTTAAAGTGCATTCAAGATATACAATTTATCTTTACACGTGATCCCTGGAATCAAACCCACAACCTTTGCACTGCTAACACTGTTGCTCTGCCAACTGAGCTACACAAACCCCCCAACCGCTGTTAAACCTGCTTTAGAAGCTGGACATGCTAAACATGCTTTGTTTTGCATCTCAGCAAATGTTTCTGGTTGCTTAAGTGCCTGTATAGATCAGATTATGGTGATCAGAGCTACGGCACATGAGCGGTCACTTCATCTGACCTCTGACCCCTGACATATGGCAGGAAATGCACTAAAATTTGACCTGACATACTTGCAGCCACACTCAGTACTCCTGACAAAACACAATATATATATTTTTAAATGAAAGATATACAGAACCAAGTGGGTAGTAAAATGATAATGTTATATAAATAAATACATGGAAAACTTTCTGATTTTAGTGAATTTCCTTTGTGCTCATTTGTTTAGCCTTACGCTGTTCCCAAGCATGAGAAAGACCACATGCAATATAATTTCCATGAGACCAGAGATCCATATTAACCTGACCTTTAAGATCTTCATCGTGTATTTGCGTCAAGATTTAGAGGCTTCCACAATCCTCATCGCTGAAAGGACAGTGAAAACAAAACCCACAGGCCTAATAATAGAGCACGCTTTTACCACCTAAGTCAAGGATATGGATCAATACTCATAACAATGCCTTTTATGGCATCCAGGGGCTGTACAGCCCTGTCACAGCAGCTCAGATCTGTAAGGGCTCTCCAATCACTTTCTCAGCTATCATCCACAGCGCGTTTTATACAGTCTGATTGCACGCTGCACTGGAGCTGCAGACTGTGACAAAACTCAGTGAGGAATTCTAATGCAAACTGTTTACGGGCGGCAAATGCAGCCATTACAGAATACTGTGAGTCTTTTATGGGGAAAAGAGATTTGTAACATTCAAAAATGTGTTTTGAGATTTCACAGAGTGCATGGGGTATTCACAGGAATACTGTTTGGTGCTTGCTAAAGCAGGCATAACTAACTACTGCTCATACTGACTGTGTTGTGAGCGATTGGAACAAACCCCTCAGATGCAGCCAAATGTCACACCCCAGTATGAGACCTGGCCTCTGTGTGTCTCTATTGGCTGATCCAGCTGGAAATCTCAGTGTTTTTTATTTACGTTCTTTCCAATTCCAAGGATTATTTGTCATCTCCTGAGTAAAGGATTTTTAAAAGTCAACCTGCAGCCACCCCCCTCACCCTCTCTCTCTCTCCCTCTTTCTCTCTCTCTCTCAATCCCCTGATGCTCCTCGGCACTGGTCAATAAAGTATTGATCAACTCTCTCTATCGCTGGCCAACCAGACTAATCACCCAAACACTAGCTCAACACTCTCACTCTCGTACTGTAAAACAAAATAACACCAACCCTCTCACACACGTTTCATCATCTGTGTTATATTAGTTCTTTCATTTACATGTGTGTTCAGTGTGCATCTGCATCATCATCTTTTCCTCATGAAGAAACATTAAACTGGATTGTGTCTAAGACACAACATTGATGTGACCACCAGTGTCTGAGTTTCTGTATTGTAAAGCACAATCTCCATCTTCAGAATAAATGACATGCTTTCCTCACACTGTATCTCCAGCATTTTCTATTCTCCTTTGTTCCCTCGCAAAATCAATATGCCTGTGGAAAAAAAATGAGCCTGCCATATTTCTCCTCTGGTTATGACTGGAGATTTGAAAAGATCCAGGTGCAGGCGAGATAGAACTGGGACATCGTTCAAACCAACACTGGCATTTTCTTTCATTTCTTAAAAGGGCTTTCTGCTATATAGAATATAGGCCATTCCTGTTATGCATTGGATTTTGAACTGTGTAACTTTAAAACAAAATCAACATGCTTTTCGTAATTATATGAATTAAAATTCTATTTAAAGACCATACTTGGAGAAAGTATGAATTATATCTTGATTATCTGCACGAAGGCAAGAGTAATTATGTGAACTATTGTGTGAGATACTCCAATTAAAACCACAAAACTTCACTTCATAAAATATTTAAAAACTATTTCTAATAGTTTTAGAATACCTAATATTGTTTGTGCTTTTTCCTTAACAAAAATGATGTCACTTCCTGGATGACGATGTCAAGGAACTGGTGTTTGCTGGTTAAAGAATAATGTGGACTAAGGTTTAATTTAAAACATATAAATTAATTACCAATTAAAACATGTTGAATATCACCTGAGAACATGACAGACAACAGTGCACATTTTTGGCTGTCTCTAATAAACACACCTGATTGGATTTGGTCACTTGTTGTCACTGAAATAGATGTCAGATGAATAAAACATCTGTTTCACAATGGATAATACACAGTGGCTTTACTCTAAAGTGTTATGCACAACTATATACCTGACCTGAATGAGCCTCAGAGAGCGTGAACTGAACAAAGACTTTAATTTACAAGATAGAGACGGTTCTAGTAAACTCCACTCACTAATTATCTTTAACCAATGGAACTCCAATTGACTCACCACACCCAACGCTGACCGCCTCTCAACAGCCGCCATTCTCTTTTCTCTTTGCTCCCATTGGCCAGCTGCTCTCCACCGATGTTTAATGAAAGCCTCTGATTGGATCTTGAGCCTCAGCAGGCTGGTCATTCACATTTGATCAGCTGATGTTAGAGAATCAATTAATCCCCATGGTGAGAGGCAGCAGTGATTGTGTGCTTGGTCTGATTACATATGGCTTGTTTCTGTCAAGAAGAGATAAGACCCACCACATCATTTGTGCGACCCAACCCGATCAAATCAGCCTCGGGCCCTCAGTGGACACTGGGTGACCCCGATGTGCAGCCTTCAGCTCATAGAGGAGCTTTCAACATTCACCTGGTTGTAGCTGTGCCTCAGAGGTCATTGTAAAGCAAAACTTCACTTTTTCATTCTTGATTTAAAAAAGATGAAGAAAGCTAAAAGACTGCAATATTTTTATAGATAACTCCATGTCATTTCTATGCCACTAGCATCACCAGATAAAAATAATGACTATATTTTTATAAAAAGGTTTTCTAAACACTTCTGTCCTCCATTGATCAGCCAAACAGATAGCCCCGCCCCAAACTTGCACCATTGGTTGAGGTAATGTTGCTATGTCGGGCTGGTCAGATGCTAATAGACAGCAATGTTTTAAGTCCTACAGAGCGCTTACATCCTCAAGGAAATTCACACTTCTGACGATTCATTATAATTTATAAAATCAAACTGAAAACATAATTATATACCTAAAAGGACAACCTACACAGAAGCTGAACAGGAAAATGTTCTGAATGGGTAATAATACAAATTCTGCTGCTATAATTTATTTGAATACCAGAGTAGTGAATTAAAGAGCGAAGATCTTCATAATGATGAATCACAGTTCTCGTCTGCACAGACATCAGTTCAGGGTTCTGCTGATTGTAAAGATCTTGCTGTTTTACAGCAAAAACCTAAAAACATGCTGCTCTAACTGATCACAAGTCAAACTAAAGCAGAGCTTCTCATTTCATCCAGTTTCCACAGAGATTCCTGATATTTTTGTCCTAATAGATTCACCCTCTCCCCTGTCAATGAGAGCAGTATAAATGCAGCTGAACAGATAGAAAAGAGAATATGGCATTCAGTGTGCTACTGTAGCAGAACATGTATTGTGTGCTGAACAGACATCAGACAGTGTGCTATGAAAGACAGAGCTGACTGCAAAAAAAGATCAATATTCATTCTCAATGTGCTAGGGCACAACACGTGTGGTGAAGCATTTTCATAAGGTTTTCTGTATAAACAAGCAGTTACCTGGGAATAATGAAAGCATCTCAAATGTACCCGATTCTTTGGCAGTGCATTTTATGCATATTGAGCATGTGTTGTATTAAAACAAAATGCATGTGTGGACACACTGCAGGCGCATGAAACAAGACAAAGATTAACCTTTACTTAGTGGACACATTTAATCAAGGTAAAGTATTAGCTTTATGCAAATATGGTTTGTTTTTAATATACATTTTTAATTTCTGTTGGCAAAAAATGCAAAACGCACTACTCTCTCTCTCTCAGTAGAATTGATCGACAATTCCGTTCAATCCATCTCTCCCTCTGTTTCTTAGCAACCAGCGCACCAATGAATTGAAGTCCTGAGACTGTTTAATATGTTTTGTCCTAAGTGTTATATGTTCTTTATTAATTATAAGAGAGTCATGTTTAGACTTCTGAGATTTATATACAGTACAGGATAGTCTGGCTGCTAGATTTCACTCTACATATTTGAATAATCTGCAGGTCAGAGGGTTTAGGATCTCTCTGATAAATCAATATTTATACATCAAATGTCACAATGTTGATAAGCATTTTATCTAAAAGAATACAGCATTGTGTGAAGACTTTACAGCCTTACATTATAAACACAGGGCAATAACAAAAACACACTAGCACATATTAATTCCAACACATATTAGTTTCCAGTAATATCTCTATCTATAACTCTATATATTATAACTATATATATATATATAAAATATACTGTATCCGTTTACTCTTCACTTAGATCTCTACAGTGTTTGGTAACAGATGAAGCTGTCCACATATCTAAGTCCTTACAGGATGACTGGAAAAAACCAAAGTACATTCATTCAAATACAATACAGTCAGTGTATGAGTGTATTGAAGTATTTTGAGGCAAATGTGATTATTAAACACATATACACATATCCGGATGCAATGTCCCCTTCAGGCCTGAACGTTACGTCATCCTCGTGTCTGTAGTGCCTCTCCCTGTTAATAAAAGCTGCATATTTTATTACACTTATTACGCTGTTAAATATTTTAGCAGGCCTTAGTAGGTTTTATAACTTGACAACATAATTCAAACTCAAAACTAACCAAATGAAACAAACTTTCCAAACTGTGAGGAACACACATCTGTATAAAATAGGTTCTTTTAATACAAACATGTTTCATGCAAAATACATATTTGATAATGAATAACGACTGTTCTTAAAATAATAATAATAATAATAATAATAATAGTAGTAGTATTTATTGTCTAAAGAAAATCCTAAACAAATGTGCTCATTCTAAATGCGTATAACCTTTAATGGTAGTGTAAATATTTACAGGCCGTTTTAAGCGCTCCTAAATGTTCAGACAATTATTATTATTGTTGTTAATATTTTTATTAATTTGAATAATTATTGTTATTATTACTGCAGCTGTATAAGTCAAAAGGAAGTAGACTTGTATAGGCTACTGTAAACTTATTTCATATATCTCTCCCACACTTAAACGCCTAACCCATCCTCTAAAGCAAGCAACCACATTAAAAATAACGTGTGCAATTTTACTCTATAATAAAACAACGTAACCTGTCACTTAATTACAACGTCTATCTGTTCATATGTTGTTTCTGATTATTTTTCCTGCTCTGTTCTTTATTTAGTGACTGAAAATGATTACTCGTATGAAATCATTTACAAAAGTGCAGGAAACACAAAACAGCTACAGTGTGCATGTGCATATTAGTGTGAAAACATCGATGGCAATGAGTTAGGGGACAGTGATAAATATTAATATCAGATATTAAGTCAACCGATTTTTTATCTTTGTGTTTTAGAGAAAAAGCCACAAAGTCGCGGGTTTGACTAATACGCAGCAGGACAAACACGCATTCATGTCGATGCGCTTCATCTTATTTCGTCTTCCAATAGGTTAATTTGCTGCGTAAGCCGCAAAATCTGTGTATTTCCATTGACCTAAAGGCTATTGATTTCCGATCGTATCGATAAAGCAGGACTCAGTCCTTCATCTCGTCTCCGTGTCTTTCCTCAAAACCATCCACATCTCACATAAACACGGACGGCTGAAAAATCACACCGACGCATCCTAGAGAGAACGTAAAGAAAGTTTATTGCGAGGGCCTGCAAAATAAAAACTTAAAATAAAAAACAGAAACACAAACATCGTTTTCTATTAATGTAAGGCATTGATTTAACGAGCTGGAAGGTGAATTAATTAAGCAATCAGAAACGGAGGCGACAGAGTAATTTATCAAAAGTTGTGCAGAAGACTTGCCCCAGAGATGAAGACCAGCCTTTGAACAGGCCATAACTCATCTGTTGTCTTTACACACAATTGAAACTTTTTCATATTTTAAAACTTGGAATAATTCGATCGATTACAAACACTTAACTTCAGAAATTAAATGAGATTTAACTTACGCAATAATAATAATAATAATAGTAATAATAATAATAATAATAGAGGTTTCAGTCTAGAATAGAATGAGACGATAATATCATAAAAATATTATTTGGGTTGTGCTGATGATGACGACGTTTATGATTATTATTATTATTAGATCCCATCTGTTGTTGTTTTCATTAGTACTATATTTGTGCTCTTCAATACATTAGAATCTGTATTACTGTATATAAACTATCAGTAACAATATTACATTAATAATATTAAAGATTTAACAGATCAAAGATAACAGATGAAAGGTCAATAACCCTTATATTAGCCATCAAAAATTGTTTTGTTCATTCAGTCGCAATGCCTTACTCCACTACAATAACTTTTGTGCTCTATCGTTAGTTTATTTAATAAAACTGAAATGTAAGAAAATTAATAAACACAATACAATTATCAAATGCCTCGTAGTGGCCCAACGGTGAGACACACATCATGCATTTCTTAAATCATAAAATGTTATTGATATTTCCTTGTGAAATGCGTTTAAGACACTAATCGAGTTAGTTGTCGTATTTCTTTTGGCCAAATTATTTTGTCCAGTCTCTCAACTTTTCATTGTTTGGACCTTTACAATGAATCTGTAAAATGCAAGTGCAATCTGCATGCGAAATACAAACACTCGGAAGTCAACAAGAACAAGTCGCACTTCTCCTAAACTGTTCCCAAAACAGACAGTCGGACAATCTAAGACGGACCTTCCGTCACAGGTGATGCAGATTTATTCATCATTTTCTACCGCTTGTGCTTATGACGAAAGTTTATATCAGACAAGGACTGTGTTACTAAGAACTGTCCATAAAATTAAAAACAATATAACGTCGCCAAACAGTTTTCTATAAGCGACAACAAAGCATGTTATATCAAACTATAAAGTCTATAGGTTATATTAAACTATAAGCGACAGCAAAGCAAGTTATATCAGACTGTAAAGTCTATAGGTTATATCAAACTATAAGCGACAACAAAGCAAGTTATATCAAACTATAAAGTCTATAGGTTATATCAAACTATAAGCGTCCAAAGCGTTATATCAAACTATAAAGTCTATAGGTTATATCAAACTATAAAGTCTATAGGTTATATCAAACTATAAAGTCTATAGGTTATATTAAACTATAAGCGACAGCAAAGCAAGTTATATCAAACTATAAAGTCTATAGGTTATATCAAACTATAAGCGACAACAAAGCAAGTTATATCAAACTATAAAGTCTATAGGTTATATCAAACTATAAAGTCTATAGGTTATATCAAACTATAAGCGACAACAAAGCAAGTTATATCAAACTATAAAGTCTATAGGTTATATCAAACTATAAAGTCTATAGGTTATATCAAACTATAAGCGACAACAAAGCAAGTTATATCAAACTATAAGTCATGGTTATACAAACTAGTACAACCAGATTGGCTTTTATGCGGACTATGCAGTCTAAAGGTTATATCTAATTATAAGCGACAATAAACAGTTCTTTCAAATCTCTTCAGCAAGTTAAACGCGCACTTTTGCGGCGCAGGCACAAAGGCTGCTTTTAAATTCATAGGAACAAACTTGCAAATGCATTGACAAGTTAAAGATTTGGGCGCGGGCTTGATCTTTTAATTGGTAACGCGTGCAATGCATTGAAAACAGTTGAGCGACCATGCAAAAGGACACACAGTGCTCCAGCTCTTATAAAAACGGATACACTTGTGTAGTGTTAAAACTTGCGCGGTGGGTGAATTTAAGGCGAGCGCCCGCGAACATCCATCACACCAGCCGATAGTGAAGCCGGCGAGCCGCGGGGCCGCGCACAGTTAACCGATTCACTGTTGGCTCGGGAACCGTAATTTATTTCCGATAGAAGTGCTCATCAATAGAGGGACATTAAAGCGAGAAGACACAGAGCTTATTTGTGTAACGTTGGCTAAGACAGCTCTAAAGTGCGCCCATTACTTCTGCAGGCCTACAACATCTACAGGCCTCGGTGGACGCCTGTGTATAAACATTTATTGTGTAACTACATGAACGTTTCCTAAGTTTGAGAAACACCTCAACCGCAAGGACTAATGGAAAAAATGTTTTTTTTTATATATTTTACAATATTTTACACAATTTACGGGACCATATTTACTTTATACAAGACACTCGGACATTTATTTGACAGTATTGTTAAATATATCCAATGGTATATAGATATAGCAATATATAGCAATAATATAAGACCTGTTAAGTCTCAAAATATTACTTATATTTATGAGAATAACAGCGCAATCTCAAAGAAATAAAGTAAAAAGAACAAATATATATATATATATGTATATAAATAGCCTAATTAAAATTCAGACATCTTTCATCTTTCTATGTGTATTGTAGCCAAATATTTAATAAGTCAGGTTTCACTATAGCCTACATAATATAAACAATGCAATAATATTTTACACAACATTAACTCAGCACAGAAATGTTTCAAGATTGTATTAGATAGCTGTTTTACCCGGGTCGAGGCGCCTGCATCTCTGGGTTGCGGCTCGCCGGACCTCGCCGCGGTCCTTTCGGCTTCGCCTTCTTTCTCTTTCTCTGCACCAAAACTTTCTGACCTGTGCGCACTCCCCCACCCTGGGTCAAAAACACAATTAATCAGTGTCAGTCAATATATTGATCAGATTTATCAATGACCACCCAAAAGAAATACATGCATTTGGTGCCAACGAACCGGCATAGGTGAACGCGGTTGCTTTTCTCCAGAATGTTTCTGCTCTTTGGTTAGAAACAATGGGATGCATAATTTATCAAATCAAGTGAGTTTTCTATATAAGGCGCTTTTCATAACCCATATTTCACAGATATATTAATAAATATTAAACAGATTTAAAGAAATGCCTTTAGTGAGCAAAAGATACCGCAGGAAACAACTTCCTATTAAAAGGACTATATTATTTTTCTTAGACTTTACGCACAGTGAAATATGGTGATAGTTATGAAACGGGGGTTTGCTTTCTTTGGCTATCAGTCTGTAAAGTCTCAACGAATGATCAAAATAATTGCTTATTTCACATAAAGAATATTCAATGGGCAGAATAACATTTAGGCCTATATTTTATTATAGTCATAAACATGACATAAGCATGAAATTATAGTCTAATGATTTGGTTTTGGAGCGTTCACCATTTTGGAGTTCATTTAACTATTGATGAAATAAAGATGAAATATTGGCAGGGGTTAACTCAGGCATATTGCCCGTGTACTGGTGCTTATTGAAACAGGTGAGCGTTCAACATCAGCACCAGCTCACGTCACACACACACACACACACACACACACACACACACACGGGTGCGAATGCGCGCTCTTGCTCAAAGGCAGACGCGCGTCCAGCCTCTCCATAGAAGCGCTGTTGAGCATCGAATAAGCCACAGACACGCACTGAGCGCTCCGGATGATAGAGAGAACTGGCGTGATTTAACCCGGGATCAAAGCTTTGGCACATCATGTTGGACTGACTGAAGGCTCTTTGAAATCGATGGATTGGTTTTGAAATCGTTTATTGAGAAAACGAGGTTTGGTTCGGGAGCTCCAAGAGCAGAAGAGAGGAGCGGGTGGGAGGTGATTTTCTCTTTCAAAATGGAACTCACAATGGAAAACATTGGAAACATGCACGGCGTTTCGCATTCCCAAGCGGGCGACTTGATGAATTCCTCGCATGGCAGACCGTCATCAGCTTCCCATCGGAACTTGGTATCTCACGGACGTTCTGCAATGGTGCCCAGCATGGCTTCCATCCTTGAGGGCGCCGACGAGTACCGAAGCGGCCCCACGCTGTCTGGTCACCTCCATCCAGCCATGACCATGTGTGAGTCGGGAATGAGTTTGTCAAACACGTACACCACCCTCACCCCGCTTCAACACCTGCCACCTATCTCCACGGTCTCCGACAAGTTCCACCATGCCCACCCACATCACCACGCTGCCCACCAGCGCCTCGCCACCGGGAACGTCAGCGGAAGCTTTACGCTCATGCGGGACGATCGCGGTCTGGCCTCCATGGGCAACTTATACGGCCACTATCCCAAAGACATGTCCGGTATGGGCCAGCCGTTGTCCCCGCTCTCCAATGGTCTCGGTTCTCTGCACAATTCCCAGCAGGCGCTTTCAGCGTACGGACCCGGTGCGCACCTCTCCAACGACAAGATGCTCTCGCCGGGAGGCTTCGAGTCCCATGCGGCTATGCTTTCGCGGAGCGAGGAGCATCTCGCTCGGAGTTTAGGGGGTCACGGGCACGGTATGATCTCCAATCTTAACGGCATGCACCCCCACAGCCACCTGCACTCACAAGCAAACGGGTCCATGCTGGCCGACAGAGAGAGGCACGGCGCCGGGGCCGGACAGAGCGGTGGTTCGGGGCAGGTGGAGGAGATCAACACAAAAGAGGTGGCGCAGAGGATCACGGCAGAGCTGAAGCGATACAGCATACCTCAAGCCATTTTTGCCCAAAGGATCTTGTGTCGGTCCCAGGGAACACTGTCGGACCTCCTGCGCAACCCAAAGCCCTGGAGCAAACTCAAGTCGGGTCGGGAGACATTCAGACGGATGTGGAAATGGTTACAGGAACCAGAGTTTCAGAGGATGTCTGCGTTAAGACTTGCAGGTCAGTCAGCATTACCCATATATATATATATATATATATATTTAACATTTAGATAGTTAAAAATATATAAACACGAATCTGTTTTTATCATAACACACACAGTCACACTATTAGTGCTGATAAGGCCAGTGGAGCCGCACCATCACATTGAGCGTTTATTTACTCGTCAAATCAGTCGTATCATTATCACTCTGCATTTACTTAAACTTAATGCAAGTCTACCAAGTCTTAAATGTAAAGTCTACATACTGATACAAACGAAACAAGAAGCTGTATAATATATAAAACTGTACCAAACTGTATTCTGCGTATTACAGCCCAAACTGCGTGAAGGCCAACCTCATAAAAAACAATCAACAAGCAAAGAAAAACACATCTCAAATGTACAATGTGCTGAAGACAGATACTCATTGATGATCGAGTGGTATAAAAAGCTTAGCCAACGTGAACCATCATTTCAGAGCGACAATTTTCTTTAGATTTTGTCCTTTATCTTTTTATCTGCGTTAATAGATCCGTTTTAAACCACATCTAGATGTTTAAATGTCTCTTTGTGTCGGGGTTTAAGGTTACAATTGCACATTCAATAGATGCTTTTTTATAAACACAGGGCTATTTAACACCAAAACGTTACGGGTGAAGTTCATGTGATGCGATTTAGATCCGTTTCTTTCACCGATTCCTGGTTTTAAAGAGTGTGGATGTGTTCTGGACTGGATGACCATCAAACATTTAAGAAACGATTTGCTGTCAGGGGCTGATAAGGGGGATAGACCGACGACAGATGGGAGATCAGTGCTGGCGGGTCCCCTCGTAAATGGTCACATTTGTGTTTTCATTGGTATCTCTCCGTCCTTTGGGTCCATTTGATACCCCACGACCCTCTCCAGGGTTCAGGAAGGTGCGGAGGGTGCGCGTCAGCGTGACCTCCACCTGATCGATAGCGCAGCTACCCTTTTAAACGCAGCGCGGCGATCAATGCGCGATTCGGACCCGGGACGCGGCTATCCGCGCTGACATTTAATTTATCTCGCTTTGTTTTAACACCCCGCTGACGGTCTTGTTTCCTGCAGGTGCGCACGCCGGCTGCATTCGCATGCGTCCGATGTTGAAATCGGATTTTACGCATTCAGTCGGCAAACGGAGTCGGTGTTTAAACACCAAGTTGATTAAAACGTTCCAGCAAAATGGTACACAAGTTTCATAACACAATGCTTTCCGCATCACCATATCTGTTAAAAGTGAACACAGGACCTCACCTGAACTGAACCTCTGAATTCGGATAGATGCAGTCACATTCAATAATAGGAGGACCTGGGCCCTGTTTTCAGAGGAGCAAAATAAAGGTCAGCATAAAACAAAATGTAAGGTTAGTCATGCAGAATTCAATATAGGGTTTTCCTTAAAAAGATGTTGCTTAAATCTGATGTTCTTGTGTTTTTACTTTAAAGCTGTAGCTTAGTCCTCTACATATTTACATTATAATAATTCTGTTCAAACTCTCACTGCCAAAGCGCCAATGTGACTGTTGGAATAAAAAGTATTAATCCTTCTGTTTACTTACTTAGATTGGCCAAAATATAGTCAGATTAAAGTGTCGGTGTCACCTGCTGTTGACAAAAGAGTCCATCTTGCAATGTAGAGATGCTCATACACTGACTGATAAACACCAGTGAAACCCTGTAAACGAAGTTACATTTGCATTGAAAATGTTTATATCCAGCTGTGTATAGGCAGAAAAGAAAGAAAAACCAAAGAGAATTAAAAAGAGAATAAAGCCATTCAGTGGTTATAGCTCTGGAATACTCTGTCATCTCTATTTATCACATTGATATGCCACATTTATTAGTATATTAATCAATAGGAATTCTCCTTTCAGCTCTTGTGGGCTGCGTGGATCGGGCCCGTGAGACAGTAAGTGTGTGTGTGTGGTTAGGGAGGGCAGCATTAGTGACCTGCACAGGGACACATGTCCAATCTGTGAGCATTTGAATGTCTAATGGAACACTTGGCAACTGTGATTAATTGCTTATCAGCACAACTAAGACATTCTCTCTCTCTCTCTCTCTCTCTCTCTCTCTCTCTCTCAGTCAGTGTTCAGGTCATCATCAGAGACATGTTAGCCATCACTAGTAAAATATATAACTAAAAAAAATATATATAAATATAAAAATTAAAAAAACTATTTTGTCAACATTAGTCTTGATGACGAATTCCTAGACTTTAATAATTAGGAAAATTATATTGTATATGTTATATATGTACTAAATTATTTTATGCATACGTACGCACACACATCGCACGTGATCACATTACTGTCTTGATTGTTTCTTTCAGAGACCTCTGCTACTTATGTTTCTCCTGAAAAAAGTATTTGCAAGAGTCTCCTCTAGAGTTTCAGAAGAGACCTCAACAATGTCTCAAATGGTGCTTACATTTTCTAAGATACTAAATTATACCATCAGAGAATTTACTATTAACTTTTTTATATTCTTAATCCAGTTCTTCCAAGATTTTACAGCTACCTCCTTCTACGGTATGTCAACAACTGACAGCGTTTACTGATAATTTTAGGAGACACGTCTGAGACAAGTTGTTTCTCAAGTCAGATATAATCTAGAAATCTGCCATCTTTAAAAAAACAATGTGTGAGCAATGAAAAAAATGTGGTTTGGACTGGTTACTGATATTGATACTAAACATTGTTTGGCGCTCTTCGTGTGTCATTGGTTCTGATGGTTGGTCTCTAGTTTTGTTTTCCCCGAGTCAGATGTCTGGATGTTCAGAGTAAATGTGTTATATTCGCTGTATTTTCATTCTGTCAGTCTGTTGAGATCTACAGTCTGAAAATAGAAGATGGGGGAATTATCAGCCATTTTGATACAGGCTACCATAGCCAAAAACATCATTAGATTTCTGTTTGCTCTGATATCAACAGAGCTTCCACTGGCAGTTCAAACACATGGAATACCTAAATGACAGCAGTTCTCACCCATTGTTTGATTTATGGCCATTTGCATATTCATTTAGCCAATGTTTAAAGATAAATAACTCTACATTCAGTTTGTGCACAAGTTTCAATAAATCTTTTTTAAAAATTACATTGAATACAGCAGAGTTCGGTATGTGCAGGATGATGTATGTGTTAATAATGGCACTTTACATGAGGCAGTACTAAGATATTTAATACGCAAAATGTGTGGCGCTGTTGCTCAATGAAAAACTGATTATAATGACAACTTAAGAATGCTAATGGAAAAAATGTAAGGCCCTTTTCTACAAAAGCACTTCAACCATTCAAAACGGTTTCTAAACCATAAATTGGCTGAGATCGGTTTAGACATTTTACATGCTGAAGGTAATCATAAAGAGAGTTTACAAGTGCAAAGATATTGACACACTGAGGGCTTCAGTAAATCCATCTTGTGCCGTGAAAACATCCATTTGGAATAAATCCTCTAACAGGCCTTTTTACAGACTTTACGAGGGAATGTTGTCCAAATAAGAGGCCGTTTAAGAACATGTGAAGGGTGAGAAGAGCTGTGCTAAGCTCCGAGCTTAAGAAAAGAGTGAATCAAGAGCCAGTGAATGAGACATCTGAAAGACCCTCATGAGTCATCCAGGAGAAACCCCACAGCACCACAAAACTAAACTTGAGACAATCCACAGTTGCTCCAAATAAGTTAACATAAAAATATGCTTCATTTGCTAACAAATCAAACATTTGTTACGACTGAAAGTCGTTACAGTCATAACAGCACCAGCAACACTGAAGCTTGTCTATATAATGCATTGTTTAGGTATTAGGATTGCATAATGTAGTTTGATATAAATTATTACCATACGTCTATTATAATATTTAGTCATAATTACATATTTAGTGAGTTTAATGCATTATAAAACATGATAAGAATGGATTTTGATCCTTTTTGTAATGTATATACCTTTTAGAAATGTGACCAGATAAGTCTTCCAATGCATATACAACTGATTATAATAAAATCTATATGTGAATTACAGCTCGTATTAATTTAAAGAGTAACTATGTGTGCTTTACATGAATTAAAATTCACTTACACTAATGCATCTGGCAGACACTTTCATCCAAAGCTACTTGCAGTGCATTTAAGATATACATTTCATCAGTAAGCCTGCTCTCTGGACATTGTGCTGCTAACACAATGGAACACTAGAACTGGAACACTATAAATCATCAGTATCTAAATCATCTGTTTTGACTACTGTAGTAACACTCTAATACTCATAAAAATCATAATGCAAATTATTGGTATTCTTTTTCCTAAAGAAATAGTCCAGACACATCTGCTGTGGAAAATAATCTGGCCTTTTTAACAGTTTCCTCCCAGCTAACAATTTAAGGTTGTAAGAATGTTTCCCTAACATTTTCATTAAGTAACAAAATTAAAAATGTTTTGAAAGTTCTAGGAACATTCAAAACGGCCAGTTTTTTAGATGCTGCATTAACTTTATTAAAGTTTTTAAAATGCTCCACTAACAACTTAAGAATAATGTTTTTGATATATGACATATAAACAAAAAACAGTTCGGCTAACGTTACTGCAAGAACGTTTTTGATAACTTGAGTACCTTTAGAGAATGTTAGGCAACATTCTGAGAACATTCAGTTTAGAGCTTGCCAACAGATAAAACAGAGAAGTTTAGAGGTGAAGCTCAAAGGCCTGAGGCCACTGAACAGAACCAAGCAGAGTGATATATGGTATGTTTAAAAGCTCTAAACATGATGTTCACAACTAAATTATTATGCAGACAAAAGAATGTGCATTAAAAAGCAAATCAGGTCAGTAGTGATTCATGTAGATCTGTTGTTACAGACAGTGAGTTTTGTGGAGGATTGTTTCTATTGAAAAACACTTAAAGCACTAAGATCTTCAAGTGTGTGTGAGGAAGAGAGAGACCGTGAAGGGTTTTCCTGAGTCATGTTGAGACTCAGTTCTGTTTTACCAGAGTAAAGCTGATGTCAGCAGCCGGATACAGCCAATTTCCCTCTTAATTCTGCAATGCTTTCACAAAAGAACATGTGGACAGTGCAAGTCGAGGCGCTAAACTTCATAAACTAAAAGTGCATAAATATAAATCCCACAAACGTATGAATCAATAAACACTGTGCTGTAGCAGATCGCTGCTGATAGTTTAACTGTAATATTTTATTTAAATGTAAGCCTCCTACTTTCATCAGGAAATAATGAAAAGTGGTACAGGAAGTGCCCAGATATTAAAGTTTTATCACATCTGTGTAATTCCACACTTAATGTAACCCTGCAAGACCGATTTACACCATCTTTAAATAGTTAAGCAGTCAAATTTGTGTTTCAGATTGCACCAAACAATAGATTTATAATATTCACAAACATCTTAAATATTTGCTACAGGGCAAAGCGTCCAAAGGAACGGATTAGCTGACCAGAGTGCCAGTGGTTCAATAGACAACATTTTATACAAAAAGCGCTTCAAGAAATTGAAGTTTCCATGTCACGTCTTAAAAGATCAAAGACTAATTCAAAAGATTTATAAATTAATATGTTTCCTTTAACAACTCAGTCCAAAAATATTTTATTCACTTTATCAACCACTGAAGCATATGCAAAGAATTGTGGGATATTATAGGACACATCTGTGCTGCCCACCACTAAAGCAAACATTAAATCTAGACATGTTTTGAATTCCTCTGAGTGTTTTAGGTTTAGAACACAGCCTATATTTTTAAATTATATGCCAGTGCGTATTCCAAACAGCATCATTAATAACCATCATTAATTGCTCATTGCTTTACTTTAAAGGCTTTTGATTGGTTCTCTGAATGTGTTTGTGCGGCCATCATTCACTGAAAACAGCAGATGAACACTGCACAATATTGCAATGAGGTCTACTTTAATCATTGTGGACTGTATGTGACTACAAATGTATAAACATTAATCTATTATCTAGTTAACTCATAAAGTAAAGAAGCACATCTCTGTAAAGCTGCAATCCGTGCCTGTTGCCTCTGTATTGCCATTTGTGTGTGAAACGTAAAATTGCGTATTGTATTCTAGTATTGTATACTGCCTGCACATTGTCTTTAAAGTAGTATGTGAAACAGTATGTAGCAGCGACAAACATTCTAAACAATAGAATGCTGTGTGTGTATATATACACATACACATACACATATCTACACATACACACACACACACATACACATATATACACATACACATATATACACATATACACACATACACACACACACATTATACATTTGCCCCTACATTACAAATATCTGGGGCATTTTGTGCATTTCTGAACCTGATCAGCACTATATCGGTGACTACATATCAGTCAAAATAAAAACATATAGTGTGAATACTGATGGTGGCATGCTATTTTGGATTAAGCCTAAGTGTTGTTGAATTTTACATAGCATTGCGTGTCCGTGTTTGCAAGTTAAACCTCATGCTAAAACCACTTCACTTACTGTGAAGTGCACTGATGCTCTGGTCCTGATGTCCACTTTATGATCTCATATGAAAGGGTTAAATAAACATCAGCAGATGCTGAGAACCGCTGGCTGGGACAGAATCATGAGCGGCCGTTGGTTCTGTCTCTCACATTCACATGTTTGCCTGGCGCTGCACGTATTAGAGATCAATAATACAGCCCACCATCCCCCTTCTGTTCTCCGCTTCTCTCTGCAACACATCACAAAAACATCACCCACCATCCATTACCCTGCCACAGTGTTTCTGAATAACAACATTCACAAGAAATCCACAGATGAGCAGACAGACATCACATGCACACGTGCTGAATGCAGGAGTAACTGATGAACTGAAGTGATTCTTACAGGAGACACAAACATCATCTGCTTAATATTTTAATGTTACAAAACATCACTAAGGTTTGCAAATCTCATTACACAAACTATTATCAGTTAGTCACTACTATGCGTGAGTGTGTGTTTCTCTTTCCTGTATATGTATATATAAAACAAATATATATTTCCTGTATATATAAAACAAACACACACATACACGCATACTGTATTTGTAAATGAATATATATATAGTTGTTTGATAGCATGAATTATTACCTAATGATCTGCCATTTCAACAGAACAATGCATAAAAACACTCCAAAAAAAAAATAAAACATGTATGATTACGCTACATTAACATATTATCAGATAGAGCTTATGATCAAACTCGGGTGTTATTTTGTCAGCACATGACGAGCGGTTTACAAAGCAGCTGCGCGGTGCTAGAGAACTGCTGTACATTCTTATCACACTGACCCGGCTCTCTCTCACACACACACCACTCAGATACACTCACACTCACAGTTTGCTCCGTACTTCAAACGAAACCAAAACAAAACACTATTTCTTTTCACAATTCTCTCTTCAAAAATCTGGAAATAACGGTTTACGTGTTTTAGAGGTGCACAAATCTGAACACATGAAATCTTCAAATATGAAACAGATGATATCTGACATAAAAGCAGATGTAGGGGTGAAGCAGCCATTGATTGAGGGTGGGAGAGATTTGACTTTGGGAGAAACGGAGGATGGAGGCAAGTTGCTGAAATGATCGATCGGGGCTTTAATAATTGATAAGCGTGTGGGGAGGAGACCAGGATCCTGTGTAACAGAGTCAGTTCATGGTAAGCAACGTAAAACGTGCAATGAATACTTGCAGACAACATTAACATTGACTTGACGAAGAGCAGTCTGGTTTAAAAGAAAAAGAAGAGGAAAGATGAAGAGAGAATTGCGATGATCCAGACTAGCAGCACATTTACATACTCGACTAATTATCATTTGTGAGCATCAGCAAATGCATGCAATACCTGAAGGTTGAAGTGACGCCTGTATTATGTTCACACCCAGTAACGCAGGTCATAACGTCTCCTGCGTGTGCATGCATGCATGGCTCTGACACTGTGCAGCTCTTCTATACAGCAGAGGCCAGAGGTGAGACCTTGTTTAGAATCTAGGATTAAAAATCTCATTTATATATGGAAATAAATTTGATTTTGGAATTTTGAAATCAAACAGGAACGTTATGACAAAATCACAAAAAAATTGACACTAATATTGATTATATGGCCACTATTGAATCTAATGCGAGCAAATGTGCGACACTGACTACAGCAGTTGCTTTGTATAGAAGATCCACACAAGGTTACAATAGATGCTTCTTGAATTCTTGAAATTTGTGATAATTCTTCTCAGGTCAATCTGGAACAACATGGACATCAGATCTGATCTGATGAGTGCTGTTGTCAAAAAATGAGATGTTCTCTGATTCATGTTTTCAATTCAACTTCTTGAATTAGAAAAATGCAATGCAATGTGTGTGTGTGGCCACCTGGGCTGCATGTTTGTACATGCGCGTTTGTAAAAACATGGCGGTGTGAAGGATGACGCATGTCTAAATGGCAATCGCATGTTTAAATACCCTCACTTGTGCATATGTAGAGAAAACAAAAACGTGTGTGTGTGTGTGAGGGAGAGAGAGAGAGAGAGAGAGAGAGAAAGAAAGAGAGAGAGATATTAGGTTATAGAGTGTGTCTGCACTACACATTGTTAAGGCTTATCTGACTTGCGCTGAATCTGTATTGATTTCCTTTCTCCTGCTTGCTCCTGCATCTCTGGGGCTCTGCAACCAGCCATGCAAACACATAGACACACAGCACGGCCAGACGCGCAGACCCCCCCACCCTGCAACACTGCCGGCTTTCCCATCTTTAAAACACACAAACACACACGCCATTGTCTGCTAATAGCAGAACAGAGACTACATGGCTATGTTCCAGAATAGCATACTACTGTTACTATTTCTGCAGTATATACATTGCGTAGTATGCATTCTATTTCTCATATTTTAAAAAAAAACAGTAGGCCGTGTACAGTATATTTGAGGCTAATGTTTCATTCTAAACAAACTGTATCTCATGTCTTCTCCATAACACATTCGGATCTGCTAAATATATATTCATTTGGAATATATTTAATATAAAAAAACATGGAATAGTCATGTTACCTCCTCACCCTTAAACATCAACACATCATCAACAAATTCAACACAAAGACCTTTCAGGTGTGCGATTTCTACACCAAACAGAAATGCAGAAATAATGCTGGATCTGCATCCTACACAGTCCTACACCACCTGCCTGCCATTGGTCATCAGAAACAAAGTCCCACCCTCAAACTCACGCCATTGGTTAAAGCATCTCACGTTTTCGTCTGCAAACTAAAGACTATAATGCCACGATTATCTACACTTAGGTAGAAAGGTTAGTCCATTCATACCAGCACTCATTCACTCAACTCACACTGACATTGATAAGAGTCAGAAAATAACTTCTGTTGTGTGTGAGACCAGTGCATCTGTTCTTTTACAATCATTAAACTGAGCTGAATTAAATTTCAGGACATAGCACATATCACTCCAAAGAAGCTTTGCATCAAAGAATGTATTCTAGAATAATACACACAGATCTCAAACGAAAGCTTAATTTACATACTGTAGGTGACAGTTTGGCCTTCCCATGACTTCTTGTCTTTCAGATCAATCAAACTGTCTGTGAATGATGTTTAATTGAGCTGGAGGGGATGGATCTGGTCTGTCAGATGTTTGTCCACTGAGACATTGATTTTGGAGACCAGTTAGGAAACTCAGTTAGGAAACTCTAGATGAATAACAACTCTTCCTGATCTGGACAAGGAAAATATCGCCATAATACAACAGACAGTACCAGCCAATCCCTCAAAAAGCCAAATTCTCTCTCTTCACCTTTTATAGCTCTTTAATTTGAGTTGAGTTGAGATAAGGGCCTTCAGAACTTCTGCAGTTATTATTTATTTTTTACATGATGGGATATTTCAATATGAATTTGACAGTACATACTGTTATTTGACACACATTTCGGTAGCTTATTAAGACAACTCAAATAATTAAATTACAACCCTCATCTTTCCTTATTTTTCCTTATTTCCCCTTTTAACATCAAGACAAGCTTTAAAAAGCCAAGAATAAACACTTTATCATTTAGGCGAACTCTATACTTTTCTCCCGGCATTACATCAGCATACACAAACTAAAATGTTACATGAAAACATTATTTTTATCAAACGTTTGAGTACAGGGTAAGTCTACTGTCGTAAAACACTGGACAACAAAATAAGGGCACTTGAAGGACTGTATTAGGAAAAACAAGGACCTCTGTTGTGATCGGGAGGGATATTAAATCTCATCTAGACAAAATAATAAACTTTATCTTTTATTATTTCCTGGAGGACATGCAGCAGTGCAGACTGATCAAAAGCGAGGTAAATATTGAAGATAATTTAATTGAGCAAAATTTGATTAATAATAACTATTGTAGGGATTGCGAGGGAGATCAGATTTACACACGGTGAAGATTTGCTTGATAACACACACACATCACATAAAGGACAAGTTTCTCTTCTCTTCTCCGTATGTCCAACTTGAAAATAACTTCGACATGTTGTGTGAATAATTGTAGCTGATCTATTAGATTATTATTATTAAATATTCCCGGGAAAACGTCACCAAGCGACGCCTAATAATTTATAGCCGTAATGTTGCGTAATGTTCTTTATATTTAATAAATGATACATTAAGATTATGTACAGCACGTTAACCAACTCATATATTGATTGACATCTAAATAATTCAAATAATATAAAGAGCTATAGCTTATCCTACATTTTAGCGTCTTTATAGCAATATCAAACTGATTTAACAGCTATACGGGTGGTTTTATAATTTAATGTTATGTAAATCATTTTTAATTTAATGTAAATGATGTACTGAATTATGAATCAATACGTGTACTGTTTTTTTTTACCTCCTGTCATTTATTTATTTTCTCACTGAACACACAGAGACGTCTTACTGATATTGTGGATCCAGTATAAATTATTTCATAATAAAAGGGGGGAAAAAAATCCCTTATAAATCTCTACATTTTAAACTCGAATAGAGACAAAAATTATATTAAAAAAAAGAATAATTGGACAACCAATACTTAAAATACTACACCATCACTTGTGCTGAACGAAACACAGTCAATTAAAGTACGAGGATGCAGCCTAAGTTTGTTGTATTGGTGAACAATGATATCCATTCAGATTACAGGGATCTGTTTTTCAGGGGACATCTGCTCATTTACAAACAAGGCCTACAAATATTTTCCTTTATAAAAGTCCTAAGAAAGTGCTATGAATTATTTTTGTTAACAGGATGTGAGTCACACAAGATCTCTAATGACCAAATAGCAATTTCAATTAATTAAATCATTAATTTTTTGTTACAGTTATTCAGTAGAAATATGCATTTCATTGGAGGACCCTTGTTTCATCCCACTGCAATTAATTCCACATTTTAATGGTAACTTAATATAATAGTCCTTTAACGTTTTGAACAAGAGATGAAACTATTACATTACTAGAATATTTTCAGCACATCATCCGTAGTTTCTCTGAACTCACACAAGCTCATGTCATGGGTGTGTAATGTTGGATTAGCTTGTATTGAATAGGCTTTGATTGACATGACTGTTTCTCGCCAGCAGTAGCCCGGCCCGCTCGGGAGAGGGTTCGTTTCACCGCACCCAAAAACCGATCCGCCCCGCTCAAGTCATCGATCCCGAGCCGAGCTGTTAGCGGCCTGGTGCGGTTAGTTATCGATTCCGCCCCTCCCCCGCCACGCCCACATTCACACACAGACCACGCCCACATTCACACAGACCACACCCACCTCAGCAGAAAGCATGTTCATATATGCATTTATGTATAGTAACTTTCATGTTAACACTGTTGTGGATTATTAGTTCACTGTTCTGGAGCATTGCTGAAAGTCAGAGATCTTGTGTATATGATATTATCCTGACTGCACTTTCAAAGCAGGAATATTTTGCACCATGTAAAGCTATGGGGAACTGGTACAGGTGCCATTTAGAAAACGTTTCTTAGTTTAGCAATATAATAGGAGATTATATTTAAAATGTCCTTGTTGATGAACATTGGTGTTCAAATACATTTTGGCTCCTCTATGCATTATACAACCCCGGTATAGGTGTGTACAACAGCGCCATGCAAATACAATATACTCAATTACAACAGTTTATTCATCATCCATCTGAGTGATAAAACATCAATTTCAGCGCTTACCACCGGATTACAAGACTAAACAGACGCTGCCAATTCAATTGTAACCTGCAAACAGTGAAAACACGCTCCAAGATCCGTGAGCAATTATGTTGCGGCTTCTGAAGATGTGGTCAATAAGGATAATAGTTTCACACACACACACACACACACACACACACACACACACACACACACACACACACACACACACACACACACACACACACACACACACACACACACACACGACGCATGTTACTAATGTGCACGCTCTTCAGTTTGCATTCTGCCTTGAAAAGAAGCGGATCTGTTAATAGTTGTGTTAAAAAATGAAATGACACGACATCTGTTGAGGAAAACCAGCAATATGCATCGAATTAAGTGAAACTCCCACAAATGATTGTGCTGTATATATATATATATTATTGAGTTGGAGAGGCAGTGTGGGGCGAGTATTTTATAAAGCCTCATGAAATGGTTTTAAAGCAAAGGTCAATCGATCCAGACTATTAATCTGTAGGAAAATTTAGCAACCACGGTTTTAAAATGAAACAGCTGAATGTGGTTTCACCGTCAAACGATCAGACGAGATTGTGTCCCTACTTGGACCCGGAACAAAATCAGCTCATTTGCATTTATTAAGATTTACGAACTTTAAGTCGTGTGCAACCTCAAATAAACGTTGTGCAGTTCTTTGAGATGCAAGAGGTGACATTTATTTAACATTTGGAAATGTAAAAAAAAAAAACCAATAGTGTGGCCTAACTAGTCTTATCTGGCTAACCCGGTGATAAACCAGGTTTCCTTCATCCTCAACGCATCTACCCACATATTATGATAAGACATGAACTGTTGCTACTATATCAATATTTCGTGTTTTGATTTACTCAGATCAGTACGTGTCGCATTCATTGCGGATTAAACTGAGGACTGCCCGTGGCATTGTGTATGGCGCAGACGCATTGTGTTTAAAGTGAAAAAATGAAATTGAAAAAATGAAATTTTTCATCATTTACTCGCCTTCATATAGTCGCAAACTTGCTTTCCACAACACCCTTTTATTTACAACGCTGAACTCCCAAAGCGGAATTTTAGGCTATCCCAAATCTAGTCCCGACTTGCTTAGACTCAAACGCGACGCGTTATCTACGTCACATCACTGGTTCTCGCCTCCTGTCCAATCAAAACTACGCGTAACCTCTCGCGTTTGCTGTTATTCTTTCAATACACAAACAATGGGACGATTCTTTTAATTTGTCGCATTAAAAGCGTTTGATAAACACATTTTGCAACGACGTGGAGGATTTGCAACCGTATGCATTTATTATTAAATAACCAGTCTGTTCCTGACATGGGGGTGAAATATTCATTTAAGGTGACTTCAGCCAGTGACGAAAGGCTGTATTTATTTATGCATTAATCTTTACAATAGCCCAACATTTCAGATGCTGTAAATGTATACATGCACAAATACCCACAGCAAGACTTTTGAGCACACTGCGTGTTTTTCCTAACTAAAAGTGCGTCTAATGCGCCAGGCAGAATCTGCGTCTTTCTTCTGTCTGCTGTTGCCCTAAAAGCTGCAATGATCGATTTTCCTCTGTTTTCTCTTGCGCACGTGATCCAGTAATCAGGGCCCCTTCCCGGGCGATCGATCCGTATCGATCCCTCGAGCCCAGTGCGCGCCCACTCGCGGGGAGACTCGAGAGCGCGTGACATCAGGAGGCGGATGGTGGGAACGAGCAGAAATGATGCTCGATACAGAAACGGGAGACAATCGGACAAAAGATCTCTAAATATGTGTCAGAGAGGAGGGATAGCCCCTGTGAGATGTTGCATTATGTGATTTGAGAGCTGCTCACCTCTCCAGACTTGATTGGTTGAGCTAAGTGATCCTGTGCTCTTAAAAGCCATTCATAAAATCCTTAGCAATACAGATGCAGGACATAACATGTTTTATGTCTGTATAATCTGGATGGAACGGGGACTAGATTAAAAATCTAGACCCTAGACAAAAATATAAAATTACGTTGCATGTAGGCCAGCAGTTTAAATGGTAGGAGAAAGCCTGGATCAGAATCAGAGATGAAGATTGTAAGATGAAGGACATTTTACACTCTTAAAAATAAAGGTGCTAGAAAGAGTTCTTTGTCGCAATGCCATAGAAGAACCATTTTTGGGACTCCAGAGAACCTTTCCCTAAGAGGTTCCTAAAAGAACCATTTCTTACTTTTTAAAGCCTGGTTTTAAGAACCATTTTCTAGAACTTTTAGTGCAACAGAAAACTTCTGTGGATGTTAAAGCTTCTTTAAACCATACAGCCTGACAAAGAGCCCTTTAGGAACCATTGTTTTTAAGAGCGTATGTACTGTGTTTTACATAGATAGATGTGTTTTATAGGTGCTGCATGTGTGTTATATATACAGTAGAGCCGTGTGTGGTGTGCAGCGGTTTATGAATATGATGGATGAGGGCGCTTCTGCTTTAGACTGCAGCAGTAAACAGATTTGACTGTGTCGGGTAGATCGATTGGCTCATAGCTCTCTGTAATTAGACACACAGAGCTCAGACTGGCATCAGCCTTCTCAGCACAATCTCACTGGGGGAACCCTCACCGCAACAGTGTGTGTGTTAGTGAGGGAGTGAGAGAGAGAGGCTCATAATAATACACAGAGAGAACAGAGAGAAGTATTCTGTATATTAGCAGACAATTACAATCTAATGATTGATAACAGTGAGGATTGTAAACTGTGACCAGGATTTGTAATGATTCTTTCTTTCTCTGTGGTTGCTGCTTTGTGTTAATCGTATAGAAGGTTAAAGTTATATAATTATCTTGGTTTTGGCATCAGCTGTGACCATTAACACGTGAATATAAATACGGTGTGACTTTAAACAGCTCAGAGAGGCAGAGTGGATTTTACCTGAGGGTTCAAACACTAGTCCCACAGGACACACACACGTTGCTGAAAAGTACTCACAAACACACACACATTGGGTTTTTGTTTTATGACATCCCATAGATGTAATGGTTTTTATACTGTACAAACTGTATATTATATTGTACACTAACCCTACCCCTAAACCTAACCATCACACAAAACTTTCTGCTATTTTAGATTTCCAAACAGGATCATTCTGTATGATTCATAAGCTTGTTTCCTTAAGCTCAACACACACACATTTAAATATATTGGTTTGTGTTTCCCTACAAATACTGGTCAAATACACACATGAAAATGAATAGCCCTACAAATGCATCAAATGTAGTCTTTTTAGCAATTTAAGCTTCACTTTTTTATTATATATTCATTTGTCATTGTTTTCTTTTGCATAGATTACATGATATATCGCTCACCCTCCTCATTCTGTGAAACTGATCTCTGTTCCGTTTTGGAAAGGTGACTTTAACAGTGTTTTACAGAAATTTTAACACAGAATAACTTTAAGTGCTGTATTGTGTCATTTCATGCTAAATTAATTAAATAATCAAAAATGCTTTATTCATTTATTAAGATGCTCTTCCTGGTTTCAGGGTTATGCAATTTTTCATTACCATTTAAGAATCAACTGTATGGATATGCTTGGAAAGACATTGGCTACTAGCTATACACTAAATACTGCAGTAAGCTCATTGCATTGTGGGATATAGTATTACATGTAGTGTGCTATGTTGCATACTGCACATTATGCCAAATGTAGTCAATTTTCTGGCGTACAGAATATGTGTATACTGTACACAATATACATGATTTATACTGCATTAATAATAGAGCAGTATTATTTATTAGTTCTCTGTTCTGCACAAAGTTTATGACTTTTATATAATTAGTAGAAATCCTGTTTCTTTGTCTTCTATCCTGTTTTGAATATATTAATGTTTTTACATAAATGTGATTAATCTAGTGTGAGGGGAAAACCAACACACACATTTGCCACGGACAATTACTTATTAAACCGTTATGTTTATAGACAGAATTGAATGGCTATACAGACATGCACGAATGCATATAGTGTATATTCTCTTTTTAAAAAAACACATCACATTGTTAAACAGGCTTGCAAAACACTTTGTGTGTTTAGTGCACTTTATTCAAAGTTTTTATCTTGTCACTTTCTATCTCTGCTGCATGCTTCTAAATCTACACAGCGGCAGAATGATGGTGTAATTACATTTCTCTTGTATTGTCTCTCATGACAGCCTGCAAGAGAAAGGAACAAGAACAGCACAAAGACAGAAACATGGTACCCAAGAAACAGCGTCTGGTCTTCACCGACCTGCAACGGCGAACGCTTATCGCGATCTTCAAGGAGAACAAGCGCCCCAGCAAAGAGATGCAGATCACCATCTCTCAGCAGCTGGGCCTGGAGCTCTCCACGGTCAGCAACTTTTTCATGAACGCCCGCCGCCGCTGCGTGGACCGCTGGCAGGACGAGCACGCAGCCAGCCCCGTTCAGCCCGGCACCTCGGCCACCACCTTCTCCAAGGCTTGAGCGCGCCGTGCGCTGCGGCTGCAGGTGCGAGTGGCGCGGTGCTAGGCGAACCACCTCAGACGCAACAGCAGGAAGAGCTGACGATGATTTACGGTGCCCATCAAATGTCGCAAACCTCATTCGGGCACGGCTGAAACAGAGATCAGAACATCAGACATTTCCAGGACTTTTGCTTTAGGTTCTTATGGGTGTTTTGTGTATTCGTTGTCTCCCCCCCCACACACACACACCACCCCGTGCTTGATATTTGAGCTGAACATCTCTCACCTCAGTCTCTGGATTAGTGAAGCTATGAAGTGGAAATTTCTCTCTCATAGAGCAGCAGAATGGAGGAAGGCAATAAAAATATTTTAGCACACGTCCCCTTTTTGTGCCACGAGTGGTGCCTGACGTTGACCCCTCACTTGACCTTTGACAAGCATAAGTTTATATATTCATATCTCTGATGCTTCATAGTTTTGCTTTAGTTTAGTGTGCCACACTCTCTCCCATATCAGTTCAACTCACTGCCAGCGTGGATCGTTGTTCCTGCTTCAGCACAATGATAAAGAGGATGCAAAGAATCAATCAGTCCTCTGTATTGGCCCCTAAAGAATCATTTTTACCGTAGGGGCCTCACAGAGGCCTAATATGCATAGAGCAACGGCGCCACCTCCTGGACAACTCCATACATTCACCCTTAGTTTGCCGCATCCTCTACTGTAGATGAGATGCTGCCTTCAAATCATATCATATGGGTAACCCAGTGGGGCTTTTGTTTTGAGTTCAGCCTTTACAGAATAATGGTGGAAACGTTGCAGTTGAGTTTATTTTGCGTACTGTAAACAGAAATTGATTGCTTATTCGGTTTTTTAAGTGTTAACTACATTTCCCATCATTCTCTGCGGCCACGCGGGAACGACCACACTTAATGTGCACGACGTGGTCTTCATTTTGTTGCACTAGCCCTTCAAATTTGGTATATTTATTAGAAGGAGATAAAGAATTAAAACATTGCCCAGTACGCACATTTTATTTTGATCTTGAGGACAGTAGCCTATAACGGTTTAGTTAGTTATCCAACCTGTCCAGTCTGGTATTTAGCTTGTTAAATTGATCGGACTGCTGGTTTTCCTGCCTATCTAGCTGACAAGTGCCCAAAAACTCTCTAGAACCATTAAACTACGGGTGGCTAACCATAACCAGGCTGCCATTGGTTTTAACTTGTTCAGCATGCTCTGTTACAGCGAGCAGATTGTCAGGTTAGGTTTTATTATCCCTCACAGATCGCCCCACGAACATTTGTGGCCCCTTTTCAGCGTTTATTCATGTTCCTTTTTTTCCAAATTTAACATACAAAGGTTTTTCCAGTTACCAAAGATGAAACAATCAGTAAGTGGAGAAAAAACTGTTAGCTTGTTTTTCTCCTGTTCATAAAGACATGCAGCTTCTAGTGGCCAAACCTAAAGGTAAAATGTCACTGTATGATAATTGTGTGCCAATGACAGATGCCTTAAAGATAATCATAAGGATGTTTGTGGCTGTGGCTCGGAGCCGCCCTCCCTCTCCCGTGAGTCTGTGCGGGTCTGTCCCAGAGAATCGGACAAATCACGCCAAATCTCCTTCACATTTCCACAGGGGCTGAAGAAATACTCATCTCACACGTTCGGTGTTTTGGAAACCAAATAATCAAATTTACAGAAATGTACTCCAGATTAAACTGTAAATATTCCTCTTCTGTCTTTCTACTTCTCCTTTTCTTCCCTCTTTCTTTCGGTTCCTCTATAATAACAATGCGGGTAAAAATAGTTACATAGACACAGTTTGTGTTTAGTGTTTGGACTCTTTGTGCTCTGTTGTACATAAACTCTGTGTGATGAAAAGCACCTTGTGAACAAATCAACGAGAAACAAAGACTTGAAGAAGAGAAACAATGGAACAATGTAAGGAACACTTGTGGAGAAACAGACTCCCGGCAGGAGTGACCTCTGACCTCTGTGAGCTGTTCTTCACGTACTCACCTGTGCAAACGGGGTGTCTTTTTTTCCGTGCATCAGGAAGATGTTTCATGTCAATCAATTCAGAAGGTTTCTGCGAGAGAAAAGGCAGAGTGGAGGCGTCCCGTCCCTGACGGTCGTTCGCTAAAGAAAAATGTCACTTCCTGTATTAATGTTCACACAGGTAAGACAGCAGATGTCTGTAGCATTTGGGAAGAGGGAGTCTGCATTGACCATTTGAGAGCCGTGAGCAGGTGAAGAGCCAGTTTTTTTGCGAGGTTCTTACACAATGTCATTTCAAACTCTGACGTGAAGCAAAAATGTGAAATAGTGAAACACACACCTCATTTGTAGTGAGAATCAATGTGGCTACCTCACATAGACACAGTGGTGTGTGAAACAGCCACTGATACCAAAGATTCTTCAGCCTGCCAGTCCAACAACACAACCCATCATCATCATCATCATCGTCACCCACTCATCGCTTATTAATTCACACAGACACACACATACACACCAATGTGATTTAGTGTAGCAACACATTTTCTTACTAAACACATGCACATACACATTTCCTTAGCTATCTAAATAGGGACACAGTATAGACCTCTAGTGCTTTCATATAAAGTTAATTAGAATGAATACGGACAAACTTTACTCCTTAAACGAGGACAAGCCCCTTTTGTATTTTTACAATAAAACACAATATGCTTTATTTATAAATTGTTTTTCCAAATTCCGAAAGTTTTTGCCATTCCCAGAGAGGGTTTTTGGGAAAAATGGGGGGGGGATGTCATTTTGTCCCCACACTGTAGCTAAGTACACACACACAGAGTGGTCAGACTGCATTATGCCACAGTGGAGGAAGTGGCCACTATGCAGAAGTTGAGTGCCTTTATTCTTTAACCACAGGTGGAATAACTCTGAAAACACACACACACACACACACACACACACTCATTTTCAAAGCATAACTGCATATTTTTTCCATAACTGCATATTTTGCATAAAAATTAAGGAGTCTCATGGACTCTGTTTCCATTGTGATAAAGAAGCACTTTGTTTTTTATGAAAATAGTTGTTTTTCTATTTGCTGCATTTATTTATTTGTTAATTTATTTATCCATACAGACTCCTGAATGGTGTAGGAGCAGTCTGTGTTGTTGAAAGTGTGATATTACTGTAATCTCAGTTCCAAATGTGTCGAAATGCCTCTGGATTCAAACACACACTGTACACACACTTCCAACAGAGCTATTTTTGTGCCATTTACAGTTTCTGGAAGTGTGTGTGTGATATTGTGGGAAACCAAGGCATATATGCACTGTCAGTGATTGTCCAGTCATATGCCTCCATCGGTCGCATTCACAGACATTTGGGCAATCAAATCATGTTGCCAATCCACAATCAACCAATCATGTCATTTATCACTGGCAGGCACGTGTTGACAATGAAAATTCTGATATACCTCAAACGCTTGTCATGTAAAGGTAATCTGACAAAATAATAACGATGATAGTAGAAGATAACACTGATAAATAATAGTTTTGGAAATATTGTGACTTGAAGCTTTTACTGTACTGTTGTGTTAAGTAATTTTCCTGTTCATTTTGGCATGCTCCCTTTTTTACAGTTGAGGTCGATGACAACCGAACATTTAATGACATCGGAGCAAGTAAAATGTAGAGAATGTCTCATATAAAACCTCTGACCACGGGAGTCTACATTGCCTGAAACTGAAAGCTTGTGTAGTAGTTAGTTCCCTTGAATTGAGAAACACCAAAATGAGCTTTAGAGACCAAAGTAATATCATGGGGCAATTTACTATATACTTGTTTATACTTTTTAATTTGCATTTTTTATTGTTTAATTTATTGACCCATGTTTCCGTCCTTAGGAAAATGCATTTCTGTTCAAGTGTTTGTTGTGTGTGTTCAAGTGATTCTGATATTTAAAAAAAGAAAAAAGACCAGCTGGTCAGTTGTTAGGGAAACGCTGGTGATTCTTTTATGCATGAATATTAATCTAACTGTTCAGAGACTGCAGGATGATATGCAGGATGGTCAGTGAGAGGCGGGGGAACAAGGAATCGTCCAATGGGGTGGAAGGGAAAATTACAATATGACAAACGTCATTAGACTAATGGGAACCTAATAAAAATAACAGAGAATTATGGAAACTACATAAAAACATTATTTTTACAACAGTTAAGCAATGTCAAAATGCTAAAAAACCGCCTTCATTTTCTTCTAAATAAGACTTTTTTTTACATTTTCTTATTATTTGGGGGTGAAGTATGGGCCATGAGCTTTCCTTACTGTTGAAGATTTTTTAGTGTGTGTTTATTTTGCATGTTCATTCTGACCCAACACCCTATGGGCGAGTCCACAGCCCCCCCTCCTCCTCTGCTACCAGAGAACCAATCAGAATCATGTGTCTTTGTGATGGTAGAAGACAATCAATTTCCAATAAGGAGAAAAACAAAAGATAAGTTTGGGAGAAAGTCACTGTACAGATTCATGAAGTAAAGACTCTGAGCTATGTGTGTTTTTGTGATTCTTTAAACACTGCATTTTCCGCCACAGCTGCCTCAAGACAGCATGATATAGATTTTTTTAGCAGATTGCCATGGTAACCGTACTTCAGAATGCTCTGAATGTGGGATTTTGGTCATGTTCCAGGGGCTCTTCAGACAGAGAAATGAAAATTGTCATCATGTACAAACCCTCGTTTGAAACCTGTAAGACTTGAGGAAATTCACTGAGGAAATTCTCTTTCCTCCAATGAGAGTGAATGGAGACCGAAGGACATGATTTATTCCTTTAAAAGATGATTCTGCATTTAGACTCTGTGTTGTGCACAATGTATTCAAACCCAGACACCACAGATCGTCTGCACAGATGTTCAGTGGTGCTCAGTGTGGCACTGCAAACATCTCTAATCCTCACCAACCTACTCCTCTGTCTCCTCTCACCCTCATGTGACTCAATTGTTACTGTCTGAGGAGAGGACAAAACAATCATGTGGATCTCCTATCAAAACATATTAGCACCATGATTCTTTAAAGACGTGCCTCTGATCAACTCTCTAGGTCACACAAGTCAACACTGTTCCCCTGTGTTTATTGGTAACAATACAGCCTATCGGTCTAATGCATAGAAATTTCACAATAAAGAGAGAATGTAGCATTCTTCTATGGAGGTTATAGGTCACATGCTTGGATGTGAGAGTCAAGGTTAGAGTAGCTTTGTGTGTTACTGTAGGGCAGAGACATACTCTACACAACTACAAAAACTCATTGAATTAATGCTCTGGCAGCACATTACAAGAGCACAGTCACTCTGTATATTTGTGCTCTCACAATCCTCCAGTTTCATATTGTGAAACAGACATCAAATGTAGGTCATTTGATCTATTAGGAATCTATTAAATTCAGCTGGAACTGAATATTTGATCAACCACATGGCTATAAAAGATATTATCGATTGCCTGATCCACTGAATTATTTGTGTTTGCGTATACTTGCAAGACCTTGATTCTGGGGCCAGTCAAAATAGTTTTAAATTCACTTTTGAATTAGAAGAGAGATTGTAGCAATTTATCAGCAGAGCAGAAACTGTTTCTTCTTATAGAGACCCCACAAATCACAGTCACTGTTTGAGTGTTTCATTGACCACTTTCAGGACAGTTTAGTGCAGTAACTAACAGTATGTTTGTGTTGTGCCCTTTAAAGAAGCATGAAAACTCTTTTCAGAAAATTTAAAAAGACAGGCATAGGTAAAACAATTATGTTTTGAATAATTACCTAAATATAAAACTTAAATAAAGCATTTTATATCATCCTCTCGGGAGAATTATATTCCTTTGTAAGGTCAGTGTTGTACAACACTGACACCTGGTGCTGAAATTGATATTGTGCAGTGAAACACTGGAATAGATGGGATAATATTTGTGTGAAATGTGCATTATAGCTTAATGTAAACAACATCAGCATGTATCTTCACTGTGAACCTACAAAAGAGTCTCAGATCATCAAGTCATGTAGTTTAAAAAAAACTATTATTAGACACTTTAAATGTGTTTGCCTTTTCATTACTGCAAATATATATTTTTTCTGCATTACAAGGATGTGACAAACAAGGACATGATGTCACATGGAGCCATAGTGAATTAATCGCACGTCTCTCTTTCGCCTCATGAGCCCAGATTCTGAACAGATCTAATGTATGTAAACAAATAAAAACACAGCCGTGACAGTGAACAGGGTACGACATGCTTTTATGAACAAAAGATCTTCTCTCTTTTTACAAGACAAACAGTATAAAACAAACATATGCATAGAAAATAACAGATATACAACATAAACATTCATTCACGTTATTCGGGATGAGACTGAAGCATCTGTGAGGTTGGATGAAAAACAGTTATAATTGCATCTGCTTTGATTCATCATGTGCTGTAAACCTGCATGTTTTGCCAAAGCTTGTACACACATTATGGGGCAAACAAACGCATGGAAATGGAAGTGTATCAGAAGCGTAAACGTTTGACCTGAAATATCAAAGGATATTTATGGCAACATTTCATTCTGCAATGCTTTTATAATGGCACTCAGTGCCATCAGTATAAGACAAATGTCTATACTGACATCTATAAAACATCACTAGATAGATAGATAGATAGATAGATAGATAGATAGATAGATAAAAGAAAAGAATATATTGCTTTACAACAAGAAAGTTGGCAAGATATAAGCATACAAACGTATGTATGTATAATGATTTGAATTGCATGTAAATATTTACTTCACACAAACTGGTCCCAGGAAGACAAAAATCTTTTAAAACACATTTTACCTGAAAGATTCACAAACCCCATCTGAATGCTCCTTGAAACATCATCTCGGTATGGCTCATATATCCAGGCGAGTTTAATGGGCTAAAGATTTTTCACCCAATCTCACAGTGAGCTCAGCAGACATCAGATGAAGTTACACAAGTATGGGTGTGTGCATGGCAAGTTGAAGGATCAAAGTGTGAAAAGAAAAGCATGCAACCATCTCAGAAACCGGAAACTGTCTGAGAAACAGCATTCGACAGCCTTTAAGTCTAATTTCTTTATTACAAGTACAAATATTAACAGCTGTTGGGCTTACAATGGCTGTCCCGTTAAATTCATTTTTACAGTCTTTTCCTACTGTCAAAGAGCTCTAAAAAGGCTGCATTCTACAGACCTAAGACTACTTTTTTTGATATACCTCAATTTTCTACTCTTACTCTAACTTTCGTTATGTTTCATGGGACTAACAGTCATAAATTGATCTGCACAAAGTCAGTGGAGAGCGTATGGCAGCTTTGAATTCCAGAACCTGGAAAACTAGAACAGAGTCAAATTTCTTAATGGGCTGAAGGCTCTTCACCACTAGATGACAGTAAAGTTACACTAAACATTCACCCCAGCTCAGCGCAAATGTGCACTGATTTTCCAAATCTCCTTTAAAGTAGATCCAACACTAACATGGATGATTGGTGTGGATACTGATTGAATATATAAAGAGGGATATAAGGAGTATGAATTGACCTCCACTGCAGTCCGATCTCGCCTCTCCCTTTACTTTAATAGCTTTCCAATGGAAACATTTCGATGAACTTAAAAATCAATTTATCATGATCACAGCAACGATATTTGCCAACTATATTCGCTCCCTGGACCAAGTCAAAAGAGAAAACTACAAGTCTGATCTCTAGATACATCCCAGGTCTTCATTTTACTGTACGTTTATGGGAATCATTTGAACATCCCTAATTGTGATTCACTTGAAATGTTTTTTAAATATTAAAAGGGCCACATTATTTTGCAGGAGACACTCTGAATTAAAGATGCTGTTAATCTATTCTGAACAAAGAAGTGTTTGTGTTTATAAAAATGAGAAGACCACTTTGACGAGGAAGACCTAGTTTCTGAAGATGAGAGGGGCGTTTGTTCTGCTGTCTTCACTAATAAGAGAACAGACTCTCAGAAGGGACCACAGAAACATTTGTGAGCATCTCAGATGAACTCCAGCCTGACACAACTCGCCTGAGACCGCATCCTTCTTATGAGATACGCTATGAAATAAACCACAGACGCGAGAACAGAAATGCATGACCTTTACTGTGCTCTGAAATCGTCTGTCTGGTATTTAAGTACAGCAATTCAAGATTAATGTGCCCGTGTTAAGAACGGTACGCTTTCACACAATCTCTGCAGTATATTGTATAGATATGGCTAAAATGTAATACTAAATTTAAAATGTGTGGAGAGAGAGAGAGACAAGGAATGGAGGTCATAATCAAATCCTGTCTATGTGCAGACACACTCAACAGGGGGCGCTGCAGAAGCTGTGACACTGACAACCTCCTCTGAAAGTGAATGTTTGATCAGTCCGCTTAAAAAACAGACTAAATAAAAACACATTTGCAGTTTAGCAAATCAGTGCATTGTATACACAATGTTGCATGTTTCTTGTGTGACAGGGTTGTGCACAATTCAGAATCAGCTGAGAGTGAGCTTTTAAGATATTAAACTGAACTGAGGTAGCAACCAGGACACTAAATTGTAATTGAAATACGAATTATAATCCCTTTCAATTTACATCCTTAAATTCAAAGTAATCCCAGCTAAAATGGAACAATCTTAGAACATTGGCTAATGTTCTCTAAAGGTTCTGTCACCATTTTGTAACGTTATATATCACACATATCAAAAACGTTATTTTTAAATTGTTAGTGGAACTTACGATAACGTTAATACGTCTAAAAAACTGGAAGCTTCGAACATTCCTAGAAGTTTCAAAATAACATTTTTAACATTTTTGTTACATAATGGAAATGTTAGGAAAATGTTCTTACAACCTACAATTGTTAACTTGGATTCAACAGTTTTAATGATATATTTAATTGTTTTTAACTTATAAATATTTATTAAACAGACCAGTGAGGCATTTCCTAAAGAAATGTGTTTTAATTTATACCTTTCCTTATATATACTAAATTAAGTCTCAGTTAATGGACTCTCATAATTGAACAAAAGAAAAAGAAAGGAAGTAGTCCTGTGGGGCCTGGCCAATTCCATTTGATTCTTCAGTTCTGAATTCTGCTCACCCCTGTCACACATCAGACATTTTGTAAAGCTTTTGGATTTAATTCAAGGACCAAATATGTTCAGTACATTTCAGAATACTCTGCAAATACCTTTTTAATTGAAATGCCAAGGACTCCACACCTCCACACTTGGAGATCATATTCTCAGGAACAGAGGACTGAACAAATCACTTCAGTACAGAAGAACAACACTGTACACCATCCAGTTGATAAATGTGGCAGTAAGATTAAATATGGAAAGGAAGGGTGGGGGTAAGAGGAAGCCGGGTGGTCGTGGGTTCAAATCCCGGCTGAGCCTCCAATCTTTCGTTCTATCACCACACCTACACACAGTCACTGACTGCACGGCTAGAGTCTAACGCTAACAGAAAGAGCTAAACTAAACAAACAGCTCAACCAATCAACAACATTGAATCACAGGCCACAAGGACAACATCTACTTTACTCACATGACCTAAACTCCAACCTACTGACTGTGGATGATGTCGGTGGGGTCTGAGAACAATGAACTACCATTTAAACGAGTGAACCAAACAGCTAGGGTCACGAAAACCTGATATGTTTACTTCACCTAATCCAGATTAGAATCAAGGACAAATACTGTAAGTCCCTGATATAAAAATACAGTCAAACCAGCTGAATGTCACAATCTGTTTGTCGCTTTATGCTGTGAAATGAACATTTCGAATACTCCAGGTAGAGTGTCATCAATGACATTTGCACAATTGATTATATCACGTCTTCTGTTCCAAACCCCTGTGAGCTGTTTTAAATGAGCATCCAAATGCATTATGGGATTTCCCTTGTCTGCCACAGATATAAAAGAATTTGGGCAACATTAGGTACATTAGAAGGCAGTATAATTATAGAAAAGCTTTAAAATCGGAGTTGTCTACCTTGAGCTTCAGGTTTTTGAACAGGGCTGTCTGCAGCTCTGGGTGACTGTCTGTGTTTGTGTGTTACATAAGGACCTGTTTATCAGAGCAGAAAACACAGTTCCTTATTTAATCAAACTGCTTCTGACTGTTTTGTAAATCAAGGTTACTAACAGCACCACAGTATATGATGGCAGTAAAGTGGTATGAACTACTGTAGTTTTTGATTGGAACTGTAATATTTTCAAGACCTCCACAGAGAACTAGTGAACTTTATCCTCTAGTGAACTGTACATGCCTACAGCGGACTTGCAGACAGGACATAAAGCAGATTTGACTGTATCCGTCACATTGTGCACACAGTCCTGGTCAGGTG
Source organism: Chromobotia macracanthus (assembly GCA_036877525.1). Classification (NCBI taxonomy): domain Eukaryota; kingdom Metazoa; phylum Chordata; class Actinopteri; order Cypriniformes; family Botiidae; genus Chromobotia; species Chromobotia macracanthus. Next base: position 4,422,456 of record JAZGTH010000003.1, read on the forward strand.
TGGATAAAGTCAGAACATTCGTTGTTTATGGCTCTTGTAGCTTATTGGATAACCTATCTGTTATCAACACCAGTTGCTGGTTAAAGGCAGGGTAGGCGATTCTTTCAAGAAACATTTTTTGATACGCAATTAAAAGTCTCTTTTTAAGCCACATCCTGACAGCAATCACTAAGTAAAGCGGTATGAATATATTTTTATATATTTACATCTTCTGTGGAAGGAGCAGGATCATAAAATGTTTATCCAATCATTGCATTTGGTCCAAATGCAATGATAGGATGTCCTACTTGCTTGTCATATTATGTATTTGCATCGCATTCATGTGTTTTGGAGGAGGTGTGGCTTTGGGGGGCACCCTGGAGGCAGGATCTTATGCTTTCAAAGCTAGTTAATACTAGCCTCTCTGAAATGGCCTACCATGCCTTTACTGATATTAGTTAGTAGTTTTATGAAGTTCTGTGGTTCACAGAACTAAAGTCAGTTGTAGGGAAGATGTTAACTGTGACACCACAATCACTTTTATTTAAAGATTTCTCAGTAATGCGCAGCAATTTCACCTGCAGCTGTGGTGTTGAGAACAGACAGCATCGCACTTCAGTTGACATTTTCAAAACACGAAACAAAAATAACAAAACTATTTGTAGTATTACAAAAAATACATCATAAACGAATCATATCTAAACAGAAACATATAATACCCTCTACAGTCAAAGACACATGAACTCGATGGGTGATGTGATTTCATGTACATCCGTGGTCACCAGCCAGGGACCCGTCCCTCATTGAGACCCAGTCGGGGGGGTGAAGGGAAATGACATGGGGGGGTGGGGGACTGGGCAGGGGAAGCAGAAACTTATGCACGCTGGTCGCCAAACCCAGACTGTCAGAGAGAGAACAGGAAGTGTATGTGACATCAGTTACTATGTGTGCTATTAGATGTTGTGCAGGCCAAAAGAATCAGATCTGATCATCAGATATTTGGCACCACTAACAAATACTATATATATATATATATGTGTGTGTGTGTACAAAAAATGTGATATTTCAGTGTATGGCAATTAGAACCAATACTTGTAAAACGAAGATGAAAAATTCATTTACAGTGAAGCTCAGCTATAAACAATGAATGCACTGTAATCGAGCAAAATCCGAGTCACAATTCCACAGTGGCAGAAAAATGCTCTAAATTATTACAGCTAATTAATATTATTAATTAACATTATTTTACAGTTATTGCAAATACAACAAGGCTTCAGTATATGAGTCACGGTGCTATTAGTATTTTGCCTGCAGTTTGAAATCAATGAATGAATTCTGCTATTGCTCTAAATCTCGTGGTAATAAATGTAATTATATGGCTTCAGTGTTTATTTCGGTGTGTGTGCATTTCTCTCTACATGAAGTCTAGCAGACGCGACACCCGGACTGCCTCCCCCCACGAAGGCTAGCGGGTTGTCGTTACGTGCCTGAACCCGGAATGATGGAAGGAATTGTGAATAAGAAGAAGCCCTCACCTCAGCCGACCCCTCATCAGTCCGGTTCAGACACGTAAACCGTGCAGTCAGAACCCAGGGCTCGTCTTCCTCCACGCACCCTGTGATTCTGGCTGACGGTAATTGGACTCACTGTAGTACAGTACTGCTGTGACAGTATTGTGCATACAGTAACACGGCCAGCGTGCTTTTCCCAACTCACACAGTTGCTTATTGCAGAACATCATGCCAATGGTGATGGAAGAGTTTTTATGGCGTCTCTGTGGACGATCATGCATTTTGTCATTAGGACACAAATCAAATTTACCAGTGTAATTTGTTAAATCAATGGATTTATGTCTAATTTAGTTTCCTTGTCTCAGCCCTGGTTATTTCCTCCTTTCAGCTGTGGCTTTGTGAACTAGACTCAAGTGGGTGTTGTATTAGAACACATTATGGAAATAGCCTTGGATTTATTTGTCTCTAAATGACTATGCTAATTAGCAACTCTAAAGAGCAAATTTACATGCCATTACTTTTATGAAAAGTCATTGGAAGCTTAGAACAGAGAAGACACTGGGGCTTCTTCGTATTCTTGTTTCTCAAATTTGCAGCTTAAAAGAAGTGATGACAGAGAGAATTTAGTTCTGTTGCTTCATGGTTTAACCATGACCTCTCCTGTGAGCAAATCTCCAGCTCCTCATCTATCCGCGAAAAAAGAAAACTTATTATTAAAATTAGATGTGGGATTGCTTAAGTGCAGAGAAGTTACTGATTTTAACGTTAGTGTGTTATATAACATTCAGCTGCAACAGAAATAACAATGCTTTTCTGAAGGCAGTGAGAACAAGGTTATTAACATTTCTAGCTTTTTTTTAGCGTGTATTTCTGCAAATCAGCACTGTGTGTGTGTTAGCGTTGGGAGTTTATGCTTCCCCCAGCGGGCCCCTGGCTGCGTTGTTTCATATCATCTTCATGTTGAACTTGCGTGTGCCTCCGGACGTGCCGGTGGTGGTCGGTCCTTCTGTTTTCCTGAAGGAATATTCCACAGTAAAGTTGTTCTTGCGTTGCCCCCGTCCACGACTCCACACAAACAACAGCAGGAAACAGAAGAGCACAACCCCCAAGAACATGATGCATCCCATCGCTGTGGACACCAGGATGGTGGTGAGGTCCAGGGTGAACTTGAGGAACACACGTGTGCTGTTCAGGCCAGTGTCATTGAAGTCCACCGCGTACAGCGAGCGGTTGGCGAACAGCACCGGGTCCGCCGGCTGACCCTTCACGGTCAGCGTGGCGAAGTAGGTGTCATTGCCGCCCGCATTGCTGGCGATGCAGATGTACGTGCCGCTGTCTGCCACCTGGGCATAACGGATCTCCAGCGTTCCCCCAGGAAGCACCGTGATCCTGCCATTGCTTTTCGATGTGATCCTTCTTCTCTGCGGAGAGATCCAGATGATGGCTGGCGTTGGCTCACCCTCAGCACGACACAGGAAGGAGACTGGCTGGCCCTCATGTGCCGTCACCTGCTGGAGTTTCCTGTTGCGTATCTTTGGCTTCTGGCAAGTGAAGTAATCGAACAGAGCAGAATCAGTGAACATGCTCAGCGCGTATCCCTGCACCTCGGCCGGCCCAGAGCACACGGGCATCTTCCCGTCAAAGTTTAAGGTACGCCGGCGTTGCAGGATCCACAGAAGCCGACAGTCGCAGGATAAAGGGTTGCCATCTACTCTCAATGTTTCCAGGCTATTGACGGAATGAAAGGAGCTCTCCTCCAGAGTCACCAGCCCGTTGTTGGACAGATTGAGAACTCTGATTTGACGCAGACCTCCAAGAGCATGAGGCTCTATGGTGAGCAGATTGGTACTAACCATGTGTAGTTCCTTCAGCCTGATCAGATCTCGAAAGGCCCAGGACTCAAGCACAGAGATGGAGTTGTAGGAGAGGTTGAGTGACGTCAGGTAAGCAAGGTTTCGGAAGGACGCAGAGGGTACAGATGTGATGTTGGTGTTGGTGATGAACAGCCAGGAAAGGTTAAGACCCTGGAAGCTCAGTGGTGAGATGTACTCCAAATACGGCCAGTTGTCGACCTCAAGGCCTCTCAGAGCAGACAGCTTGCGGAAATTTTGGTCCTCGAGTGCGGAGATGCTAAGGTGGCGAAGTCGAAGGGTGACCAGATTACGTAAGTAGGAGAGAGTTTGGCCTGAGATGGAGGTCAGGTTGCACCTCTCAATAGCGAGATCTTCAAGACCCAACAATCCTGAGAAAGCCTTGTGAGATATGTATACCAGGTCATTATCACCCACCTGAGGAAAGGAAAATGTGAACCATATGATCAAGTTTTAACAAAGAAACAAAACCACTTTTTAAACTGTGACATAGGTATTAATCACTCTTTTATAGGGCTAAAAATTGATTTATTAAGAAAATTGCATTATACACTTATGAGATGTGCACAAATTCTAAAGCATTCTCTATCAGCCAATATTTATTCCTTTTTCCTCACCTCCAAATTCTTGAGACTCCGCAGATCTTGGAAGGTGTAGTCCAGGAGGATGACGATCTTGTTCTCACTCAGGTCCAGTGTGGTGAGATTTGACAGTCGTGCAAACGCACCCATAGGCACAAGCTTCAGCTGGTTACCTCTGAGCCTCAGGGTGTGCAACGCTTGCAGGCTGGCGAAGGCATTAGGCTCTAGCGTCGTGATTAGGTTCTCACTCAGATCAACCTCCTCTAGGCGCGGGTAAGGAGCCAGATCTCCAGGTGACACCCAACGCAAGCGGTTCCGACTAAGATCCAGAAGCCTCGTCTCTGTCGGGATGCCCTCAGGGACTCCGGACAGGCGCTTTCGCTGACACGACACAGACCGCAGCTGTGCCACGCAGTCGCAGCGTGGAGGACAACTCTGCGATGGGTGTGGGAGGGCAATTATGGCCAGTATGGGCCCCAGCCACCAGAGCCGGCCCAGGCCCCACGAGGAAGCCATGAGCCCCCCTCCACTTCACTCTGCACACCTGCAGAGAAGATGGGAGAGGAACAGAGGCAATTGCAAACATTAAAGAAAATGAACAGCATACTGACATTGCAAAGGATTGGGACCTGCTATTTAAGAAAAATATGTTTTTTTTTGCATTTAAACACAAACAGTGTTTACATATTGAAGTGATACGTAAAATGGTGTGAATGTCACTGCATAAACATTTGGCATCTGCAAACAAATGATGCTGGGACCACTGCATTTGTGAGGTTTGTATGATGGGCTTAAAACATCCTGTGAAGTCAACCATGCTTTAAAAGGTGGAAAACTATTCAGAATAAGATTTCACATTGTGTAATACGTCTGCTCACATCATGAGTTTATTAAGCAGGTCACATCGTTACCAGCAGGCAAGAAGATGTGACCAGAAAACACTTTAACAAAACGATACCAACAAAAAGTCTGTGTGTGTTTGTTTGCCCTTAATTAAACTGAATATGAACAACTCTGATTACATAAAAGAGCTAAAAATCTGATGTGTGAACAGTTGTAAGAGAAGAACTGATGTGATTGAGCCCGTGTGACAAACACTGGCTTCAGCATCTACTTCTTCTCAGCACAGTGCTAACCAGGCTGAGATAACAGCACAGACTGCTGACGGATTGCTCAGATAGTTATATAACATGAATACCAGGCTGAAAAATTACACAAGAAACAAATGAGCAGAACCCAGCTACAACTTACAACCAAACTAGGTTGAAAGAATGTTTTCCTAACATTTCCATTAGGTAACAAATGTGTCCATTAGGTTTAAAATGTTATTTTGAAAGTTCTAAAAATGGTCAAAATGTTCAGCTTTTAAGACATTGTATTAACGTTATGGCTTGGTTATGAGAATGTTACTCAAACTTTAATTCTGTAACGTTTTTAACAACTTAAGAATAACATTTAATATATATTGACATAACATTAAAAACACTCTACTAACGTTACTGCAAGACAACTTTTTGATAACTTTGAGAAAACTTTTAAAGAACATAAGCCAATGTTGAGAATGTTCCCTGTTAGCTGGAAAGACACTGCACTTCACTAGACTGATCGTTATCATAGCATGATACTAAGACACTTCAGTGTGTAACGTAATAAGAGGGTCAGAGGTTAGCATTAGTATTATCAGTGTATGAGCATACTTGATTTGATGTGGTGGGCTTGATTTGAAGACTTTAAGGTCTGAATGTGCTTTGCATTGCCTCATGTGGATAAACTGGAGGTTGGTACTTTACTATTGTTTTGACATCGTAGCTTGGATGCTCGGTAAAGCAAATAAAGGAAATAAAGTTCTATTTGTGCTGTGAACATCACAATACTTTAATACCTCTAATCATGTGTGTTGTTAACTCCTACACTCTACAATATATAAAAAAACAACAACACAAAAACAAAAGGCAGAATAATCTGACAATGAACAAGGTACATATATCATCCAGCTGTAAGAGGGCAGATTAATTCAGGTTATTTGGTGTTGTGGGAGTGAGTGTGAATGAATTATATAGCTGCTGTTTGTTTTTGTGTTTTCTGTCGCTGGCACACATTTAAAGGTTGAGTCACCGGGCGTCGGGCCACTGCACTTGGATATTGAAGTGGAAATTCCAGCCAAGTTGGTCTAATCTTCACGTCGGCCAAGTCAAACACTTTGTGAGTCTGGCAGGACCACAGCAGGCCCTGGAATCACATTTATCGATGGCCACACATTAAACTTTTATCTGGTCCACTTAAAGAAGTGACAGTGTGCGGCAGACCCCTCGTGTGATGTCATTAATTGATGTCAATCATCAAACATCAACCAAAAGTCTAATTTAATGTACAAACTAGATTTTTTTCATATTTTATGAAAAATATTTTTTTAAATATTTTTTTATATGTATGGTGTTGGCCTGTGAAAAACCCACAACTACAATGCTAAGGGGTTGCCATGCAGTTGCTAAGGTGTTCTATGTGGTTGTTAGCCTGTTGCTATGCAGTTGCCAAGATGATCTGAATACTTGTAGGTGGTTTCCTATTAACTCCTTTAATGTACGTCTGTGAGATTTTTCACATTTACCAGAAAAAAAATCATAAGTGTAATCGTTTGAAAATTAACATAACAGGTCATAATAATTAGTGACTTAAACACCAAATATGAGCAACAATAAGTGACTCCTCAGCAAACACCACAAGAAAGCAAATAGAAATAAAGAAATAAAGAATTGGTATCAGGCTGCAACTCAGATTGACACAATGTTTCACCTAGAGCCAGTATAATATACAGCAAAATAATATGCAGAATTATAAAGATATGCGATTTATTCAAGATTTATTCAAGCAGACTTCTTTTAAACTCATGCCAACACACATACTCTGTCGTACGCAGTCATCGCATGTTCTCATTCAGCGGCCATTAGACACATGCGTGGGAGAAGATGAAGTGCCTGCAGCTAACAGAGTCTTACAGTCATTTTATCTGTTTCTGCTGTTTGATTTACAGGGTGGAAATCAATCTGTGTGCATCATGCTAACGCAGCCGTTCTGAAATATAAAAACACAGACTGACACAAACACGTCTGTAAGACACAAGCATCAGTAGATTTATAGGTGACATCAACCACAGGTTGTATCGTTTCTCCAGGCTGACAAAAATACCCATAAACTTACCTAAGAAAGCAGAGTATCAGAAACTGCAGGGTTCAGCTTTTGTGACCCTTTGGGCCAGTTAACAACCACTCACAACACCACAGTAACCGCATAGCAACATCACAGCAACCACATAGCAACACCCTACAGCCTCATGGCTGAGATGAGATTTTTTGCACAGGCAAACAACACTTATTTGCTTTAGAAAATGCACAAGTATATTCTTCTTAATTATACATGAGGCTTTATGAGTTATTAGAAGTATTCATAATCTAAGACCCATTTTTACTGAGATAACATGTAATGTTTATATTTTGTAAATATGAATGTGTCATGGCGCAGAACTACTTATGTGATTAAGATAAAAAACCTAAATAAAACCTGAAGACCAGATCCAATATCTGAACCAGCTTCCCTCACACAGGAAGGAACAGAACTGAAACCTTGTTGTTGGGGGAATACAGATCAGTCCATGTTATTTGTCAATTGCTCACACGTGTTGCCTTTGGCAAGACCACATTCCTAAAGGAATGCTATGATAGGTTATAATAATTGTGACATAAAAATGGACCGTTTCAAACCACATTTTTGAGCCTGTCCTTGGTAAACTGCAGTTTTAAGGAAAAAAACAACAGAATGATGTTCACTAATGAGTTTGCACACTGTTTGTCCTAAAGCAAATTAAAAACACCACACAGACATATAAACAACATTAAAACTTGATTTTCACCACAGGGTATTTTAAACATGCTGATGGTTTATGAAATGTCCGACATTATTTCAGTCATGTGAGGAGGGGAGGAGAATCTGCTCCTCCTTCAAATAGACCAGCTCACATTTGAGGTTCTTTATGTGAATATGCATGAGTTTGGCTGCTGTTTCGGCTGTTCGTGGGAGTCTAGTGAACATGTTCCTCAGAGCCATTCCTACCAGAACCCAAAAGAACATCCACAGTTTAGCACTTCAATTAGTCGACTCATTCACAAAAGAAATAAGCTACCATCCCAAACACACACACACACTCCGTCTTCAGAAAGCACGCTCACATCTGATGAAATTCACTACTGCCTACGGGGACAGGTTTTTGTATGGATTGACCTAATTTGATTTATGTTAATAGAGGAGAAACCTGCTTTTTATTCAAATATCCGTCCAATCCATTAATGTTTGACACACTTGCTGAATTTATAATTGGACAGAAGGGAAAGTGAACATTTGCAGTGGCTGAGAGGGACTGAACACATGAAGGGCCGCTGCTGTGTCATACTGGAGGTCACGGTGTTGACCTCAGGGTTGGGATGGGTAATGAGTGACATTATGTTAGAGGGTGCGAGGTAAAGGGTTAAAGATCCCCAGAGAGTGTGGCATTATATTCAATCTCCTATTCAATCCAGTCTCCAGTACGGGTTCTGAATGCTGATTGGTCGACCTATTGTCCGAGACCAGATCCGAGCATAAGAATGACAATTAATATATTTGCTTAAAAATGACCTTTCAAGGAGATCCTATGTCCTAGTTTTGGTCCTCAAAAGGCTGTATTTTGTTTAATACCGTTCTTTCTTTCGGTCTTCCTCTGGTTTATCAGCAGAGAACAGAAAGTGTATCACCCTGGGCCTGTTTCACGCTCTGTGATTTATGAGGAGGGTCCAATAGCTACTGCGTTTTGCTCCCCTGAGCAGCTTCACACAGGTCAGCACGCTGCCAGCACATCACACAGCCCCGGGCTCTGGGCCTCAGAGCCACCACTAGGACGAGAGAGATGAAGATCAAGGGGGGAGGGAGAAGGTACCATCACTCTCACTGTAAATGGAGCGAGAAATCGGTGATGCCGAAAGGACAAGAAACACACGGAGCTCGGCTGAACATCAGGAACACTGTTCTGGAATTCTGCTTCAATAAACATGATGTCATACAAAAACAAAGATGGTGAAAATGATAGCTGAGTCACATTTAAAGCTGTCCAATCCATATGTACAGTACATACTTACATAAATATAAAATTGACCACAGTAAACATAATTTTCACCAAAATATCACAGCCACTGTAGCTGTAATTGTTTTTATGGTAAAATTATAATAAATAAATGTGTGATCTTGATACAGCTGCTGGACCTAAGGGCTAGAAAAATCTCACTTTCTTTATCTAAATGACCTAAAACCATTACAGAATAACTGACACTGTCTTTTAAAACAGTCGATTTCCTTCCATGTTGCAAAAACAAAAGCAAGTTTTACTTGCTTCTAAAAAAAGCATGAATAAAAAAAACAGCATCAGAATAGTTCAGAAACAAAACTTCACAAACGTTTGATAGGCGGAGACGAACATAATGTAGAACAGCAGAAACACAGGCGAGACAGTGATAAACAAACACAGTACATATCTGATGAGCATGTTGTGTTCAGAGACAATATGAAAGGAGCTGAGCTGCTCCTCCAGTTTCTGAGCTTCATCTAACCCGGCCATGTTACCAGTCACATCTGGATGTCAAGCACTGAAACCAATCAAGCAACCAAACCAATCTCTAAACCTGGCGTCAACTAACCGTTAGTATTTCTATTCATCTTATTTGCCACAAGCAGCCAACCCAGCTAACAATTTTAGGTTAACATTTATTCATTTAGCAGACGCATTTATCCAAAGAGAAAGCATGTAACATTTTGCTCTAAGAAAAACAAGGTTGTAGGAAGGTTTCCTTACTGTTTCCATTTAGTAACAAAAACATTATTTAAGAGTTCCAGGAACATTAAAAAAATCCAATGTTGTAGACGTTCCATTAACGTTATTGTTTGGTTAAAGGAACATTATTCAAACATTTTTTAATTCTGTAACATTTTAAAATGGTCCATTAATTAATTAAGAATAACATTTTTGATATATGATATATAACAAATGCTCTACTAATGGTACGGCAAGAACGTTTTTAATAACTTAGAGAATTTTAAAAGAATATTAGTCAATGTTCGGAGAATGTTCCCGGTTAGCTGGGTAGGCAGACAGTTTACTATGCTTTGGAGTAGAGAGTGTGTGTGTATACGAGTATAAGAATTCTGAGGGCAGACATAGGAACAACACATCCTTGATGAGCCAGTCCTGATAAGCACACCAGACAAAACATCTGTTGGCCAGAGGCTTTGGTTTGGATTGTCTGTAATATTTATCAGGAACTGGATCTCTGGTGACCCAACAAGAAATTTTCTGCCATAACAAGATGATGAAAAGAAGCGTGTAACAGCTGTCTGTGATGCCCATCAGCCTGCACACACAGGCAGACAGTCTGCACTGCAGCGCACTGACGATTTCTGCAAGAGTTATAATAACACGGGAGGATTATCTATCTATTCTCAGGAGAACACACACATTCTGGAGGATTTGATCATGAGAGAACAGGTGTATTCATACAGGGTGTGATGTGAATGTCAAAACATACTCTGAATGTCATACTCATACTATTACACATTTCACAATATGCACATTTTCTATATGCTTGGAATAACTAGAAAAACTTACAACTTTTCCCAAAGTGAGGTGAACTCGAGTACAAGGATGCCATATATGCACAACCCAATTTTAACATCATGAATCTTTATGTGATTGGACAAAGCAATTTTACATGATTTTACAACATATTGGATTAAAAACACAGGAGGTTAACCTGACCACACATGCAGACATTCATCAGTGCATTATAAACTGAATATGTATACATATTTGGTTGTATATGGTATTCTCTAGTTAAAAATTACAGTTGGTTCATTGGTCACACTGGAAGGTCACATGCATTGCATTGTGGGATGCGTTATGTCACACAGTAAACTTTGGTTGTATGCTGCACATTTTCACAGGTTTATGAGGTTATATGTCCTACAGGGAATTTGCGTATTTCACAGTACATACTGCACACTCAGGTCCAGGTGTGTGTTTTTGTGCTGAAGGTTAAGTTGCTCTTCATGATTCAGACTGTACAGAAATGAGTTCAACATCCAGTAGCCAGAGGCCATTTCACACACGCACACACACACACAAACAAACAAGCAAACAAAGACGGTTTTGCTGACTTTTCGGTACAAATTTGTCCCCAATATATGGTTAAAAGATATGTCCACCCCAAAATGATAATTTCCTGATAATTTACTCATCCCCATGTCATCCAAGATTTATGTCTTTCTTCAGTCAAAAAGAATAAGGTTGTTGAGGAAAACATTCCAGTATTGTTTTCCATCTAATGCAAAAGGATCAATGTTCACCTTGGTCCGGCTCTACGATGCGCATCCCCGAACTCACATATTACGTAATCATTTTGGAAAGGTCACAAATTATTGGGAAATTTTCATTTTGGGTTGGACATATACTTAGGTAAACACCCCCCCACACACACACATGCAAACTCTTTGTGTCAACAATACATGTGTGTGACCACCAAAGGACATACACATCGCTGTGTGCCTGCTGAAATTTTTAAGCCAAACACTCACATAATAAGTGAACCTAACGCACCCACAGAATTCACAAACTCTGCACAAGAAATATTTCACAGGGAAACTCAGTTGCGAGCACTTCCTCTGCGACAATCACATACAGTCTGTTGCTTTCACTGAATTACAAACAAAATGATGCAATTCGATCACCAGAAATCATAAATAAACCATGATGGTCGAAACAAAAGTTTAGAAAGGCACTCTGACCTTCTCAGCACTCAGTATGCAGGCAGCAGTACGGTGAAGACTGCACTGGGACCTCATAAACAATTTACAAACAGCATGCTAGCATCAACAGCTGGCTGCGTGCTGATAACTTCTGAACAGACCGCAGCACCTCACCGCAGCCCGTTTAACCTGACGTGCTCCGCGGGCAGATCAGAGGAACCTGTGTGTGATTAACTGGGGCTTTAGGGGCTGTAAATACCCTCCAACGGACAGCGCGTTGTACACTAACATCACAACCGAACATCCCACCCCACTCTCTGGACTCCCGGAGCGAGGCATGTGTCTGAAGATAAGTCTCAAGATCCCACTAAAGACATGGATGGGGATTCTGGGAAACAGAGGAAATTATTGTTTATGTACTAATTATCATTTCATTTCATATGCGGAATAGGATGATAATTAGCAACATTATCCATGACAAGCATCACTTTTATTATTGCTTATATTGATCTGAAACGCAACACACTCAAAACACAGTCGCAATCATAAAAAGTATTTAAATTCTTTATGCTTCAGTTCTATATACATTGTGATCGTAGATGTTATTTTTTAATTCATGTTAATTGCTGATGAAAAGAAGGTAGTTTTAGTACAGTGACACTGTATTTGTCACAGCAGATTCTCCAGCACGACATACACGCTCTCTATCTCTCACCTTGACCAAGGTGAGTACGTGTGTGTTCATCAAGTGACTCTAAGCAGGTTAGTGCACTTCAAAGGGAAGATGACAACATTAGGGACCTTCCTGTGAAAATTAGGCTATAGTGTATGATAGTGGCCGGAGCTCTACACACACACCCAGGCTCACACACACACACACACCCAGGCTCACACACACACACACACCCAGGCTCACACACACACACACACACCCAGGCTCACACACACACACACACACCCAGGCTCACACATACACACACACACACCCAGGCTCACACATACACACACACACACCCAGGCTCACACACACCCAGGCTCACAACACAGGCTCACACACACCCAGGCTCACACACACACACACAGCTACACCCAGCCACACACACACCAGCTCACACACACACCAGGCTACACACACCCAGGCTCAACACACACACACACACCCAGGCTCACACACACACACCCAGGCTCACACACACACACACACACACCCAGGCTACACACACACACACACCCAGGCTCACACACACACACACACCCAGGCTCACACACACACACACACCCAGGCTAAACACACACACACACACACCCAGGCTAACACACACACACACACCCAGGCTCACACACACACACACCCAGGCTCACACACACACACACACCCAGGCTCACACACACACACACACACACACCCAGGCTCACACACACACACACCCAGGCTCACACACACACACACCCAGGCTCACACACACACACACCCAGGCTCACACACACACACACCCAGGCTCACACACACACACACCCAGGCTCACACACTTCCTTTTTTTCTTGGTTAAGTCAAGCAAAACAGTATGATTATTTTTCCATGTCTGAGCTGTCATATTGTGTTTTCATAAACATCTGTTCAGCCGGTCCTGCCCTTACAAAACAACACTAGAAATCTGCTATTCTACATTTACACACAAAAATGAATATATACAAGCTGTTATTTGCTTTTAAACAAAAACCTCCACTTTAGAAAAAACCTTAATAATTACAGCATTGATATAAAGTCAGTGCTTTACACAACACCATTTGTTTGTAAAGCTGCAATGCTTTGGTTTAAAATGGTTTAAAAACGTTAGTGTGATATATATCATGGTACTGATTGGTTACTAAATTCATATTCTACAGTACTGATATGATACATCAAAAAAAACACTGTAGTACTGTACTGTACATGTGCACAAAACAACAACATGGTATCACCTCATTATTTGGACACGTACCAAGTTAATGTCCTAAAAAACTGATAACACCAGGGTAAATTTGGTAAGTGCTGCAATGCAGTAAAAGGTAAATAGTAAAAGGTAAACTATTCAAATGACTAATTCTGTTTTGCGGCTTTACATTTAATTCAATACAACATTTTGGCCAACAAACACCCAAAAAGACAAATGCAGAAACTAATGCTAACTAATAAATGACTGACAGATTTAACGCTGCCTGTCCATGGAGGTCTAAACTGTACGTGCACTTAACATTTAGATGACACAGCTCAACAGACTAATAAATGCATGCGATGCTGCTGCCCTCAGCCAATGTCCTGCTTAATAAGCGTGTGTGTGCGCACACTAACACTAACTGTGCTAATGTGCCATTAAAACTGTAGAGGAAACACAGCACCATACTGTGAGGAGGCGACTACTGATGTACAGGGCTTAATGTCAGACGCTCTCAGACCTGTCAGCGGGTTTCTGCAAGGTTCTGCTCCCTGCCCGATAGCTTTAAAGCTCCGCTTATGGGATTAATTAGCCATGTCGCTCACTAATATGTGGCGTGCAGACAGTGCAGATATCCACGCGTGACTAATACAGATCAGACACTCAGAAGTTCTTCACTCCATCCTGAAGGACGAGGGATATTTCAAAAATATAAACCGCATCTTATGCAGTCAAAGGAACCAATCAAGAACTTCCCACGAGCAAAACGTGGTTTGAAAACTGACAGAGATGTAGACATGTCCTCACAGTGAACTTTAAAAGTAATCTCTCTATCTTTTCCACTTACCCAGCTAACAATTTTAGGCAAGAATGTTTCCCTAATAGTTCCATTGAGTAAACGCCCAGTTTTTTTAGACATGTTTTAATGTTATTGCTTGGTTAAACATTTTTTAAATTTTTGTAACGTTTTAAACATTACGCTAACAATTTCAGAATATCGGTTTTGATATGTATGATATATAACGTCAAAAAATGTTCTTTAAATGAATTTCCTTGCATTTTAATGAATATTGGCCAACGTTCTGAGAACATTCCCTGTTAGCTGGGTATAATGGTTGTTATTTTCTCTCGTCCTAAAATAGAAATGACTATTTTCCAGCCTCTCTCCGAATTGAACAGGCTGTTTCAAGATTTCTAAACACCCTCTGTACATGTGAAATGAGTAACATCACCTCATTGGACCTGACAGCAAACAAAGAAATGTTTTAAATGCTCCATCCTTTAATAACAGACTGTTTACAAAGCTGCATCACATTGTGACAGATTTATGAAACAGTCTGTGCTGAAATGTTCCATTAAGATCAGACTGAAAATAACATAGTAACTTGTAACTTGGTTTGTGGAGCAAATAAAGATCCTTCAACGAAGCATTTCACGAATTTCAGTCTCTGTGAACAATAAACATTGTTTCATATCAATAAAGGTTTATCAGATGCTGTACATGTGAAGGGTAAATTAGAGGAAGAAATAAAGAGGAGAATGTTTCCCTCTAGAAATACGTGACAGATGGCACTTTTGTTTCTGCTCAGTTGGATCAACAAGCCCCATGATGGACTTTCCAGTTCTCCACTAGCAGTGATTGGCAGCTCTCTCCGGTTCAGAAACTGTACTATACTGTATTTCCAAAAGATGCATCACAGGGCTTGTAATATCACAGCATTACATGTAGACCACTGAGAATGAGATGTTAACATCAATGTGACCAGAACATCAATCATTCACCTCTAATCAACATATTTGCATTGGCCGGTTGTGGGTCACATGACCTCAGTTAGAGACCATGTGATCAACACATGGCGACAGCAGAAATAAAACAGACATCCATGCAAACCGTCTCAGTGAAGCTGCATGGCACTGTGTGCAGCTATCTATAATGGACAAATGTTCCTGTAGCTCAATTGGTAGAGCACTGTGTTAGAAGGGGTGGGTTCGATTTCCAGGCAACGCACGTACTGATAAAATAAATAAATGTAAATGTATACCTTGAATAAACTATAAGTCACTTTGGATAAAAGTGACTTAAATCAGAAACTGTCAAATGCATAAATGTAAATAAATGTAAATGTGAATGAAATGTAAACCTAAATAAAGTTCTCCTGTAGCTCAGTGGTAGAGCATTGCGTTAGCAGCGCAAGAGGTTGTGGGTTTCCCAGGGAGTACATGTACTAAGAAAATGTATAACTTCAATGCACTGTAAGTCGCTTTGGATAAAAGCGTCTGCCAAATGCATAAATGTAAATGTAAAATGACAGTCTAGTCTAAAGAAAGATATAATACTCAGTAAACCTGGAGTGATCTGCATTCACAAAGCACTTTTTAAGGGTGAACAGTGCTGGTGCTGCTAACATCTGAGATGATCGGAGTTCATCTGGAGTGTTTCATTCACACAACTTCCCTGAAACTGAAAGAAACTAGAGAAGCGTGGGTGATTTGACTGTTTGTTGTGTTGTCCAGCATAAATCCGACTCATCTGCATGATCACAACAAGATCTCAAGCGGCTAAGACACTTAATCAAAGCCTGAAGAGATCAGTGTTAACAGGGTCACGGAGAACAGGCCGATATGCATTTCTGCTCCGATTGTGCAGAGGATGAAAGATACGCGGTGATTTGATATCTGGATAAAGTCCAGTGCACTACAGCTGGTGCTCGGAGAGAAACACAAACGCCCATCAGCCAACAGGCTTCGCTGTCGGCTTTTAGTGGTCCGTTCTGACAGCAGGCTGTTTGTGCTGAAACGTAATTAAATGCAGTAAATGAGCTGTTATTTAAACTCCTAATGAAAGAAGTGGGTGGACGACAAAAAGACTCATTACAGTATGTGGGTCTGTTGACAAGCTGCATTTATCAAGACGGCAGTTCGTTACGAGTCCCACATCTCGACTTTAAATCAACAAAAATGATTTAGGATAAATTTAGCGAAAACACTGGCTAATTACTTGCAATATTTATATCTATGCCTTGTTTTTAATCTTTATAAACAATGAAAGGAGCCAAAGGGTGTTACACTACAAAACCTGAATAACTTTTGATAGGTTCCTATAGAAGTCAGAAACAAAATAAATAAATAAATAAAAATGTTGGCACTTTAAAATCTCAGGCACTATTCACTGCCATTTTAATGTTGGGAGGTGCCACTATATTATTTAATATATCTTTGATCTATCTTTCTTATCTACGATAAGAAAGTCATACACACCTAGGATGCCTTTAGGGCGAGTTAGTTATTTTAGGGTTAACTTCTCCCTTAAACAGTACTAACTATATTAGGTAACAATTATTACTTTCCAACAATCTGTGTATCATTGACCATGTACAACCTGCAAAGTTTTGTAAGTAATAAACAAACATCAGCACTCAAAGACATAATTGTGTGGCACTTTGGTTGACAGACACTATGTGTTTTGTTTATTCTCATTAAATTGGTGTTTAAACGGCATATTCTCTCTGGACCATCACATTTGAGCTGGTGGGAGACTTTGTGATTTACTGGCACCTCAGATCAGATCTCAAGGTCTAACAGAAAGTGACATCACTGCTTTAACAGCTAGTTAACAAGTTTAGATGGTAGAACATCTTTGTCACAGCTGTAAATGAACTCACAGCAGAAATGTGAACAGAAGAAGATTGAACACAGAAGTGAAGTGACACTGTATTCAGCTGCTGTGCGAGTCTCCCTTTGGTAAATACTGCTGGAATGAAATAAAAAAAATGCTGGAAATGAGTCTGAGGTCCAACAACCTCCTCTAGATAGAAATGACAATAATAGGTTGGTTTAAAAACGCCAGCAGGCTGATGTGACAGGACTCGTCCTGTGAAGGATTTACAGTTCAACACAAACACAAAACAAGACAAACACACAGAGAGACGGAGAGACTGACAGATGAGAGAGAAAATGACATGATGAGATGAAGATGAGCAGGAGAAACAGAGAGAGAAGAGAAATGTGAGGGGGTCAGTGGAGCGTGAGGTGTCATTCCGTCAGAAGAGGAAATGACAACGGAATGTCAGGAAAAAGAGACTCCGTGTGTGAGCGCATACAGGCACTGTCTGAAAACGACTGGAGCTCAGATTCACACAAACACACACTAACAGATGGGAAGAAAAAAACACAAATATAAGAAAAATAAGTCTTAATGTTTAGACGGCATCATAGCACCAGATGCCGCACTTGTGTGTGTGTGTATGTGTGAGGGCGTTTAGTGTACAATTAATTTTGAGTGTGATTTTAGCGTGGGGATTTTATAAATTGTGTGTCTGTAGGTGTGTGTGGGGTGTGTGTGTGTGTGTTGTGACATGACTCACATATCAGCTGTTATCTTCTCCGTGAAAAATAAAGGTGTTTGTATCCTGTGGCCTGAGCAGTTCAGAGTCAATCTGAGGTGACACTAAATCTACAGCGAGTGACAGACAGAGATCTGACAACATCTACAGACTCCAAATGCAACACTGAATCCCATTAAAAATCCATCTGAAAACAACTACACTGCAGAAAGTACCGCAACAGAGAAACTGTAAATCAGTCTAAATACATGAAACTGTCTGACTGTATGAGACACATAATTCAGCAGGAAGTCACTCTATAATAGAGAGAGAGAGAGTCCATTTAATATATTTTATTATTTTTATTATTTTATAAACCTACACACAACAACATAACTACAACACACACACGTTTGTACAGCTATATTTGTAGGGATATTAATTGACAATATAATCTGCAGCCCCTTACCATCCCATGTGCCCAACTCTTACCCTAAACTAACCTTAACCTTAACCTAAACCTAACCTTAACCTAAACCTAAACCTAAACCTAAACCTAAACCTAAACCTAAACCTAAACCTAACCTTAACCTATACCTAACATTAACCTAAACCTAACATTAACCTAAACCTAACATTAACCTAAACCTAACATTAACCTAAACCTAAACCTAACCTAACCTAACCTAACCTTAACCTAACCTTAACCTTAACCTAAACCTAACCTTAACCTAAATCTAACCTTAACCTAAATCTAACCTTAACCTAAACCTAACCTTAACCTAATTCTAACCTTAACCTAATTCTAACCTTAACCCTAAAACCAAACCTTAACTCTTAAGGAGTCCTTTAAAGGGGTGTCAGAAAGTGAGGACTGCCCAAAATGTCCTCATTTTACTCTCTTTGTCCTCACCCCAGTAGTCTAACCGGCCACACTGACCCTCTTAAAGATAGATGTACAAGCACACACACACACACACACACACACACACAATACCATAACAACCACATGTACACGAGATCATAAACAAATACACACACACAACAGTATAACTTTTGTTCATGGCAAAAATCTAAGGAAATGGCTTAGAGACTCAAGTAAAATGTCGTCTCAAAAAAAATGTGGATCAGACTTACAGTCAATCTCACTAACAGTCGAATTCTTTTACATCTGAAGAATCTTCAACGCTGGACATGTTTCTCGAGTGGAAGGCGAGATACAGAAGGTGTCAGAAATAAAACAGCTGCTGTCACGAGAACGCTCGCTTTGTTCTATTATTCAAAACATAGGCAGACTTTTGTTTCATCAAACAGAAGTTGCAAAGACTCCCACAGCTATTTCTTTCTGAATAAACACTCATGAATATTTAAACGTGTCACCACTTTAAATAAAGACAAAGTTTGTGTAGCTTACGATGAGGTCTCTCTAGTCTAATAGAGGCTTAAAATCGGAGGCGTGTAATTTAACACATAACGCGCATATAAACAAATACGCAAGCGTTTCTAAACACATGCGTGTCCATTATAACAAAACAAAAGCTTTGCATGATCCTTTTAAACCCACAACTGTAAACCGTGAACGTAAACTACAGGATGTTCAACAACAGAAGTACACGAGAAATTCTGTATACTGCGGAGAAGCTTGAATTTTGACAGGCAACATTTCTGCATGGGTGAATTATTCATTTAGGAAACAATTGAGTGTGCTGCATCATGTGCTTAACTGTGCGTTAAACCAGTTCAAGCACTTGAGCTCAGATTTACACTGGCCTTATTTTAGAATAAACTGCACTTGACCACAAAACAAGATATCAAAAGTGCTTCAGTACTGCATCTTTTTTTGGATAATTCGGATGATATTTTTCAAATGCTGGGAAAGCTTGAAGCAATCATAAGATGTCTTGCGTTTTTTGGAAAGATACAAATAAGATAATAAGATACGAATAAGATACAAATAAATCCTTTTTTTTGTTTATCTGCAGAAAATGTGAGCATTTTTGCCCACGCAAAAAAAAAAAAACTACAAGTAACAAGAACACTTAATCTGTCAATGAGATAAGATTAGAAAAACAACTTAATTCAAAGAGAAAAGTGTTTTCACAAAATTGTCAAATATATTCTTACTTAATCCATAACTTTGTTTGGTTAAAAATTAACAAAAATCTGTTATTGATTAACTACATGACAGTGTTCAGCACGGTCTTCGTACCCGATTCACAATGGTAAGTTTATAACAACGATTTAGATTTCAGGTCAGAGTTCCTGGGAAATGTCAGTTGGGCTTCATTTACGTTTACATTTAGCAGATGCTTCAGATCCAAAACGTCTTACATTTCACTTCAACATAAGAAAAGAACGTAAAGTAACCTGCAATTTTATGTTTTAAACAGAGGCAAAAGTTACAGGTTGCAGCAAAAACTTTACTAAACTATACTAAAAAATAAGACTTAATATCCTATTTTACTTCTGAAGTAAATATATATATATATATACAAAATATATCGTTTTACACCTATTTAAATATTATTACTAGAATACCCAACAAAGAAAATTGGGTGATGTTTGTGTTTGTACATTCACATAACACAGAATGCTGTATCCCACAATGCAATGTGCTCAACTTGATCTTCGATTTCCAGCGTGACAAAAACCTGTTAGAAGGTTTTTGTCACGGATGGCTGGATTTTTTTAGCCTGGTTTGCTTTCTCACTAACTACACTAATGGAAGCTGAAGGTTTAAAAGTTCATCTGTTTTTAATGTGTCACTCTATTCCTTCAGACTCTTTAACATCCTCTTCTCAGTGACTCATGAATTTATGATGGGAGTCAAAATCCAGCTCTGATTCTTTGTGTCCGCCCCCCTCATGCATGCCGATGGTTCACAATGAATAATTCAGCATTTTTCGCTCAGAATTATGAACACGGAATCTGTTCGAGGTGCTGCTGGAGTTATTTTAAACTCGAGATTTCTCATCTGCCCTCAAATGCTCTCATTCGATCTTTGTTTTAGTCTGCCGTTGCTCTACGCGTTCAGCCGTGGCAGGAGATTACAGACACTGGCTCAGGTGAAGAGACACATCGCAGGATAAGCGCAGGATGAGGTGTGGTCGTGACACTGGTGCATTTCACTGCGTTTGTGACTGGGTTTTTTAGTTCAGTCGGCTGCCCTTAGAATGACAGATGACATTTGTCTTCACTTGTTAGGGATGTTCGGCAATATAGCTTAAAAATGAAGTACAGTCAGTCAGTCAGTCAGTCATGATCACAAAACAAACCTGAAGCAAATCAGTGTTACTCTGAAAGCCGCTCCGTAAATATACAGTTTAGCACATAATAAATTAATTGACAACAGAATGTTTCTACAACATTTTCCAGAGAACCATATAACAATATCTGACACTATTCAACTTAATATGATACAAGATACTATTCAGTTATATACCTTTATCTGCTATGAAATGGCTATGAAACACTTTTACATTTTAGCCAAATAATCCCAAGATGATTTTAAAATTTCAATGTAAACACTAAAACATATAAAATCAAGTAAAAAAACAGGACATGTTGTCCAAACTCTATGACTATTCATTGATATCAATTAATTGTTGAGCGTTAATTTTTTATAAAATGCAATTTTAATACATTATATCGATACATTGTAACACAGTTTAGGAAACTTAACGCCGAATACAAAGTGCTTAAAACCACTGTGATATTTTCTATGATTCCTAATTTTATATTAAAATGAAGTTGGTTATAAAACCTGATTTCCAAGTAGTTCATGACTGTGTGTTTTTTTATGTTTAGCTACTGCATGTGTAGATGTTGTTGAACGATCTTCCCGTGAGGTTTGAGGTCCAACCTGATTAAAACACACCTGAACCAGCTAAACAAGGTCTTCTGGATGACAGAGAATTGTGTTGTTTGGAACTGAAGACTGCAAGATCATGGGCCTCCAGGAGCAGATTGTGTATTTGTGTGTGTGTGTTTCAGTGAGGCAGAACTAATGGTCTGTTTCACAGCAGAATGAAGCAGACCACTAAGCCAGCTGAGTCCATTTCTTTCTTTTGTGGCATTCTACCTCATTCTACACGGTGACCGTAAACCTTTAACGCAGCAAAGCTCAGCCAGTCTCAGCCTCACTCGACACTTTCTGACCAACAGATGCATACTGTCCTTTAACACGGAAAGAATTTTCTCAAAATAAAAAAAAAGTGATTTTAATCGTTTTGCTGCCTTGTTTTCCAGAATCACTGTTTTATCAGTGAGATTTCTGAGGATAAACCAATCACTACATTTGACAAAGTTATTAGGCTAATGATCGCACTTTATGCCAAACACCCGGTTATGAACATCACAACATTTCTACACTCTTAAAAACAAGGTACTATACAGCAATACCATTTTTGCTTCCCCAAAGAACCGTTTAGTTAAAGGCTCTTACATGTAGGCATTTGGCAGAAGCTTTTACCCAAAGCGACTCACAATGCATTCAAGATATACATTTTCTTAGTACATGCGCTTCATGGGAATCAAACCCACAACCTCTTGCGCTACTAACACGATGCTCTACCACTGAGCTACAGGAGAACCACTTGAAAGAACCATTTCTTTCTTACCTTTTAATAGTAAAACAAAAAAAACTTTCCACCATAAAGAACATCTTGTAAAATAATTCTGGAACCCAAAATGTTCTTCTATGGTGTTATGAAGCACCTTTTTTACATTTACATGCATGTATTTGGCAGACGCTTTTATCCAAAGTAACTCACAGCGCATTCTGTGTTTACATTTGATCAGTATGTGTTCCCTGGGAATCGAACCCACAACCTTTGCACTGCTGTACCAGTTGAGCTACAGGAACAGTGTACACTTTAAAGGTGTATACCACAGCAGTAGAAATAGCTTTCATGTGAGGCGCTCGTCTGTTTGCATGATGGAGGAACAGCAGAGTTTGTGTCACTCATCATTCTGGTTGCCATAGTAATTCACTGTAATTCACAATACCTCATTGGCATCTCTGATGAATCTCTGTCAGAACGACTCAAAATCTTTAAGAAATACAGGGCTCAATTTACGTGAAAAACAAAATAAATGACTACAAATCAATAACACATCAGCAATAGCTTCCAGTTGAGTTTCTCACCCTCGTGTGGGTCATTAGCTCCTTCAGATCACGACCACAGAAAATATATAAACAAGTGCTGTTGTTTCTTAGAGCGCAAAGACATTTCAAACCAAACGTTTCACGCCCACTTTGAGTGACACAAGGACTGATGAGTCAAACAATGACTATTAAAATCAGCCATCTGCATTCTCCAGCACTGCCAGAATCGACCATGTCTCCACAGGGAATACTTTAAAGATACTTTAACCATTCATCTTAGAGCTTAACAAATATCCTTTTTTTGTCTTAACCATCTCCTAAATGATTTACTCTGTTTACTCTATTAAAACGTGACTTGTAGCCAAGTAACACATTACGTTCATACTGTACAGCCAGAAAAAAACTGACCCACCCAGCGGAGTCTCAAGTTTTATTTCTCCATCACTCACTCACTCACTCTCTCTCTCTCTCTCTCTCTCTCTCTCTCTCTCTCTCTCTCTCTCTCTCTCTCTCTCTCTCTCTCTCTCTCTCTCTCTCTCTCACACACACACACACACACACACACACACACGTTTAGCATGCAAGCAGATACAATCAAAAATGTGACACTCTTTTAAATGTTTGGTTTATGAGCTGTAAATCTGAAGGAACTCTGTGATACTGACATCATTCTTATGAGCGGAGTTTGCTGGTCTTTTTACATGGATATAAGTGAAAGTAACTGGGTTTTACATTGTAGCTGGTCAGGACTCCAGGGTGGATGTAAGAAACACGCATACACACTAAATATCTATTCATCTATGCATATCTATATTATATATTCATCTATACTATACCAGTAAACCAGTGCACCCTTGTTAGTGTACAGCAGACACAGCATTTCTGTGGTCACAAACACTCTGAAATCAGCAGCACAGGGGAGAGTTATTGATGGTGCTTTGGAGGGCTTAAGGCCGGAGGACTCTTGCTAATTAATTGTTTAATTAATGTAATTGATTGGTCCACCTGAGCGTTAATCAGAAGCTAATAGGGAGCTGACAGTGACAGCAAGCTAGTGGTGACATGAGAAACACACCCTGTGCCCCAAACAGGATAAATCAGCCTCCTAGGAGCACAAAGGGATCGTTTCAGGGAGACTTCAATCCCAGGATTCTTTGCATTAGCAATCAAAGTAGAATTAAACATGGTTTGATTCTTTACAAATACTTTAGCCGTGCTTTTAATGGCTTATGTTATTGCTACTATTTACTACAAATTTGTGAGCTGCAAATGCTATAGGTAACCTAGGGGTTGCACGCATACAGAAAGCGAATAGCCGTTTTTAAACAAGCCAACCCATACAAACACACACACTATGCTTTGTGGGGACTTTGTGTAAACTTTTATACTGTACAGACTGTATATTTTGTCCCCTCACCCTACCCCTACACCTAACCTTCACAGAAACCTGCATTTTAACATTTTCAAAAAAGCATAATTTTGTGTGTTTAATAATTTACTATTAAAGCTGTTCCTCATGGGGACAGCTGGCTGGTCCCCAACAATGTAGGTGTGTGTCATTTTTACCATCGTTGTGTGGACATTTGGTCCCAACAATGGTAGAGAAACAAGACACACACACAATATTAAGGTTTGTGTCTCTTGTTTTCCCCAACACCTTAACAGAGCCAACATCTGTATTCCGACACTAAACATCCACAGCAGACATCATACTATTTACTACCCAAACAACCACTCCATTTAGAAACTATCATCAAAGACATCCACTATAAACCGCGTTAAAATCTGTGCATGCTAACTTATAGATAACTATAGGCCTGGAAGTGTAATTTCCACTAATATTTCCCACAATCCTTTGCACATTATCTAGGAAGAAGACGGTTCTCTGACATCTTCAGCTACAGCTGTAGATCACTGACCACAGCCAATATATCTTTAATCGTTTTAGGATAGTGAGACTGTTGACATCAGCTCTCGTTCAGCCACTCTGGAGAAGCTGTGCTGCTTGAGCTGTCTGCTTTCAGATCGCAGTATATTAATGCCATGACACCGCCGCTGTCTCAAGCCGGACAAAATGTCTAACTAGTATCCACTACTTTAAGTTTCAGTTTGCATGGTCAAACACACTTTTAAGTCAAAACACACCCTTTAAACACGTTTGATATGCATCAGAAAAACTGGCTGCAGCTTGTCGTTAATTGTCTCTCATTTGCATTAACTTAAGCCTTTCTATTGACCCCTGACACTTGTTCCACTCTGTTGTGAGCAGTGTACTGTACTGTAGGTAAGCATGCATAAAGTATGCAAACTAGGATGCAGTCCATGTTAAGACACTACCGGTGATATGATATCTGTACAGGTTTCTAAGTCATTTTGGTTCGAGACCAAAATATCAGCCATTCCGGTACAAGTTGGGCTATTTTAGGTGAGTAATCAAAATTTAATCAATTTAATAAATCTTGCAGACATAAACCCAGGGTTCAACACACAACGTGACTGTAGTGTGTAATATCCTCTCCATCGATCTAGTTTCACACAAGCCAGCTGACTGTTTGATCTGTAAATCATTTATTAAATGCAATATTGATAAGAACCATATGAAAGTTTGAGGTGTGTTTAGATTTATGGGTAGGAATAAAAAGAAGGTCATTAATCTGCTAAGTCAGGAACCTAAAAAGAGAATTTTTTATATATATGTGACTTCTCTGTCAAAAACACACAAACCCAGCTAACAATTTTAGGTTGTAATAATGTTTCCCTAACATTTAGTAACAAGAAAAATGGTTAAAATGATATTTTGAAAGTTATTGAAATGTTCAAAACATTTTTAGACATTGTATTAACATTATTGCTGGGTTATAAGAACATTATTCAAACATTTTTTTAATTCAATAACTACGTTAATGTTAGTCTTTTAGTCCCCTGTTAGCTTGGGAGTTACAAAGAAACTAAAAACATGTTCTTTTACGTTTTAAAAGACTTACGAATTGTGCAGTTGATGTTGCTAAAGGAAAAACCAGTGAGAAACGTGTGAGGTTCTGTGCGTCTGTGTCTATGATTTAACAGATTCAAGGTAGATGTTTGGTCAGATTTAAACTCTCTCTGTTCAGTGCAGCTTTGAGTTACAGCACAAACAAGACTGAGACGTGAGTTTTAAGTCAAACGGATTGAAGAACAAAATGGAAAATGGGGCTTTACAATTTCCACAGACATGCAATGTGGGGAATTAGACGTTTAACGGGCTCGGGTGAACGCATCTTTCAAACAAGCTCAATTAAATCACATCGTCCAAATCTGCTTAACTCCAGCTGTCTTTGAGAAGACGACCCTCATCTCCTCAGCGTTAAGCATTTAAAGCTTGCGCCATAATTAGCACAGAGCACAACAGCTCTTGTGAGAATCTGCTTCAGCACTTAACAAATCACTAATGTAATTTTCTCATAAACAACTACAGCTGCCCTCTGTTACGTCTAGAAGAGATTAATGATAATTATAGTTTCACCCACAAGGTTAGTTTGTATTTGTTTTTAACGGTTAATGATACAGTAAGCTTTAAAACCTACACTGATATAATAGCAATCCAATTTTACCTTCAGTAATGAATTTGTTTTTCAATTTGTTCATTATTCATGTCTGATCTTTATGTTGTGTTGGGCCAAACTGTCAATTATTTGCATTTTCTGCAACCAATGACATGAGTTTGGGTGATCTTTTTGGATCGACCAGTGGTAGATGACCAGTGGTATGCAGAAGTGAATGTTTTCAGCTGCCGATGTCATTGTGAAAGCCCTTGTTGTTTATTATCTGTCACACATAATTAAATAATTCTGTGAGGGCACGTGTCTGATTATGGGGGTGTATGATTCTGCTGGACTGTCATATCTTTACCTGCCCTGCCAACAAACACTTCATAGGATATGCCAAAAATATGATAGTTATTCTGAGTAACTTTTTATACAATTACAATCAACAAACACATTCCAATTTTTTACACAACAAGCTATAATGCAACTACAATAGTTCAGTACACACATTCTAACTGCTCACTAGTCATCATGTTATCTAGGTGGAAACGTTACCTTGGTGACATTAAATTACCAATTTGCAACAATACAATTATTTGTAGCAACAAGAATTGCTGATACAAGAAAAACAGACACAGAAAAACAAACACACAGATTTGCAAAATATGAACGTGTAAATGCTTCTATAGAGTATGAGTGTAGAGTGTTAGTAACCAAACAACACTGGCACCCATTGACTTCCAGCATATGGACACAAAAGCACAGACACATTTTTCAAAATATCTTCTTTTGGGAATGACAATAAGGGCAATGTAAATGTAGAGTAAATGTAAAACTTATATAAAACTTTTTTTTACTTATTTACTTTAATTTTTGGTGAACTATCCTAATATTTCTCTTCTTGTGGTCAAAAAAACCTCAAAAAGCCTTCTGAGCCTTCTTGAGAATGAACAGACACTGAGTTAAAAGTGCACACAGTCATTTATACCTAATTAAAAAAGTTTTCATTATTCATGATTCTCACAGCTGGTCTCTCCTCTTGTGCTCATAAGTCAGATACAGTGTCTAGCATATACAGTCTTTTTCCTATAATAGATCTCTCATATTTCTGCCTGTCTGTTCTATTATTCTGTTAAAAATGAATTGTAATGAGATGAGGTGCTGGATGTCTATTTAACACTTCTGTCTCAAGTCTGTGCTGCTAACACAATTTACACTGTTTGACATGCAACAAACTCTCTCTGCTTCATTTTTCTTGTACAAAACTTTAAATAACCTTTACCAACAGGAAGAAAACTTGTACACAGTATTAAGTCATCTCACGTGACTTCTTTAGATTTAAACATAAGACCCCAACAATCAGACTAAGATCAGACACATTTGCAACGTTAAGTTTAAAATATAGCTGTTGGGTCTGATATCCTGGAAAATGTCAGATTGGCTTCATTAGCCTTTAAGATACATAATGAAAAGTAACCTGCAATTTTGTGTTTCAAACAGAGAAGGCGATATAGAGGCAAACGTTACGGATCACAGCTTTAAAAATCTTTTTAATTTGTCAACATAAAAAACATCTCCTAGACTCATTAAAAAAAACACTTTTTTAAATCAGACTGTGAAATTAGCTGGAGGATATTTATATGAAAAACATGTTTTCCATAAACGTATACATTGATAAATGTTTAACGTTTTTCTAATTCAATTTCTTTTCTAATTCTTCAAAGGCAAACAGAACAAACATTAGCTGGTTTGGAGCTTCAGGAAATGTTACAGAAAATTACTGTACACTACTGTTACTGTAAAGAAATGTTACTGTTGAGGCTAAACAGGCAAATCCATGTGGCTACAGGAAGGTGTTCCTTGATAAAGGCCCTGAACAGGAAATTCACTGGAATTGGACAGGATGCATCACACTAAACATCTTAATAATGGGACTAACAGTTGCCTCTTGTACAGTTGCTGTATAGAGCCCACACAAGTCTTTATAATATCCTGGTCTTTAGATATGGCTCAAGTCTCTTCTTTAATATCAGCTTATAGTTTGTTTTTGCTTGTTTTATTGTCTGCCAGACAAAAAAAATGTTTGTTCAAATGCTAAGTATGAGGAATGAGTAAGTGATGCTAATTTAAAAACTCATTGTACGTCAATTGTATGCAAATGAGCACTTCATCACCGAGAAGCGGTGACGATAAAACGTCTGCAGTCTAATCACTACAAACAATGCATTTATATATTCTCTGCTTTGAATCACTGTCAGTACACTGAAGAGTTCATGTGTTGTTCAGCTGTAATCAGGACTGTTTTGTTGCTCATGTCCGGTTTCATTGGTCGCTTGATTATGGCAAAAATTAAACGATGTATGATTAGAGTCTTACTAAATGAACCTCTATCAGATTAACCTTCAACACACATGAAATGGACACAGAATGGTGATAAAATGGATGCTCTGTATATTATACCTCTCTCTGTCTCTTTCTCTTTTTTTCTCCCTCTCCCGTCTCTCTCCTACCTTTCTTGCTCGTTGGCTGTTTGAGATTATAGTCTGTTTAAAACCCTCATCGCCCTGGGCAACACAGGAACACGGCTGTCAAAAGCACTTTCCTTTATAATAGCCTCGACTTGCAAACGAGGGACAGGCAGATAACACGCGGTGCGCACACACATCTATATGCATAAGGCATCTGCCGTTGCCTGCTTTTAACACACAGACAAGAAATGCTGATATAAATTCATGTTTATACGTTTCTGGGTTGAGTGTATAGCTTCATCCAGTGTGATTTCTGGAGAAGGTGTACTTAGATCGCTGGTTTTGAACTGGTTTTGATTCAGAACCCATCAAATCATCATAACCACAACCTGTCCAGGCCAGTCAGTCTGTTTGAGTAGCTTCTACCACATAACAGATAAATTTGAGCCAAAATACTGGAGTTTGATTGACATCAACAAAAAAATGACATGCGGGGTGTTTTCTTCTTTCTTTAAAAGCCTGTTTGTTTTGCTCTCTTAAAGGCAGGGTAGGCTATTTTTTTCAGAACTATTTTTTGTTATGCTGAGTGAATGTCTCTTCACATCCTGGTAGAAATCACCAGAAATATAAAAGTGAAGTGGTTTATATATGTTTATATAAATATGTATGTATATATATCTTCAGTGCAAAAACAGGACAATTAAATGTTTGTTTAATCATTGCATTCGGTCCGAATGTCAGGACGTCCTACCTGCCTGCCAAACTACGTATGCGTTCATCGGTTTTGAAGGAGGTGTGGCTCTCTGAAGGGAGGGTGGGCTCTTATGCTTTCAAAGCGTGCTTAATATTGCTAGCCTCTTTGAAATTGCCTACCCTGCTTTTAACCAATTTCATGGTTAGTTGCATTTTATCATTTACATTTATCATCTCTGCTGTCCTTGACCCTGTCAGAACAGGCCTGAGAACCACTGATCTGAAGATCTACAGTAAGTGCGCACGTTCCTCCATGCTCTTATTAACCTAAGACCTAATATCCTTTCAAAACACAAACAATAATTCATTTGATGCAGCAAGGACATAAAAGACAGAAGAGAAACTCTCAAAAACAACTTCTCAGACTTGTAGCCTGTGATAAAAGTCAAAGATCTCAATATGCACTCAAGCATTTCTCACCAAATTCTATCAAGAGCAAATGAACATGAGCATTTATTTCATAACTCAACGCTTTTACTGTACAGTCTGTCAGCTCTGACTTCCAGACTCATTTCTGTCTGTTTATTTCAGCAAAGGAATTTAAGAAGAAACATATGAGACAAAGCTCATACCTAAACGAAGCATAACCGAGGGATACATTAAATCTCCTGAGCAATGAATGAGCAATCATCAGTTTACAAACATTCCCAGTAGATGAACACAACTCAGATGAGAAAGCCTCCAAAACACACTTAAGTTCATTTTCACATCTCCATCATACACAAACATCACTCGGATTGTTCACGTCCACACACGAGAAACCTCCTGGTCACTTTGTCTAAAGAAAACCTCCAACATTTCAGTCCCTGCCGACCAGACGAGAGATGAACTCCTGCGGAGAAACCTCGGAACAATGTTGCGTAACCGCTGGTTTCAGCCCACGCTGCTCCACAGGTTGTGAAGCTCTGGAGATCACCTGCTCCAGTGTGTGTGTGTGTGTGTGTGTGTGTGTGTGTGTGTGTGTGTGTGTGTGTGTGTGTGTGTGTGTGTGAAGTTTACTCACCCAGGTCTGGAGTGTGACTGCTTTGTCCTCATTTGTCTCTCCGTGAGCGTGTTTGTCTCTCCTCGTCCCCTGATCGCCTCACATTCCTCTGCCTGTTCATATATCACACAAGAACATCCGTTCACGTCCGGGAGCCTCAGACAGACTGCGTGCGTGTGCATGCGTGTGCATGCGTGTGCATGTGTGTGCATGCGTCTGCATGTGTGTGCATGTGTCTGCATGCGTGTGCATGCGTGTGCATGTGTGTGCATGCGTCTGCATGGGTCTGCATGCGTGTGCATGCGTCTGCATGTGTTTACCTCTCAGCTGCTGGCATCAGAGACGCATTTCAACACGCAAGCCACATACTCCTCTTCCTCCTCGTCTTCCTCCTCCACTATCCAGCGTGTCAAAAGTATTTCTCCAGCAGTCAGGGATGGTTTTCTGCGTATCAGATGTGGACAGACTCCAGTGATCTGTCTCTCTGTGTGAGAGAGAGAGACAGGACACACACCGGCTCTGCGCTGTCGCTGTCTGTCTGCGGCTCACGCTGCTGTTTGGCTTTTCTGCTCACCCCGCTGTCACATTCAGGCATCGTCTCACAATTGCGCGACTGCGGCAGAAACGTAGTGTGGCTAAGGGATCGTGGAAAATTACATTACATGTCAAACAGAATTCACATTTTGTGAAGACAAGGTGGAGGGTGATGAACATCTCAGAAGTTATTCACGCAATGCTAAAATGTGTTGTGGCTGGTTGCCACAAGTTTTACTGAGGACCAACAATTCAGTTTGCTGAAAGCTGGATATCAATGGCTGCAAAATCATGTCTGTCTTCTCATTTTTTGTCTGTCTCAGTGAAGAAAATAACTCATGACTTTAACTACACATCACAGAAAAAGTACTTTTTTTTAAAAGTTCGTACCTTAGGGAATTTAATGGTGGGTACGGTCCTGGTTGCTAGGCTGTTGTTGGTGCCGTGGCATTGCTTTGCATAATCTAAATCATGCATGCACAGCGTAATAAATATGGTAGACGGGGTAAAATAAATTCTGAACCAGACGTACGGTGCTCAAAGTGGAATATAGACCCCTACCATTGTACACTTTAAATCCAAATTGTTTTAGCAAGTTTTTGTTTTCTTCCAAGTAAATGTCAGACATGGAATTAAGTAAAATCCGCTTAACCAAGTAAAATGAACTCAAGAAGTAAATCACAAAATTGTTAGCTCAATGAACTGAGTTTTAGCCACTAGTACACCCCACCATGAAACGAATCAGCTTCAATCAGACACGCATGCGCATGCATTACACACATTCTGTGACCTCTCTTAAATGATATATTATCGCAGAGCTTTGACATGTTGAGAAATAAATCACGGTTATGCAGCTCTATATTTAACATTTAACCCATATGATTTGTGAGGTGAATGTTATTTTTCACCCAAGGTCAAGTATGCATGTATTCAGTCCTGGGAAACTTAAATCGATCACATTGATACAAATGAGCGAATAGTAAAATTTAGTGGAAATTATTTGCCTTTTAATTTGCCTTCTAAATAATTTCACCACTGGAAAATGGGTTGCCAGCATGTATGATGTAGACTAGAAAACATAACTCTGATATTTGACCTTCAAATGTAATACTTCTCAAGAAAGTTTAATATAATAATCATTATATATATATAATCATTATAGAGATGTTTAATTTGTTTAGGATTGTAGCAAAACAACATGAATGTGATTTGAATATGTGGGCAGGTGTGAAGCATGTGACGTGTTAACAAACACTGCAGGCACACGTGCTACAACCTCCTCCATCCACACAGAGCGCATACGATTAAAAACCCTGGTGAATCTGAAACTTTCACATCACGTTATGAGCCTTGAAATTAGCATACAAGACATTTTGTGCTCATTTTGTAATTGAAATCACAACATTAAAGTAACGATTGTATCATCATGCACAAAGATGTTGGAGTATCAGAGCTAATTAGTTGAATCTTACAGAACCTGTCAAGATCATGTCTAGGTCACATGAATCACCCAAAAATTTTCACCCTAAAACAATTGCGTTTAATACTGTCTGATATCTATAGAAAACAAGAGAATGCTATACACTAGAGGACTACACATATAAATGTGTGTGTTGTATTTACAAACAGGATCAGGACAGATGCCTGTGACACATGCGATAATTACATTCTTGTTTTATTCTGAGGTCTAAACAAATATTTCTCTTCTCTTAATCTATAGCACACAAGCAGTAAGCGACTGGCCAATACATCAGCACTGACAACTTCATTAGAGCAAACATTAGCAGGAGAGAGAGAAAGAGAGCGAGAGCGAGAGAGGTTAGACACTGACTCACTGAGAATCAGCAACTGAAAAAGAGAGAGAGAGTGTAAAATGTTTGTTGTTTTCTGCAAAACTATAATGCAACAAACAATATATTACCAAAACATCCAGCTGGTTACATGTATTTTGGCACATCACAGCACATCCCAGTCTTTCAGGCCACATGCAGAAACAGATCACTTATAACCTTAAACAGCAGAATCCAGATAGAACATACTGTATATAACAGTCAGTTATTTAAATGCATAACATAAAATATCACAGAGGAAAGTCATTATATTTCAGACAAACAGGGAGATGCTGCTGTGAAGTTCAACACAAATACAAACCAGTGTCAGCTAAAGGTGTGAAGTGTCACATAAAACCGCTTCCTGTGCAGACGACTGCACTGATTATGACAGGAGAGATTTAGTTTTCACGTGCCAATTGCATCCAGTATAAACACTGTGTTTTCCATAAACAATCCAGGTGATAAAGATACTGGGGATAAAGTTTTGAGGATAAAGCCACAAGCTTTGAGAGTGAGGCATGTCTGCAGCTGCAGAACGGCAGAAGAAGATCTTTGTACATCTGACCTGATCGTGACTGTATGAACACCATGTGTTCAGTAGCTGCACCTGTCACAGTGTGTGTGCGCGTGTGCGCGTGTGTGCACTCTAGGCCCCAGGCTGAACTCATGTTCCTGAATGAGAACACTGAGTGCAGGCTGAGCGAGAACATTCATCACACACTGGATGGAGAATCTCCTCAGAGGTCACTGGGAAGGCTGCAACTGTAACACAAAAGAAACAGCATGACAACGAATGCTGAAAACGAATGATTTCAAAGATTTCAGACAATACAGACATAAACATATATACAGATAGAAATAAAAACAGAAATAAATGAAAGAATAAAACAAATGAATACAAATATGATGGTGGTTTGGCCTAGTTCTTAAAACTCAGTTCCAGAAAATGGAAGGTCATCTGCTAACTATTTACTTAATATTAATATTTAAATATTAAATAAAGTATACAATTTATTTAATAATTATATAAATTATAATAAATAATAATAGATTATTATTGAATAAATTAGAATAAATTGTTACATAAATGAAATGAGTACTTGAATACAAAAAAATTGCAAACATTTAAAAGTAATTTACTGTATCTGAGTTATTTATTTAAGTGGAGTTGCTTTGTGGCTGACAATTCTGTTATGGTAATGAGGTGAGATGCGTGTAAATGCACCACTGTACCTGCAGAAATGCATCAGTATATTAACACTCCAGTCACATCCAACCCTCATTACATGCAACAACAAACATGAGATACCACCCAAATCCTCTGCATATTTCATGTGCATCCTAAATTCAAAACTGAGGGTACTGCACTCAGAAGACACCAAGATGACATGAATTATATCTGATCTGAGAAAAACATCTGGAAAGTCAACAGAAGCCCAAAGACCAATGAGCACACAGGCAAGAGAAGAGAATAGAAAGGAGACATAATTTTTTATGTCCCACAATATTGCATTTTAGTTCACTGATAACATTAGTCAAGGTTTTTAGTCATAATTTAGTTTTCAGACTCTTTCCACTCTCTCTGACACTGAGAATCAGACAGACTGTTTTTGTAGGGCAAATTGAAATGTTTCATGAAAGCAAGAAAAATGTTTTTCATGATATGTTCTTATAAGAGAAAGCGAGAGAGACAAACAGCTAGAGAAAGGAAAGACGTGCGGCATGCTGACCTTTGAACTTTTTTGTACCACTGTCAGGTTTCATATGGAAACCAGTTGTATGTTTACCTAACACGGTAACTTTACTCAGCTCTCCAATCTGCCCGCTGAGACCTTCCCCTGCAGCTGTGCTGTGGATCAATAGACCTCTGACCCAAGAACCAAAGGCACCATCCATCCGTCTGCCCCCCATTTAACTGCACTGGATGGGAAGAGAGAGGGAGAAAGAGAGAGAGAGATGTTGGAGCAGCAGCCTCAGGCTCTTCTGTGCTGTTCAAGAGAAACATTGAGTGGGTGTGTAGAAACATCACCACACTGTGTGTGCATGTGTTTTCATCTACAGTACAAAAATTATAAATTCATGAATTTTAGATTATATTATACTTGAAATAATATAAATATGTAGAAAATATAGAATAGTTCTGTGTTTCTGAAATTAACACCTTAATTAATACTAATTAATACTATTTTATTCACGTTATATATTCTCTATATATAACTCTACTGAGAGCAAAATGAAATATAAAGATCTGCTTAAGAATATCTTATTTAATTGTTAATAAGTGCCTCAAACAAAGTGATCTTAGCAATTTCATGCCACCAGCCTCATAAACATTGACAAATCCAGTGACTTAATGACTTAATGGCAGAAGTGTGGAGAAACTTATTAGTGGAGCTCTTATTAGTGTGGATAATACATTAGTTTTATAACAACCCCGGCAAAAATGTTTATACGTTGCATAATTTTATTTTAGTTTTGAAAACGGTAAGCTTTTTAAAATATAGATACACAGCAAAGAAAACTGCAAAGTTCATCACCAATTATACACCTTTTGTCCCTGAGGGCTACCGTACAGGTCTAGCTCAGTAATGATGCTGTGAAGGAGAGCCAGAGTAGCCAACCTGACCATATGCCACAGCACCTGGATTCATGCCTACACACACACACACAAACACACACACACACAGAGACACACAAACACACACGACCACACACGCCCATACACACACAGAGACCCACACATGCCCATACACACACACATGTACCCACCCACAGAGCCCTCCAGAGAAATTCTTTATTTCTCAGCTCTGTACCAAACACTAACACACAACTGACTTAACACAAACACAAGAAAGAAACCAGATCTGATACGCAGAGCACTGAGGTTACACAACTTTATTCCTTTTTAACCTTCATTTTTTATTTTTCAGATAAACAAAACACATTGTTTTTATCTAATGTACTGACTAATACAATTGCCAGCTAATGGTCATCACAGTTTCAGTGTTTTTATAGTTCCTGTAGGTAAACTAACAACAAATATAACACTGTGAATGTTACTTTTCTACTTTTCATAGCAAAGCTCTCACCGTTTTAAAAACACCAGTGCTACTCTGATGCTGAATCAGTATCATGTTTAATTAGTTACTCCTCAGCACTGGCAAACAACAGAACTTCATCTCTCTTTGTAATTATCTCAGAATAAAGACGTGACAGTTATGCATATTAATAACACGCCTCCGAATCACTGAATGAGATGCTAAACTATTCAAACATCATTTCAATCCCTGAATTACAGCTGTGATTCACCTGAGTGTGTGTGTGTGTGTTCCCACCATAGATACTTTAAAATCGACTCTTAAAACACCTTGTGACATAGGTGATTAAACTCTTTGTGTTATTATTTTCATTGTTTCTTTTTATTGTGATCGTTTCATGTTTACAGCAATTTGAATACACTGGTTGTATCAGAAATGTGAAATATAAATAAAACAAACACACACATATCTGTCCATGAACTTCTAACAGAACTTCACAATCATCTCACAAGACAGAGTGTGATGTATTGTATAAACGGTAAGGTACTGTTTCAGTCTTTTATACTGATAACACAACACAGAAAAGAACGTTTGGTCTCTGTTGGCTTTCATATGTTTGGAAACCATTCCAAGTTCATTATTTTTGTAATTCAGTTTGGTGCAGCTATGAACTCGAATGTGCTGTATGCGCTTCTTATCTGGGGAATTAATCAACCTTGTTTTCAGACAAGATTCCACACAGGTCCAGTGAATTGAATGTGGAGGAACTGTTCATTTACTTCTGATTCAACAAATCTCTGGTGTTTTCCACATTGTTTTGACTGTGTGGGAGCAACATCAGAAGTGTGAGGCCCCAAACACGCAGAGCTTAGAAGGAACGTCGCGTTTGTGTGTTTAAATATTACTCTCTTAACTGCAATAATGTGATTATCAGTGTTGTTAGTAATTTGTAGTTTGACAAACTAAAAAATTTACAACCTGCCAAACTCTCTAAAAATATGTTAACAAAACAATGAAACATATTACAGCACTGGCTGACATTTATCGCACTCATAGCATGTTGCTTTGGCTCGTTTTTCTGTGAGTAAAGCATTTTATTGTTGGGGCACACTTTATAACTCAGGTCGGGATCTCAGCCAAGGATTCTGGGAAAGGAGCTGCATGCCGATCATAATGAAGCTGCAGATAAATCCAGCAGAGCAGAAACTGAACTCCAGTTAAGAGTGGAGCTCACTGATGGCTGAGTGATGTGAGTCTGAAGAGTGTGACAGGTTTTTTAACAGCAGTTTGTGGGTTCTTGTGTTTGTAGTATTTAATGTGTTCTTTGTTAATAAGAACAGTGATCAAGCTCACAAAACAACACTTT
Organism: Chromobotia macracanthus; assembly: GCA_036877525.1. Classification (NCBI taxonomy): domain Eukaryota; kingdom Metazoa; phylum Chordata; class Actinopteri; order Cypriniformes; family Botiidae; genus Chromobotia; species Chromobotia macracanthus. The sequence goes on from JAZGTH010000003.1 coordinate 4,460,061, forward strand.
GACATGGTTTATAAGCAACATACTTGAGGGATAAAACTACATTTCCCATAATTCTTTATGGCTGCACATAAAAGATAAAATACACAGATTATAATATTATTAAAGTTAATAAATAATATTAATAAAGTCTCGTGTGCATCCTTTGCTGTCGCAATATCACATACATACTACATAGTTATCATGGGCAAAAGAATTAATATTATCACAATATCTGTTAAATAACATTATAAAATTATTATAAATAAAATTATTAAATAACTAAAAATACCATCAGTCATATCTTTAACTGAGTTTATTTTGTGCTTTCTCTTTTTTGGGCAATAAGACACTCACAGTTCATGTGTTTGTAACCATTGTTGCTCTTAAGGCAAGATGTTACAGTGATGGCGTGTTAACCAGACGCTGAATTTTGTACAGCATAATCATATGTGTGATATTAACACAGTATCAATAAGAATGTTATTAATATCACAGTTATTGTCAAAACTAAGTGCTTGAAAATAAACAAAGCATTCTAGAAAAAGACACCAGCGATCCTTCTTCTTTGTTGAGCTGAGCTTTATAAAGGGTGACTGTCTTTGGTCTGGGCAGCTACTAATGAGGAATCTTTCTATCCCTGCATTGCTCATAAGAGCACAGCCTCCAGTCCTGGATTACTGTTAAACTAGTCTTCAAGAAACCCATCGGCCACTAATACCGGTCACTCCATAAGACCTCGCCGGGCTGGAGAGGCAGGAGCCACAGAGACGAGAGAGGCAATCTCACTGAAGATGGGATTTGACATCACAGCCGCTGGTGGAAATGTTGAAGATGCAATGAATGCCTGAAGTCTAAGCTCACAAATGAAAAAGTGCTGGGTGGGAGTCAATAGTGAAAATGTTATTGTGAGCAAGAGATGAGAAAAGAGCTTGAATCCGACCGTGACCTATATTTACTGCTCGGCTGCGTTTTGCTCTGATGGTAAGAGAGATTCTGGAAGGAACTTCCAGAGGCTTCTGAATAACACAAATATACACGCTAGCTTCTCATTAGCAAACATAAAATGACTGAATCGTATGTTCACATTCATGTACATTGTGAATCCACAAACCCGCTGCAGGTCTGTGGATGAAGTGAAGGTACAGAATAGACCTGAACATATTAAATCATAATACAACATTTTTTTGTAAAATATATTTTATTGATTTAAAATTTTTCTTGTATAAAAAAAACTCAATCAAATGATATAACAGCAACAGTCAAACAAAAGGGATAATTACAAAAAAGTACAGCACACATGAAAAATGATACAAATTAGGAAATTTTATTTTGTGTAATAAAAATGATGCCTCTTTAGTAAAATTAGTTAGTACAATTTTAGACATTTTTCATGACAAATTCTCAATACTGTGATGTTGAGAAAAAAGATTTTTTTTTATCTTTCATATTTCAATAGTATTACTTTAGTATTTACACTGCATTATGATTTTATTCAAAATTATGAATAAATTATTACAGTACATAAAATTATGTACTGTAATACAGTCATGAGAAATGTATGTTGTGAACAGTCACATGACTCACAACAACCAATAACATTTGACGTGATTGACAACAAACCCAGTGTGACTGGCCTTGAGCTTCGTGAATTAAATGTGAGCAAGTGTGAGTGAATGCTCAGAGCTCCGGTGAAGGAGAGGAGATGTTTCAGAGAATAACCACTTCAATTACACTCTGTTCTTTACTCCAAGCTGGTGCATGACTTCAGAGGACTTCAGACGAATGGTAATGTTTCTCTTTAAAGCTTGACAGCCTCCACAGTTCCTCAGCTGACAGGCGCTTTTATCCAAAGTGACATACAGTGTCTTCAAGGTTAGTTTATCATGATGTGAGTTCCCTGGGATTCAGACCTGTGATCTTGGAGCTGCTAATGTGTTAATCTACCAGCTCACCTACTCTGATGTGAAGTGCAGCTTGGACATCTGTGTTTTACAAAACATACAGGAATGATGACAGAATTTATATTTTTTGGATGATCTATTCCTTTAAATCTTGGGGGTAACAACTGCCTCCAAAGTTACTGTGATATCTAATATACGTATACGTATATTATTATCAAAATGTTCTTATTTTTATGGAATATTTTGATGTTTATTGTTTATTATTATTTTATTATTTACGTGCCCCTCATAATCTTTAATCAAAATCTGCAAATGTACTTCCCCTCTAGAACGGCAGACCTTCTCTGATGACATCACTCTGACGGTTTGGGCGGAGCCAGAGCTGTTAACTATATATTAACTATATGTTTAACTATTCCTAAACGCCTTCTTTTCAATAGCCAATCAATTCCCCAAAAAACCCCACACCCTCCATGTTTCCATTTCACTTTGAATTACCTCAGAACACTGAAGTGAGCTGCAACCTCCGGTTCATGCAGAATTTACCGCTCATCTTTTTTTATTTTCCAAAATTCAGATTTTTTTCATATTTATGCTCACAGTTCTCCTCGTTTTATTAATATCCTGATTAAGACTTTTTATTACTTGTATTTTCCTGCCACGGTTAAGTACCAGTACACAAAGACAAATGTACTTGGCAAGGTGATTCTGATTCTGTAGTATCTTCATAAGGTTCACCACTCCACTTTCACACTGACAGGAAGACTGAGCTAAAGCTTTTAGTTCTGTGCTGTTGCCTTTTGAAATGATTTGAATGTGTGGACTTAGAGAGAAGGACTGCAGCACAAACACACACACGCACACATGGCAAGCTTTTAGACGCAGCTGAACTCAAATCCAATTACAATGTTAACACAGTGAGACCTTGCAGCCGACACTGAAGCAGCTCTCGTTTACCTCCCCCAGCGTCTGCTGCAGACCCACACACACACACAAACACACACACACACACACGTTATAACCCCTGCAACACACTCTACACTAGTCCATTTCATGTGTGTAACACACTGCGAGTTGCATTTTCAGCGCATGTTTCTGATCTAATGATGCGCTTCTGTACAACAGCAGTTATATTGGGAGACTGCACATCTCAGTGATATAACATCTGTTTAAAGGTTTTGTTTGTATTGTAACTGCACACATAACCAATAATCCTGCATTTCTCTCAAATATGTGTTTTCCCAGCCCAGTTCTCTCCTATAGCTACACTGTCTTAACTGCCAGGCAAAGAATTAATTTGCTTTCTTTGTATTCAATGTTTTGGTATTTATTGCATTGACAATCATCAAAAAGAGTCACACAGCAGTCGGTGTGAAATTCTTGCATTAAGAGAGCAGCACATCTCATGCATATTAATGAAGTCTATAGGCTTGTGAGATTCATTATGTAATGAACTATAATTGTGTGAATTTTCTGTTGCTGCCTGCTAAGCCTTCAAAGGCATGTTTTAAAAAGAAAGAATTTATCTTGCACATTAATGGTGTTATTGTTGTCATATTTCACAACAACAACAAAAAAATGTTTTTGTTTTTATGACAGCCAATTTCCACAAATTTTGTTATGCAATGCAGAAAACAGGACTGTTTTTAATACTTTAGTACAGTAATAAAAATCATCATTGAGAATAATAATGTCAAAATGTCCAGATCCATTAGCGAAACAGTGTGTTTGATTATCATAAAAATACTACCATAATGCACAACAAATCTTTAAAGCATTAATTCTCTTTATGCATCTAAATGTCATTTTTTTATTTTGTCCTTTGATTTTGGGGTGAAATACGACTTTCACATGTTTTGTGAGATGAACTCATCTGTTCTTAGCTGTTAAAACTCCATGTATGAATGTCACTGGATGCCCAAATGCTTCGTCTTACAAAGAAGCAGCAATACATACAGCGTCTCTCTATGCTCCCATTGGTGGATAATGCCACCAATCAATCTTCAGTGATGGGCATTGATAGACTGATGATAACATTTGTTAGTAATGGAGGGAGAAAATGGCCTTCTCATGGCCATCCGCTCAGAATGGCCGCTCTCTGTCTCTGTCACTGGCTGGCACTCAAATGACAGAGGCATTATGGGAAATAACTTGTATGGAGACAAATGTGCTTGAAGTTGCACTGAGAGGAGCTGTGGGGAAATACCATCATTTTTAATGGCCGCTGCAGTGAGTGTTCGATAAAAAATTACAGATTAAAGCTCAAAAAAATCATCCAAGATCACTATACACAAAGAATTTTACAGCTAAAATGTATTGCTTACAAATGATGATGAAACAATTAAAGTTCTTTACCTTGACAGAATGACTAACTGGAGTTGGCTGCACTCGCCAAACTCATTTGTAGTTAATTGATATTCTCACCCGTTTAATCAACGACATTCATCATAATAATAAACTAGGCAGAGAATTACACAAACCCAGTGACCCTGGAACAATCCAACTTCTATTAGCTTCTTCAAAAAGCCCTTAGCTGCAGTGAAAGGGGAATTTTGTCTTTAATGATTAAATACCTTCAGCTGATTGGCTGTGGTTAGTGTTGGGTGGATTTTCGGTATGGAATAATGTACCATGCAAAAGTCACTGTTGAGTCTTTCAGAGTGCTTATCCCACAAAATCAGACAGCTTTTTATGTCACATGGCGCTCAAACAATCAGCTTACACGTATGTCACTGATAGTTCCTATTGGGCTAGGTTAGACCCTACTCTGAAGTAGGAACTATTTTAGTTCCTAACTAAAATCGTTCCTTTGCTTCTGCAGTGTAAATGTGCCAGAAAGCAGGTATGTCTGCCAATAGTTCTGGGAACTATGAAAATGTTCCTGCGGCACAAAACCTCCTAAAGACAACAGCTGTCTACTGTGACCAATCACAATACATTATTGTTTATGTAAAGTCGGGGACTGGCCAAATCTGAAATGATTTCTCACACAAAGCTATCAGTTCACACTGAGGCAATGATATAAGTCTATTCCAAAGTGTCCTCATTTGTCCATGTCTTACAAGAGCAAAAAATGAATAGCCACAGATATACCCCTCATACTATCCATTCTCTACTTACAGTATTCTGTCACTCTCTTCCTCTTCTGGTCAAATGAGAAAGTAAGATTTAGAGAAGAGCTGAGGAGTGTCACCAGGCTGCAGTGGAAGAGATTAATCTCTTTTTCCCTCCATCATCTTCAATCACCTCATCCAGATCTCCATTTATTCTTTCATCCACTGAGAGCAGGTGAAAGTCAAGCCAAGGACAGCTGGCCGCTCGGTGGAGGTGAGCAATCGTCGCATACGGCCACTGTGATTGGGCGGGGTGTGACCATAATAACCATTTGATCCTGACAGCAGGAGAAAAACAAACAGCGGAATGACTGAGAAATGAGAAGGATGAATATAAAAGATCAGGTTTAATTATCTAGCTCTTTTCTCCAAGGATAACATTCTGACCGAGTGTGTATAATTCCTCTTGTGCAAAGATGGTAATGATATAGATACAGAAAATAATTAAATACATCTACAGCATACAGTGAGGTTTATATATTCTGGATAGAACAGGACATGTCTGTATTTACACACATACACACACACACATATTGGGTTTTCATATTTAATGGGGACATTCCTTAGACATAATGGTTTTTATACTGTACAAACTGTGTATTCTATCCCCCTACACTAACCCTGCCCCTCAACCTAACCATCACTGAAAACCTTCTGCTCTTTTAGATTTTTGTTTTTTTAAAGTTTGTGTCCTTATGAGAACCAAAAAATGTACCCACAAGTTCAAAATTTAGCGGTGTTACAATATTTGCGGGGACATTTGGTCCCCATAATGTAGTGAATATCAGAACCACACTCACACACACAATTCAGCTAGGTGTTATTCAAATTATTCCGGATTCATGTGTGATGCTTTTGATTTTGACTAGCTATTGTAACAATTTCAGGCATGCTTGCATTGCCTCAGTGTTTCTTCAAGCAAAAAACAGTGAAAATCATTGCTGAAAACATGCTTTGATCATTTTAATTTGACTTTTACTGTATTTTACTTTTCTCAGAAGGCTGAAAAATATCAGGATGTTTTTGTATCACCCAGCTGTAATGCACACAGACTATTAGAAACAGAAGACCGACTTTGACCTTTAATCACAATGTCATGCTGTAAAGGATGATTATCTCTCTCTCTCTCTCTCTCTCTCTCTCTCTCTCTCTCTCTCACAAACACACACAGGGATGTGTGTTGTGTGAGGGATGTGTGTGTGTCGTTCTCGTCTTTAATCAGGGCGTCACACACTTGAGCTCAATTAATAAACCTCACTGCTGGAAATGTTCTTCAAAAATGAGATTTTTACAAACAGTATGAGGTGAAAATGGTGAACATGGAGAGCAAACCCGAGCACAGAGCCTCACGTGTCACAAAAGATAATCATTTGGTCATTTCTGCTTCACATTACGCTGAAGGAACAAGGAGAGCAGTGTCATTTATCAGAGGTGATAGTTTCTTTGATAAAGCCGCAGATTCTTCAAAACCACTATAGCTGTTTCCATCACATCCTGAGAGCACTGAGACATGCAGACGAATCCTCACAACCCAGAAAAGAGAGGCTAGTGTTATATCTCATTCAAGAGCCCTTCATGTTCTTGTTTACTGTTCAAGGTCACACAACCTGTCCATGTTGGCATCTGCATTTGAGTAGCTTCTATCAAGTCAAAAATGAAATTGGGCCAAAATACTGTTGCGTTTGATTGGATGCACAGCCTTTGACATCATCAACAGAAGATGTAGGAAGCATCTTCTCCACCATTTCACCATTTCTCCTTCAGGTCTGTTTATTTAGTAAACTTTGCATTATCTTATAGGTGCAGTACGCAATTTTAAAGTAAACGCAATTTTTCTACGCAACATCTACGCAATTCTACGCAATTTTTAAAATCGACAGCCAAACAAACACACCCCTCCAATCATTGCTCTGCCCTCAGAATAACAAACACGCTATGCAGTGCAGATAATGACTAACAGCTGGCACATACGCCCCCTGTTGCTGATTGGCTATGAGAGTGTTATGGTCTTTGTGGGGATCAGTCCGGCCCATTTAGTTTTTTCTCCAATTTACACAGCCAGGACTGTGTGCAAACACAGTATTTTTTTCAACACATTTCAACACAATTTTAAATATTAACAGTGCTTCTCAGAACCCAGCTAACAATTTTAAGTTGCAGGAACGTTTCACTAACATTTCCATTAGGTAACAAAAATGTTAACAATTATTAGTTGTTTTAAAAGTCCTAGAAACTTTTTTAAAAATTTTACATTTTTAGATGTTGTTTTAACGTTACTGCTTGGTTATAAAAACTTAATTTAAACATTTTTTAATTCTGTAAGGTTTTTAAAATGTTCCACTAACAACTTAAATAACGTTTTTGATATATCCAATATATAATGTTTGAAAAACATTCCCTGTTGTAAGATGGGAAATCTCTTACTGCACTTTAAAATTTGCCTGAACATATGGTTTGAAATGCATTTATCATTTGAATGCAGTATTGTTTTCCCTGCTGTCTATAAAACGCAGAACAGACCTGCAACCCATCATAGGTCATGACACACCAGCAGAAGCGTCGTGTTGAAACCTGTCTGCTGAAGAAATGTTGAGCGCATCCTTGCTGGTGTCGCTGTATATGTCTCAGTCTGATTCAACTTCAAAAAACACAAACAGAATGAATGCACAGTTCCAAAGCAACGTATGAGCAGAAACACAAACAAGCACAGCAACAGAGCATCACAAACATGCATTTCTGCATTAACAGCTGACACTATCGGACCTAAATTCTCTGTGACAGACAGTGTGGGGTGAACCGAACATCATGTCTGAATAAATAATGTCACAGGAAAAGCCCTAAGGATGCAGTTTGACTCATGAAGGCCAAAAATAACAGCGTATAGACACAGACTTTGAAGGCCCCAATCGTAAATGACAACAAATCTGTGGTGTTCAGACGACTCGCAGCTCACAGCCTGTTCAACATCGCTGCAAAAATCTCCAGTAAGTGCCCTGTCAATCCACATTAAGACATCTGAATGTTTCAGCAATGTAACGCAGCATACAAATCAGAATATTCACATCAAAACACGTCAGATATTAGCCACAAACACACACGCGCACACACAGGCACACACACACACAAATTCATTGGCTGGCTCTTAAAACAGATTTGGCACTCTCTCTGTGTGCCTGTGAGAGGGAGATAAAGGAGTATGTGATTGGCTATTTGTCAGAGTGTGTGTGTGTTTATTATTGCCAATTGGCGATTAATCACGGCGGGTGACAGGATCTAAGCAGGTAAATTCTGGCAAGTCTCCACTGGAACAAAAAACGTGGAGCGGTAAAGAAAATACAGACAGAAGAAAAGCAGACAGAGAGGCCAAACAACAAAGGAGTACCGGAAGCCTTTACAAGCAGATAGACAGAATGCCAGACAGGCTCCTCAATGCTATATGTACTGACTTGCTGTTTTAGGAAAGGTACCAGGGTTCATAAAATACCATGGTACATTCATTTGAGTATCACACTATATGTCAAAGTACCGTGGTTTTACCATCTGATATTGTACCATCATTAGACCACAGTTCAGACTGTTAAGACAAATACACAGATATTTTGATAGGGAGGCTGAACGCGTGCTTGTTTTAGAGGAAGCGTGGCTTTGGACAGCCCTCTGAAAGGAAGGCGGGATTTTGTGCTTTCAAAGCTATTGCTAACTTCTTCTAAATTGCCTACCCTACCTTTAATTAAACAGTTAAATGTAAAATATAAATAACACTGGATTTCTGAAGAGAATGTGAGTGATGCTAATAATACAAAAATCACAGAAACACAAAAAGTCTAATACTTATGTTATGATTTGTTTAAATCACTAAGAGTAACAGTAATACATCACATTGACATAACATTTATGCATTGACAGATGCTTTAATTCAAAGCAACTTAAAGGTAGATTTTTTTTATCAGTTTATGTGTGACTCAAACCCACGACTTTGGTGTTGCTATTGCCGCACCCCACCAGTTAAACTACAGAATCATAAAGTGACGCTTCCTTAGAAAACAGCGCTATTTAGCAAATAAATGTATACCAGATTCTCAAGCTTATATTCACAAGGCAAAAGCTGAAGGTCAGACTCAGACAAGCGATATGATGAGTGATTGAGTGTCTGTGGGCTCATTTCCATTAGCTTTGATCTTCTGCCTCTCACTGTAGCTGCTGGTTCAGCTCACAGCTGTCAGAGGTTCAGAGATACACATTCAGCTCCTGCCATCAGAAAACAGAGCGGCACAGATCACATGTACTGTAGGTGCCGCCTGCTCTGTGACTCAGACACGTTTCAATCTGTTCTAACTTTAGCAGTGACAAGCAAACGGGTGCGTTAGCTTTACTGCACTGTTTCCCTGAACATGAGCGATTCTGACACTGACTGTCACAAACACAGAGGCTCTGACCTTTCTCATACACTTCCAGAGGAACATTGGAACACATCATGATTCTCTGTTGAACAATCCCAAAAACAAGGTGCTTCACAATGTCATAGAAGAACCATTTTTGGGTGCATGGTTCTATAAAGAACCTTTAACTTCTGTAGAACCTTTCTGTTTCACAAAACGTTCTTTGTAGTGGAAAGGGGTTCTTCAGACTATAAAAAGGCAAAAATGGTTCTTTTAAAAACCTTTGACAAAATAGATCTTTGGGGAACCAAAAATGGTTCTTTTAAGAACCGTTTTTGTACTACAGTGCTAGCAGAGCTAAAGTAGAATCTGATTTGGGAACACACAAACTTATCAAATGTTTACCATGATTACACTGTAGTGTTGTGTATGTTTAGCCCCCTTTTTAGTCGCTTATTCTTAGTTATATATGACTTTTGTAGTCTTTGTAGTCTAGGTAATTTCATGTATGTAGCTCATGGTCCTGGAGGGACATTGTTTCACTATGCACAAGCTGCATATGGCTGAAATGACAATGAAGCTACTCTGAATTTCTGACTCCGAAAGTTACAGAAAAACAGATCTCTCAAATAAGTAAATATATATTTATTTAATTTACCTGAAACCTCTGGTGTGGCTGTCTTGGAGAAACATCTAACAAACTTCACAGAAGATAATTGAGACTCAACTTCACTGCTGTCCAGAAGAAACAATGAGAGTGTTACATAGATTTCATTTATGAAATTTCTTTCTCATAGATGCTACACACACATTCACTGCACAGGTTTTTCAGAGTCCCTGGTAATGTTTAGACAGAGCAGGCTGGTTAACTGGTTAATCCTGCAGCAGGTGTTTGATCAGAGCTCAGATACTGAAGGGATTTTACAGACACACAATCACTAGATGGCAAACAGAGAGGAAAAGAGATGCTTGATCTCTCTTCGGTCTGTTAAGACACAGACACACACAGAGAATCAATCACACAAACACACACATCACTTCCACATCACATGATGCTACGTCTGATGTCACTCCGGCAGCTGATGTCGCTTCCGCATGTCCAGTGATCTTTAGTGTGTGACTGCAGCTGTTAAAAAAACAGGTTCAAAAATACACAGCACAGAACAACTCGATGTCAAAAACAAATAGAATGAAAGAATTACGTGTCCATACACAGAGGTATATTATTTATAGACTTTTATCTTGGAAAAACAACATATTTCTCTCATAATCTTAACATAGGCCATGCTATCACAAGAAAACAAGTTACCTTGAGTTTTTCTTGAAGCATCTGATCAATAGGAATAAACATGGACAGAAAATCTAGATAATCTGGATTCTGATGTTGAAGAGTTAAAGAATTCTCACCCCATCAAACTGTAATGAATGAATATGATGATAATGAAGAAATATAGTGTTCAGCATTAGATGATTTTTAATTATTAAAGAACAGGACATTTTGTTCTGCTGTCTACTGTGAAGTCTCTGCTCAGGTGTCCAATAAAAAATAAAAATGTTCTGTTCACTAAGAGAGAACACTGAGAGGGAGAGAGAGAGAAAGAAAGATAGAATAAGAGACCATAAAAGAAAGATAGGGAGATTAATGGTTTTATTAAAAGGCTCATAAATGTTCAGGCAGTCTGGAGAGACTCTTTCATCTGTCGTTTTATGATGTTCATATTTGAAAATGGCAATACTGTCATTATCTGTGCAGGTACAGTATTAATGCAGGAAAAACTCAAACACACTCAGATCTGTTAAACACTCATCTCATTAGAATGTGATGAGTTGTGTCTCTCTCTCTGCTTCAGCCTCCCTCACATACCGCACTGGATACTGTATCATAAAATGCAACATCAAAGCTCCTATCCATAACTTTTGGCTCTCTGTCCCCATCTCCGTTTGAAACATAAATTGCAAGTTGCTTGCAGGAATTAATTTCTTACTGTGGATGACAAGTTTACATTCTACACAACTGCTATAAGAACAAGCTACAAGCACTCCAACATTTCTGCACCCACACACGCAGATTAGTAGCTGGGTCTTCTTTCTGCTTACAGATGTGACATAACCACAAGTCAGACTGATGTTTCCCAAGAAATCTGACCTGACAGTTCAACACATACATTATTATACTGCACATTGGGGAAAAATAGACCATTTTGAACACTGATCATGTATTTGCTCAATAACTTAATGTCATAATGTTTTTTGTTTAAAAATGACTTTAGGTGTAAACATGACTAATGCAGCATAATGCTGTTTGATGACTTGCTTTACATACAATACTGTTTTAAGGGCAGTATGCAGTTTACTGCACAGGATTCATGCTAGAATTACATTCTCTCCAGCACACACTCTTTTGAGAAACGCTGGATTGAAAATGTCCTTTTAGCCACTGCTGACTGTTGATTGCTGATAATTACGCCTATTTGAAAGCAGCATTTTCGCACAGAACAGAAGTGAAGCGCTTTTGTGGCCTGTCATTGCAGAGTCGTGTTGATATAACAGTCTTTCATGCAGCTGCTGTTTGTTTCGCGAGCAGTTCAACGTCTGCAGAACAAGCTACAATCTTGTGTGAAAAAATGCGCTTTTGTCTCGGCTGGGAACGAGCTTGCGGCTGTTGCATCTGCTATTGTTATACAACAGCTGTGTTGTTTAGTTGCACTCAGTTGGGTCAGCATGCTGATGGTGTTCTAATGCGACGCATGCGGTTGGTTCATAAGGATTCTGAGCACAGAGCTGCAGGAGGTTGTGATGAATGTGCAGAAATATGCGAGCAGATGGTTTATATGAACCAACGTAATGAACCAGTGCAGAATTCACAGAGGCCAATGATTTTGACCCCATCCAAAATGGCACATTTGATGGGGGTGGCTAACGTTACAAACATTGGCTAATTGTTAACCTAACACTACAGCGCATTTCATATGACTGTTGGTCAGTCTCTTTTCCTTTTAGGTAAAATATCACAATACTTTATGATATAGATTTTCTCTTGAAATAGAGTTTTCCTCCATTACTGTTGACTTTTACCCAACAGTCCATGTATCATTCATTATGACCCACCTTGCGGTGTGTGTATATGTATATATACATACACACACACATAAATATATATATATATATATATATATATATATATATATTTGTATGTGTGTGGTATTTGAGTGAGGTGTCACTGTATATTTCACAGTATAAGACAGTCATGTACATTTGAAGATCAGAATCGGCCCGGTTTTACATCCCCCTCAGGTCATGTTCAACACCTCTCTCTCTTTTCCTGCTGTCTGTTTAATTTAATAAATTATTCTCCAATGATATTTATTGATTGTCTTACATTGAAACGACCTCTCCTGCGCCTGCAGCTGAGATGTCAGTGTAGCACTAAACGATTTCCAGGTGCTGAGAGCAGCTCTGTCTGCTGTGAGCTCTGGGCAAACGACTGTCTCATAGAGTCTCTGAGAGCCACAGATAGATTACAGTCAGTTTCGCTCCACTGCACCTCATTCAGTTTAAAGACATCAGCTGTCACTCTCTGCCGGCCAACATAGACACACACACACACACACACCTGTAAAACACACACACCTATACAACACAAACACACACCTGTAAAACACATACACACACACCTGTACAACACATACACACATACCTGTAAAACACTCACACGCACACCTATACAACACACATACCTGTAAAACACACCTGCACAGTTTACACTATAATTTAAAGTAATAAACTTTATCACTTGAATGATTCACACAAAATAATAATAGCAGCACATAAATATTAATAAATCCATCGAAGTGAAAAATCACAAATGAGATCTTTAAATATCTTAGGTGTTTCTCCAAGACAACAAGCAAATAAACATCAGAGATCTCAATATGAACTCAAACATTTCTCATTACTTTTTTCCAGACTACACACTAATTTTTTTATCCTTATACTCTTAATCTACAACTTACAGTGTGTCAACAATTTTCTTATTTGTGTCTATTTTCTATTTCTCCTAATGAATATGAGAAGAACTGTGATACGGTTATGCATGACATCAATATAGAAGCTATCAAAATAGATGACAAAATGGGTTACCTTAAAGTGAAGGTACCTAATTACTATTATAAGTCATGTATCCATACAAAACATGTATCCTCACCGAAATATTAATAAAACAACAAACTTAAAATTTGTCATATACAATTTCATTGTTTTTCTTTTCTAAGATAAATCTGAATGTGACAAGTGCCTTTACTGTGAATCTTCTATCCCCTGAAAACACAAACTTTACAGTGAAATTCAAGGACGCTTAGCGCAAAGAGACACACACACAACACAAACCTCAGCATCACCACACCCATACAGACTCCATCTGACTGACAGCTGGTGGAGATAGTTTCAATCGTTCAGCTCATCAATATCGTGCGACTGACTGTGCCGCGTGAAATGAGCTATTGATTACAGACACAGAGGATATAAAAGCCTCAATGAGTACCAAGAAAGAAAGACAACCAGAAGAATGAGAGAAACGGAAGGGTTAGACTAAAACGCTGACAACAGCATCTACAAACAGCTGGAGTGTGTCTGTTGTTGCCTCGGGCTGAATCATCTTCCAGATGAGAGATGAGATGTCCTCCTGTCAGGAACATGTCCGGCTTTTGTTTTACCTCAACACACAAACAAACAAGACATCATATTTTCTGCATTCTGACACTGTTTCAAGCACATTTCCTTACACATTCACATGACTCTGTAACGCTATACTTATATTATTTAATATAATGAGCTACACCTGTCTGAAGCACCGGTCATAAAGAAGTGTTTATATATTATTAAAACAAAGCAAACATTCAGGAAAGAAAAACGTACGTAAAGGATAATGTTCGATGTTTAACTGTTATTCTGAGCATTGGGATCGCTAGTTGAGGGCTTAATGAACTCATTTTCATAAAACCTCAAATTAGACCAAAATTGACATCTTTGACTTGTTTTGCCTGTAGCTCGTAATTAGCCCATGCTGATTCTGACTCATTTTGCCAGAACAAGTCACATATTATTATCACCACTGTAATGTAAAAAATGTGAAAATTTCTCATATTTTCAAAAACCTTTTTCAATTCAAATAAAAGTTTGTCTAGCTGTGATTCATCTCAGATCTAGTTGTTTGGGTTCAAGGCCTAGAACTTTTCATTGAATGTTTTTTAATGCCTATGAAGAAAATAAATGAGGAAGAGTTCCAGAAGCAGGAAAACTGGGTCACCGTTCTGCTCTATAACCACCTGAAATGATTAGAGAATCAGCAATGATTTACAGTCCAAACGTGGGTGTCCGTGGCCCGCCTGACACTTCTGCAGTCCTAAGTCTCTCACCGCAGTAAGCAAACCTCCACCAACGCCCCTAAAACAGGAGCCAGGCTGAGGTACAAGCCGTAAAAATCGCACATATTGACGGAGCAATTTGCTGAGAGATTGTCGAGCAGTCTCGGGAGGCTGTTGTGTATTAATGACCGTCTCTTCATCTGCGGCTGCAGTGCGTGCACCATCAGAACACTGTCAGGATGGTTAATGCTTCTAATTGATTGGATGAGAGGAGTCTCGAGCTCTCGTGCTCTGCATCTAACGCAAAGCCACTCCGATTCCCCCATGAACTTAATATGCACACCAGCGACTCCAGAGAGAATTAGCCAGCCGACAAGGTCGGGGAGAGTAGATCAGCCTGCCAAAAATCCACACACACACACACACACACACACACACACACACATCAAAGGGCACTTTGAAGGGACAAAGACATGAATTGAACTGAGACTGGGTCTGATTCTAGCGAGCTAATTCAGAAGTGAAATGTGACAAATGCTTGACACTTGATGAGGAAAACACAAAAGGAGATCCATCCATTCATTCATTCATCCATCTATCCATCCATCCATCCATCCATCTATAAAACCTTAATCTCCAAGAGCCACCTGAAATCTGTTAGGCCTTTAAATTTACCCTGAAATAACATTTTACATAGATTTTTTTTAATTAAAAATTACACTTACTGCAATTATCGTTATTTCTTTACATTGTGATGCATTTGAATTCTACCGTCGTACCTTCAAATAAAACGCAATAAAATAAAACATTCGTAGAAAACGCAATTCTGCATCCTAACCCTGCAGCGCATGCTGTAAGCCTTGTACCCAAGTATTGCAAAAATAGCCTTACAAAACACAAACAATCACATAAATATCACATTGAGAGATTCACACAGCGATTTAGAGCAGCAAATTACGATTGAAAATAATCAGGACTGATGCTCTAAAACCTCCCTCTGGTCTCACCGTGAGTCTGCATGACTATAATGAACATATTCTCTATAACCATGAGTGTCTATATAACACCTGTGTCTCTTAGAGCGAAAGACGAGCAGAACAAATATGTGCAAAATGAAGCAATAAAGGCAGACCAGAGGATGTGCGTCCAAGAAAGGCTGTTCTCTAGACAGAAATGAAAGCAGGAAATGAGGGATATCAGAAAAACAATGTAGCTTTACATGCATCCTTATGTTGTGATGAGAGTCAAACTGTAAATGACAAATGCCTGCGTGTTTATTTTAAAGCAGGGTTGCATGTTGGAATTAAACTGCCTGTAAAGTCAAGATGCACCTGTTTAACATTCTTTGTATCAATAATATTCTTTGCACACAGGGGCCAGAGAGCTGATGGCGAGGTGACTGACAATGTAATCTTTGATTTCAAGCAAATCCACTGACAGAAACATGACAAGCCTCCCACAGGTCCAGATGCAATTTAAAATCTGCCAACCAAAGTCAAACAGTGAGGAGTCCACTTCAAAATGTTTAGGGCCCTGATTTCCCCACTTATTGTGTGTGAGTGTGTGTGTGTGGCTGCTGTAGACACATTGGTAAAACACTCACGTCGTCCACTCGTTCAACCACATGTAGTGGATGCTGAAGATTTCTCCAACCATGCTGTGAACTTTCAAACACCCAGAAGACTGTTTCATCAGACACTCCTGTTGTTCTTTCATATTTGTGCTGTCTGTCTGGCTGTTTCTGCGCTGGACATTATTATTGCTCCATCTCGGGGGAATTGTCTTTTCAGATGCTAGTGCATACCCAGCTAACAGAGAGCGTTCTCAGAACATTTGCTAACATTCTCAAAAACGTTCTTGCAGTAATGTTAGTAGAACTTTTTTGCCATTATATATCATATCAAAAATGTTATTCTTAAGTTGTTATTAAAACGTTTTAAAAACTTTACAGAATTTAAACTATAGAATTTAAGAATTTAAACAGCTTGTAAACTATATTTTTCATGTCCAGGTACTGTAATGGTGCAGAATTTGTGAATTGCTTTTACAGCAGTTGTTTACAGTTTAAATTTATCCATGTTTAGAAATGAACTTTGCAAGTACCCTGCAATTTCATGTTTCAAACAGAGATGACAGTAGAGAGACAAAAGTGACAAATTGCGGCTTTAAGAACGTGACAGAGGCACACACTGCATTCTCAGTGTGGACACAGAGGCACTAAAGCAGACATGAGCGTAACCTAAATCTTCATGGTCAGTTTGTCTTCAGAGACAAAGAGAATCTCACAGAGTAAAATAATAAATCATAATCACAGTCTTTCGAATGTGTGATACATTGTTCTTTGTTATAATGTGGTTCTCATTAAGAACATTTATTTATAGTTTTGTCATTTTTTTGATGGTCCTGACAGCTGTTTCCTGTGAAACTTCGCTCATGATTTTATGGAGTGACACTGGTAAAATCCTGAGCCTGGTGAGGGTGTGTGAATCTGGAACAGACTGGAGGATGTCATTCCTAAATCAGCAGGGGGAGAATTTCAGACTCCGTTAAATTAATTCTTGACTCGCTGTTTAATGGATGTGTTTGTGTGTGTGTGTGTAATGCGTACCCACTCGCTTTTCATTCATCTCACAACCCACACACAAACAACTGACAGCCCACACACACAGGCCCTGTTCCAAAAACATAGGATTCTCTCTCACTTCATACTGCCAACATGGGTAGCTGCCTCCCAACGGAGCTCATGTTGTTTTTAAAGGTAACTTCTTTTACTTGGCTTGTTGTTTTAAAAATGCAGCACTCGTGGCATTAGAAGCGTCTCATCTGTCATATAAAACCGACAATTAAAAATGTGCAAGAACACGTGTCTGAATGGACCCTAAGGAAGCACTCTACTGTAACCGAACATCATAAGAGACTCATTTGGACCCCTCTAAATAGGGAGCAACATGCATCGCACAGTTAGTGCTGCTTGTGTGACGCTCACAAGAGACTCACAACTAAGTCCAACAGAATCTGACATTAGCATGTTTCTACACTACCAAACATAAAAATAAACAGACAACACCGAATTATTTGTGAGTTGACAGTCACTCCAGAGTGAATCTCACACATCTGATAACTGACAACTTCTGATAATGTCTATTGTGTTTATACAAAACTAGTTACGAACAATATAACCAAACCCACACTCTAACCCTAACAGATAACTTTCTGCATTTTTACAGTTAAAACAACATAATTTACGATATTTTATAGAGATTTTACAAATGAGGACATCCTCAAAGGTTTTGCTCAGATTTTTCAGGTTTTGCTGACCTCTGGGTACAAATTTGTCCTCAATTTGTCCCCACCCCAAACACACACACATACCAAATGACACAATCTCACTCATTCTGTATCTCTTACTTAGTCCCTTTACAAAGTACTCTCACAGCACAATGGTAACATGGTAAGACCATCGTACTGAGCAAATTTTACTGAAACCTGTTAAGGACATCCCCATATCACCCCAAAATCAGAAGACAAAGTCAATTATATTTTGCTTGTGAAAATTTGAGGACCATTAAAATTGTTTTGCATTGTGACATTATTTTTACTTTGTTGAGTAAAACTTTGTTGAACTTTGTTGAAATACGTCCTTGACAAATTCTCTGAAATGACACACATTTCTCTCCCCTTTGCAGTCAATTTTAATGGCGTTTCTTCAGCTAAAACTCCATTAAAATTGAGTTTGGCTTTAAACTTTGACCTAAATCATCAACCAACAAATGAAATATGAATCTGAGCTTGAAGATAGTGTCACTGTGGCAAACACGTCTGTTTATTAATACTCCAGATAAATGTGCCTTCATTGAAGCAGGAAACAACAGACCCCATCACATCAGCTTATATGGAAACTATAAGTGTCTGATTTTTTTTGTCATTATATATTTATTGATTCTATGTGTATAAAGAACCGTTGGGACTTGAGATCGATGTAATGATACATTTGACCAAATTTATGAGCAGTAGCAACATTTTTATGTGTGGCATAAAAAAATTAACATTTTACTGCTAAGCAAAAAGAACAATTGATAATGATTTCAAGAGCTGGTGAAAGTGGGCATGTCTTACCAGAATAAGTCAGAGCTGAATGTGAGTCTGCAGTGGATTGTGGGGGACTTGCTCTCCTCCTGAAACATCAGCACACACTTACTGATCTGCATGTGGAGGCTAAAAGTCAGAATGTCAGATGTTAGCCATAAGTTGGTGTTTTTTAAAAAAGGCAGAATTATTATACTGAGATAAATTAGGCTGTATTTCTGTTGCCTACATTCGGAGCCAATGTCAGGAGTGTGCCTCTATTACAATGCTGCCCTGAAACAGATTTGATATTGACTAAAATACATGATAAAGTACACGCTATGTTGGTACTGTAAATGATCAATTATATAAATCAATTACAGAGGACTTCCTTCTCAAACTGATGTACATTTCCAAAAGATCTATTCATCATCTTACATTATATGCGTGTGTTTGTCAGTCCCAGTCGAACCTAACATGACACATACACAGTCTGCGAGCTCTCAGAACTCAGTTTATAAAGGCCACTGCTGGGGGATGTTGCCATGGTTACATTGATGTACTGTATTTGTGAAGTTGAAACACTTCGATGAAAATTTAAACAGAGAAAACTCAGTGAACTTTTCTTTTCTGAATCAACTCGGGGGAACGTGTGAAGCTAACGGAGCGTATTTGTACACCACTGTTCCCTATTCTGACTGTCAGAATTTGTATGCATGTACATGTGGAAAAACATAGTTTGCTACTGCTAGGGTGTGTTCACGGCGGCAGGCAGATATTCTTGAATGCCTGCCTGAGGGGCTGACATAAGCATATAAACTATTACTATTATTATTAAACATAATCGTATATAGATTTTTAATATATGTTATATTTTTTAAGGCCCAGGCAAAAGTCGCCTCCGCACTGCTAAGGTGTCGTGGGTGGCTGCTTTTCTAACATGTGGCTATGTGCATTTCTATGCAGTGTCTACGCTGTTTTGGGTCTGTTTAATACCCCTCCCCCCTTTTACTGTATGTCAAAAGGATTAATTTAATAGTTTTATCATGAACAAGATGAAAATCCTTGAAATATACCACATTTCTCCTCAACATGCTGCATGTGTGGAGATCATTCCTGTCTGTATCACAGAGGCTGTATCACAGGACGAGAGACACTGATGCTTAAAACTGCAGTTCAGGCATTTATTTTAATCACACTAAATATGAGCAATAGAAACACTGATGCTTGCAAAAGCATCACATTAATTCCTCAATGTTTCTAACATACACATGAGGAATATATTAGTAAGCTATGAAAATACACTGACATTAACGATAAATCGCTTGTTTTATTGAATAAAGTATGAATGTGTAAAAATATAAACCTGTATCAGATTATATTTAAAATAATGTAAAAAAAATTATCAGTAAAATCTTTGATAAATCTGACTTTGAGAAGCTAATCTTTAAAGAAGCAAAGCATATGACAAACATGTTTCATGTTAGGTTTCAAGTGATGATAAAGCAATAGCTATAAATACAGCTACAATATTGCAACTTTGTGTCTTCATACATCCACTAAAAATCATCTTGACATCAGTTGTTAAAGTCAGAAAAGCTTGTGAGAGAAGCTCTAGCAGCATTTGTCTGAGATTATATTATGTAACATATAGACATTTTCTTTTTCAGACAACATTATGCGTGATTTAAGTGTCCAAATACTAAGTGATTAATAATCTGGGGGCCACTATAATATAATGTTCCCATTTTCCCGAAACATCCTAAACTCCATATCCTGCATGTTCCTAAACTTTTCCATGACATTGCCACAGAGCAAGGTGCTTCACACTCCATCTGCACAATTCTGTATTCTGGCAGAAGTCTTGACTTCCCACCAAGCTCGTTTATGGAGAACAGAGTGTGTAATTTCTCACAGTGAGCAAAGCTTGACAATAGCAGCACAGACTCACTGTCGCTTCAGTTACACAGCGTATATACAGCACGGAGATGCCCAGGGCGACGTTAGCCCACTTTCTTACCCTCTACTAAACACTCGCAGGGGGTTCAAAGCCCTCAAACACCTTCCAGACTCAAAGTTAATTTGTCCAGCTTCAGGTCACTGTATCTCTGTGACCATGACCGACTTCTCAGGTGTAGAGAAGAGACAGACCCATCTGCTGTGTCTTGGCACAAAAACAGATTTGAAACAGAGAGTTCCAGTTGAATAGTTGAGCTGTAAGACGGGTCTGCATCATCAGTAGCAGTAATATGACTGTGGCTGGGTCATTCTTAAGAAACTAGGCTATTACTGCTAGAAAATTATAAGAAATGTATCATGAACAGTATAAAATAGTAACTTGCTGTTTTGTACTGTGATTTACCAGCACACCCAATACAGTCATTGTTTGCTTTGAGCCCAGATCAATAGCTTCTGTTAAAAATGTATCACTATGGGTTTTTTGACATATAACAGTGTTGAACTATTGAGCATGACGAGGTCAATATAATGACATTCTGATACAGACTGAAGGAAACGGTTATATCAGTTTAAATTATGATCAAAGTCATCAAAGTCATCAATATGATGTCAGAAATATCACAACATAAGTATTTTAAAGTAGGAAATATCACAGCATAACAGTGTTGAAATAACAGTGTAGTACCAACGAAAGCATGATGTTTCTATTTCAATTAAAAATGTGTTTTAACTAATTAATTAATCTGGTAATCTGGTATTTGAAAATCAAGTTTGCTTTGCATTGGACACTAAACAGCGATGAGTTGAGTATCCTGCGGTATAACACTGTGGCTTGAGCTGCTGAATGGAGTGAGTATTAACATCAGACAGTAAAAGCAGCAAACTGACGGACAGAACACGATCTGTGCTGGAGCTCACAGTAAATGTCATTTCCACTTCTGTGAAATCTGAAATACAGCCTGTGTGAGTGTGTGTTTAATGAGAACAGACAGCTGAAAGGTCTGTGTCCTCTGCAGTGAGACACGCTCAGACTGTCTCACCTCCTCATCACAGTCAAATCAGCCGTGAAGGAGAGCGAGAAAGAGAGAGAGATAAAGAGACTAACAGACAGAGAGTAGACAAAGAGAGAGAGACTAAACTGCAGGTTTAATGCACAGATCATAATGCAACCATTTCCACAAGAAGGACTAACACAACACCAGTGTTTATAATATCAGACACATAAAAACACATGAGCCCTATAAAAATGAATCCCTGCATTGTTACATTCAAACAGAAATCTTATTTGACTTTTAAGGTCATCCTCTATATCTCCAGTAATGTTTGATTATTTGTTATGGATATTTCAATTACAGTGGAAAACATGACATTAAAAAGATCTCACAGTGAAATTTAGGTCAGGTTTGTTGTTCTGTGGATTTTGTGCTTCCATATCGCCTATCAGTCCTTTCCTTTAAATACAATTCAAATGTTTACAGGATTACAGCGCCATCTGCTGACGATCTCTGAGCAATTGCCCTGCACAATTACACAGAGAGAAAGGGGGAAGGAATACACGTTTCCACCAAATTCACAAAGCAAATTGACCTTTATGCTTTTGAATTTTTTGCAATTTCTGTATTTTTTAATTATGAAATTTCACAATGCAAATCATCCAAGAAATTCTACATGCAGGCTTTGATTTGGGGGTAAATATAATAATGACCTGAGACAGCATAGCACAATAGCAAATGCAGTAATGTTTTTGTCCTAATAACTTCAATATGTTTCAGATGTTGATTTTGTTGTAATGTAATACAAAGACATTCGAGTGTCGGCCTTCAGCTCGGACATGAATCATGTTTCATCACTGGGATTATCAGCGTCCTGCAACACTTTCAGACATATTTGTTTTTTCATTCTGCTGCACCTGTGTGTGGCTGTCAAAAGCATGCATGTGTGTATGTGTGTGTGTGTGTGTGTGTGTGTCAGCGTTCTCACACTGGCGTCCTCGGCGGACGTTCGTCCTCAGCTCTTCTGCTCACCTTCATGCAGGTAAGCCTCAATTTTACAGGTGATGTCCAACAGCAGGATGTGCAGTTTATTGTGCTCGTCTAATGTGTGTTTGACTCTCTCTGCCTTCTAAACACACCACTGCTATTTCATGACTGTTATTATTAGAACACCGTACAAAATTCACATGATGGTCAGAAAATAGAAAAGTTAAAAAAGTGTAATCAATTAATTTGCCTCTGATGTGATTTAACTCTTTAACTCAAGTTTTGACCATTTTGTGTCCATGACTTTTTCCAAACGTTTGTAACTGGAGATTGCACTTGTAACTGGAGTAATCAATTTCTTATTACCTTTTTAATAACTTCTTAAGATTGTATTATTCTGTTAATTGTAAATTGTCCAAGACTGTTCAAGGCATGGAAATCAGTCCTTTGCATTTATTTGACCATTAACTGTGGTGTTGTTTCGAAGCATGTCAAATGAGACATTTCTAAAGCTGTGAACTGAACTGTGGAAGGTCTAAACACACCTGAATTTCTGCAACTTATAATCTCTCAGTAACCTACGTCTCTCCGTCAGGTGAGCTATGGATGAAAGCACATTTGAGACATTTGAAGAAGAGCTTGGTCAACCACTGCGAGAAGTTACAAAACCTCTGAAACCAGCACGTACAGGAAGCAGAGCAGGTTTCAGATATGGAACGAGAACAAAACAACTTACTAAATCAACTTACAAACACGATTCTATTTTGAATTTCTACACAAAACATAAATACAAGCCGCAAGGGTGGAGATGTCTTTGAAACAAAGCTTTCTCTCGGCTAAATTCAGATCAGTGCTGGAGGCATCAGGAGTATTTGTGGTGTAAAAGTCAACAGGGATTCTAATAATACATCAGAATGGCCTTGACTAACATGAGCAATATGACACCAACATCCTTCAGACAAATAGACAACAGTGTTCTGCTACACTGTCTGTCTAACGTTTGTGTAATGTTTGTCTAACAGCTTGTTACAGTTATGGTAAAAAAGGGCAGATCTGGTTGTCGGAAATATAGTGTTATGTTAAATAATATATGTTAAACATATGTTAAATAATACATAAATATAAAAATATACTGAGAACATTTCAAGAATTATGGGATGGAGCATGTATTTCTTATATATATTTGAATATATATATATATATATTTGATTATATGCCTGCATACAGCTACAGTCCAATCATCTATAGGGCAACAAACACTACAACACTATTAAATAAAAATAAACACTAAAATAAAATACTATTAACTAAACTACATAAACGGTGACACATTTCTTTCATCTATTGTTGTCATAGAGATGTATGCTCAGAGGAGGGGACGAGAGGTGAGTGTTAACACACTACAAACGGCTCATGTATTAAAACATTCATTTAAAGCTGTTTAACATTCATCTGATGAACAGTCTGTGTTCACCAGGAAGCTCCAGCCGTTCAACAGGTGCCGAAGATGATGCCACGGGAATATCCGGCCTCCGCTGCAAGTATGTCACCCTGCTCAAGTATAAACCCTAACAATTTCAGATTGTAAGAATGTTTCCATTAAGTTAAACAAAAACGTTAAACATTTTATTTTGAAAGTTCTAGGAACGTTCAAAATGTACAGTTTTTAGACATATTCAAACATTTTTTAATTCTGTAACATTTAAAATATTCCTCTCACTACTTAAGAATGACATTTTGGATATATGATATATAATATTTAAAAAATGTAAGAACTATTTTGACAACTTTCAGAGAACATTATGAACTCTGACACTAGAACTTTTAGCCAACGTTATGAGAACTTTCCCAGTTAGCTGGGAAACTCATTCCTGCTTTAATGCTTTATCTTCAGCTCTGTTCATAATTTAGTAGACAAATGTAGGTCTAATATTTGCTCTGTCTGATATTGATGTTGTATTTTAATACATTTAATTCTAAAAATCATCTCTGTTTTTTCTGTCCATCTCTTCAGCATCACTACGTAAAGCTCTTTCCATCCAGAATCTGGCCCAGATTGAGACACCGTGGGAGGGCGTGACCTTGAACAGATGTCTAATCATTGCCATAACCATCCTGGTGCTCAGCTCTGGTTTACAGAGAATCAATGGTAAGTCTGCTAATGTTTGTTATACCATTTCAACATTATCATTAAGAGCTCCAGACGCTCTAAAGACAAAACAAACTCTGAAAGTCAAATGAAAATCACAGAATGTTCTCATTTCTCAGAGGCCCTCAGGGGCCGTAAGGGTGTCAGTGAGGAGCTCCCAGTTCTGAGTGAGAGACACTCTCTCATCAGGAGGGGAAAATTACCACCACATGAGGTGAGAGCAATAGATGCAGTTCCTCATTCTATCTGTATAAAAGAAACAGGTCACCCAAAAGTGGAATAAAAAACCCAGATGACTAACTTTCTTATATGGGACACAAAAGGCAAGATTTGAGTTCTGTACTGATCACTCTTCAGTGCAATTACAATGAATGAAGAACAGCATTGTGAATCCAACAGCACCATTAGAGTTCGGATAACATTTGAAGGAACATGTTAGGTCTGTGAGACCTCCAGGGTGCTGCTATCTGCTGTAAACTGATCTTTGAGTCAGTGGGTCAAACTCAAGAACTATGTCAGTCCAATTTGTGACAGAAATTCAAGTAAAGTCAATTTTTTAAGTAAATAAAAAATAAAGAAAAGAGAGAGATCTTACAGATCTTGGCTAGTAAATATAGCATATATATAGCAAATATAAATGCAGTTTTTCAATAGCCAATGCTGATGTTGACTGTATACAATTAACAATAACATGGGATAAACAGAGTTGCCATAATAAAATTAATAGCAGTTTTATACTTCGGATCTTAATCTCAAAATCTTTCAGCATTTGATATCATTGTGTTTCACAGCTACTAGAAGTAAACATTGAATGACCAATAGAGTCAGATGCCCAGTTACTGTGTTCTGTGACAAATAAATGTCTTAAATAAGGAAGCATCCAATAATAGAACTTTATAAGAATTACACAGGCACACTAAGAAAATAATGTACATTCAAATCTTGTTTTTATGATGACCTACAGATTTTTCTTTTTTTTCTAAATTTCACTTAAAAAATACACTAAACTGGACAAATTCATAAAACACATTAATAATCGATTACCTCTGAATTTATGCTCATAGCCCGAGACTTCCTTATGGGACACGTTATTCTGGTGGGTTGATGATGAAGATGATGATGATGATGATGAAGATTCTGGCAAAGGTAAATCCAAGAGGACCATTCAGAAAAGAGTTTCCAGGGGCTTCAGGCATCGGACCCTTCAAGACCCGAGGCTCCTGAAGAAGACAGAGACAACATTCACTGAACGCAGAAAAGGAAGACAAGAGACAGATGAGATTAAAGAAAGAATGAAGAGAAAGAAAGAGATAGAGATTAATGTCAAAGAGAAGTTAGAGGAAGAGGAAGAGGAAGAGATGGAGAAATCAAAAAAGAAAGCAGTGAAAGAGAGCAAACAAAAGTCCACCATGAAACTGCGAGAAGGTCTGTAAAGAATGAGAAATCTCATAATGAATCTCATATTTCACCCTTAAAATCAATAGAAATAAGAAATTATATTTTGCATAAATAAATCCTATTTTATATTTATCTATTTTATCTCATTACTAAAAGTCTTATTCTCAATACTGTAATACAGTAAGGCAAGTTAATCTATAAAGACAAAATAATTTTATATAAATCCAGTTCAACAAATTATTCATGTTGTAGTATAAATTTACAAAGTACCAACAGTTGTACTTCATTATTTTAATGTATAATTTTCGCAGGAATAAGACTTTTTGCACCACAGATGTTACTGGTAAATTCCTAATTATCAAGAAAATGTTACAATGTAAACACTAACGCAAAATATAATTTCTTGACTAGCTCAAGTCATACAATGATGTGCTTGGCCGTTTTTTTTGCTGTTACTGGTAACTTTAAGATACTTGGTAATCAGCAGGACTTAGAAATCAGCTCAGATTTTTAGCACCTTTCAAAGTTTTTGTGAAGGATTACAAGTTATAGAAGTGAGAATTTCAATATTGAAGTATTTCAATTTTCTTTTGAAAAAGCTTAAAAAGTAAAGTTGTATTGTGCAAAAAAATCTTTCAAATTCATGTGAAAACTTTTTTCATGTGAGTCCTTAATGAAGTTACTTATACTGACTATTTGTTATATAACTTCTCTTTGTTCTGCTATACTGTTTAAGTGTTTTTGCAATGAAAAGATAAACAGGTTGAAGATTTTTAAATTCCATTTAAATTCAACACTAAATTAGTAAAACAAAGCAGAAGACTGCTACAGCTGCTGTACACTCTCAAAAAACAAAACAGTTCACATACAAATTGCAAAACTTTCTCTGGTTTGTGTGTGTCAGGTTAGCAATCATGTGGCTTTAAGAGCAATGACCAGAGAAACTATTAGCCAATCAGTATTTAAACCCAATTTTACTATATGAAAAAGATAACTATGAACATTCTAGATCTTCTGGTGTTACACAGATAAAAATACTGTGTTGGAAACTCAAGGGCGAATGTGAGGCTGATGTGAGGCTGAACAAACCTGAGGGCAGAACCTGAGCATTCATTACCATTTACAAACAGAGGTGCAACAATTAATCACGTTTTAAAAATTAAACTTTTAATAGTAAAAAAACATAAAGGTCACCTTTTACTACACAACATTGTTTAATAAGGCTGGTTTGGCCTCACAGGAACAATGAGATTCAGATCTTTAAAACTCACTTTGTCTTATGAAGTTTCAGGAAAAACTCAAAGCACTCAAATCTCTGTGATGCTACACATGAGAACATGTTTTGATACAGCCATTTAAAGATGTATTTGTTTAGGGTATCCATTTACAGCATTATCGAATCAAAACATATTCTTAAAAATGCTGCTTTACAAATGTGTTCTTGGGCATCTAGAAACAATAAAACTAAGAAATCTTTTGAGGAAAAAAAAAATCCAGGATGTTCAGTTATTGGGTGGAGGGGGCATTCCGGTTTGCCCGTCAGCTGGGAGTGGGGGCCTCAGGTGGGGTGGTACAGGAGCCCCTGGGGGCAAAGGGGGCATTCCTGGTATGCCTCCAGGTGGAGGTGGTGGCATGGAATCACTGGGTGGGCGTGGCCCCAGTCCAGTAATGAACGATGGTGGATGCTTAACGCCAGACACTGCTTGCCCAGGTGGAGCAGGAAGAGCTTTCTCCATCTTAAAGTGAAACTGCAGAAAAAACTACAGGAGACAGATTGGGTGTTTTTTACAAGGAGGTCCAATTAAAATAAACACAATGGCTTTATTCCAAAACTCCAGTGAGCCACTCATAGACAGCTGCCAATGATTTTTCTCACCTGTTTCGTTTCCCGATTCCAATGAGTCCAAAACCGAGTCTCTGCTTTATCAATCTCCCGGCTCGGGACCTGAGAGCGTGACACAAACAACAATAAAAATTTGAACAAGTGAGTTTCACTTTTAATGACACATTTTGTTTCTTAGTAAAAATACTACTGCTTGACTTTAAACACAAACAGCCCATAAAGCTCTCGTTATCACTATTACATTATCCTCTTACACTGGTCTACTGACCTACTGCTGTGTGATATACTGAATATTCAAAAACAAACAGTAGATATGTTTTTTGTATTTCTGCTGTTTATATATTCTAGCTTGAATCTTCTTGAAAACAGTGGCTGTGTGGTTAAATGATAATTCCTCTTGATCACTCAGCCCTAAACTGACTGAGAGTGTTAAAATCTTGATGCATGTTTCTGGATACACCATCCCAACATGCTTTTGAAAAAGCTACAAATCGTATTTTTTTGGGTTAAAAAAAACTGCACAAAAATAATTATTAGCAAGTAGATGACAGATCAGTGTTCAGCATGATCTCCTAAGCTTACCCCAATTCACAGCAGTACGTTTATAATTGTTCATTATATCATATATATATATGTTGGGTCAAATTTCATGGGATACAGCTTTAAGTAGACCAACACTTCAGAAACGTTTAACATAAGACTGACCTTGAACGCAATGGTTTCATAGGGTTCAGCCGCAAAAAGCAGATACTGCCACCGACGGTCTGGGGGTTCAATTCTCTGCTCATATGCTGACATAAAGCGATGCCTTGGTCCGATACCTTCTGCAATCTCTGGGTAGTCAATCTGAAAAACAGTTAGTACCAGAAGTTGCAGATTTAAATAAGAGAAAATCAACAGCTTAGAAGACAATCTTAAATCTCAAGACCTGAGAGTAAAGTTACCTGGAAAAGCAGACTCTGCTGTCCGGTTTCTTGATCTCTCTGTTTGGTAACTAAAGGTAAGAAAAATGTATTTTAAAAAAATGCCAATGATGTAATGCTTTTTGTCTCCTTTTTAAACACCATGTTATCTTATATGGCTATATTTATGGTGTAAGCCAGGCTCATTTAAAAATCAAAACTAAATTCATTTTCTCAAAAACAATTAAAGGCTAAATTTGTATTTACCTGATTAAAAAAACTTCTCAAATGTATAATCAGAATAAAACAAATTAATTACAGGAGTAGACGTTTTAAATCACAGTAAAATATGATTCAGACAATGGATTCTGAAAAGACAAACACTGTGTAACATTTTCTCCTGTTAGTAAAAAAAATTACACATGTATTCTGTGTCCTATCTGGCATTGTGTAAGAAAGAAACTGTGTTTAATACCCTCATACCTTTATAACCTGGTCTGCCAATCTTGACAAATTTTTTCACTTCCACCTTCACTTTCTCTGGAGCAGGTTGTGCTGGCGCATCCTTTGCCTCTTTTGCAGCTCGTCTCGCTCTAAAACACAAGAATACAGATCAGCATCCCTCCATTTCACATCATTCTAACAAATCCATGTCTGCACAAAGGCGTACTTACAGGTTAGTCTGGTGCTTTTTGCCCTGAGTGTGAGCTAAATAACTTCCCTAAAGAAACAAAAACACAAACAAATGAAAAATCACATTTAAAACTTAACACATTACCTTCATGCTGATAAAGTTCATACCTCATTGTTGTGAAGTGTGAGGCACAGTTTACACTCATATGAACCCAAGTGGTTTTTCATAAAGTACGGATCTTTATTAATGTCGATCGTCTCTAACGCGAGCTGCCGCAGTCTCTCACGCCGGTCTCGGTTGCTCTCGGACGCGGAGGCGACGCCACCGCTGCCCGTCTTACCTCCAGCTCTGTGCTGGAAATCCATGATAACAGATCCCGACTCTCACACTCCTGAAACAAACAAACAACCATACAAACATACAACCATACAAACAAACAACCATACAAACAAACAACCATACAAACATACAACCATACAAACAAACAACCATACAAACAAACAACCATACAAACAAACAACCATACAAACAAACAACCATACAAACATACAACCATACAAACATACAACCATACAAACATACAACCATACAAACATACAACCATACAAACAAACAACCATACAAACATACAACCATACAAACATACAACCATACAAACAACCAAACAAACATACAACCATACAAACAAACAACCAACAAACAAACAAACAAACGACTTGATTATCGGATGTATCGTGAACATCACGTTTATATACATATAAAGTGTTTTAGGTAAAAATCTAACAAAAATAAAAACACAAATCTATGAAGCACGTATAATAATAACAGCAGATAACCTCCTTCATGCCATGCAGCCATTAACTTAACATAGAAAAGCTTTCCACTGATTGAACAGAATGAGCAACGCTTACAGATAAAACAACACTCAATGAAAGAACTGCATGACATTTATTCACCGTATTATGACAGACTTGTTATTTAAGCCTAAAATAAGACATAATGTATGTGCAAAAACGTTTAAAAACGTACCTTATGTCTAACTCTCACGCGCCCACCCGCTACTCCGAAGCGCAGCCACAAAAGATTACGCACTTCCTGTTCCGGTTATTTTGACACGCCAAACTTTATTTAAAAAACCCAAACCCATAAAATCCCCATGTATTCTTGCGATTTATCTGGTAATACCGAGGCGTGTTAAATAATAAAACCATCGCAGTGTAATGAACCCGTCTGTTTTAATAGATCACGCTATTTACAATGTACTCGAAGATCCTTCAGACCAGCGCCTCCAGCGTCTGGAGGTGTTTAGTTCCGGCTTTTAGTGACATTAATTCAGCAGCGCAGAGGCAGAGTTGACGCAACCCAATAGCAGATTTTGGGATGAGGAGCGTCTGATCTGAGTCTGATGCTGGGATGAGAAGCCTCGATAACAATGTGCTTTGGTGAGATTTGATGAGAAAATGCGATTTAACGAGAAGGAGCTGGTGTTCCTCAGCCGCCAGCCGTCAGAGAGAGCAGCCGAGCTGGGTATGCGAGGCCCGAAGAAAGGAGACGGTAAGAGCCGATCGTTCATCTGCATGAATGAACCTTTAACACCCCGTAAAACATCCGGTTTGTATCGTAAACGAGCGATCGGACTCTCCCGTTATAATCGCCACAGCTAACACGACGACATTAAAACATCTGTAGCGTTTCTAAACGACGATTTCCGCAGTTGCATCGCAGTTTACCGCGGCGTTCAGCTGTGCGAAACCAACCCTGACACAACTACAGCACCGATGTAATGATCAATGAAGTGTTTGGTTTATAGTTTATAATGTTTGGGTTTATAGTTTATAATGTTTGGGTTTATAGTTTATAATGTTTGGGTTTATAGTTTATAATGTTTGGGTTTAATTCCTCCTCTGCGTCTCAGTTGTGAAGAAGCGCCTGGTGAAGCTCATCGTCAATTTCCTGTTTTACTTTCGGACTGATGAGGACGAGGTGAGCCGGATCCGATTCCGAGTGTGAAGTCAGTATTGATATCAGATTCGTGTTGTGTAAACTGTGCTGTGTGTTTGTGTGTGTTTTCAGCCCATCGGAGCTCTGCTGTTGGAGCAATGTCGAGTGGAGAGAGAAGATGGACATGTCTTCTCCATTGGTACGTGCATGCAGACCTGGGCTTGGGAAAGCAGCTTTTAAAGTCATTGTTGCGTCCTTATGAACTTTTGCAGGTTTTGTTTCTTTATGTCTTCCAGCGTATCTGGACGAGGCCGAGCGCAAGTATCTGTTTGAATGCGACTCTCAGGATCAGTGTGCGGAGTGGATCGACGCCATCATTAAAGCCAGGTGACTGACGCGACGCGCCGCGTCTAACGCGTGTCGTGCGCTTCCTCCGGAGCGTCACTGAAATCTCTCTTCTGTATTACAGTTATGAATTCATGCGCAAAAACCTCGTTTTTTACCGCACAGAAATCCACAGGCTGACTGGCAAGGTAAAGATAATGATGTTATGATCAGAAATGATGCACAGCTGTCATGATAACATTTTAAGGGCAGTTTTGTTTGTTTATTAGGACCCTCTAGAGCAGTATGGGATATCGGATGAGACTCGCTTTCAGGTCAACAGTGGTCTTCCTCCCCTGCCTTCACCTCCCCCGTAAACATACCCGCCCCAAATGCACGTCCATGTGTGTTCACGGGACTTTTTTAGGGTTTTCTGTAATGAGATTTACTGTATGTCACTGTATATTCTGAGTTCTTGATTTGCTGGGGGTACAGGGCATATAGACAACGTTACTGTAACGAATGTCTGCTGCATTGAGCCAGTTGCGAAGCATTAGCAAAGTAGTGTTTTTCAATTAAAAGTTCATTCATGCAAGCACTGGTTGAGATGGGTCGATTTGCTATTATAAGAATTGATTTCAGCAACTTCAGTGGCATTTATAACTGTCTACAGATCATTACAACCTTTAAGAAATGACATGCATAAAGCTTTAGTATGGGCACGAGGATGCATCACGCATATTCACACTAAGTGAACTGAACCGTGTAGTGGCCAGCTGATGCACTAATGCTGTCATGCCTGTGAACTATACCTGTATTCTGTTTATAAATTCATACAACATTTTAGCTGCATTGATTTTGTGCCCCTCAAGCTGTGTCACTGACCAGGTCACATTTCACCCCAAAACCAACAAAATAGGAAATGATTTAACATATATAAAGTCTGTATTTAGGACCATTAAGACTTTATTTTTGTGAGCACATCTCATCAAATAAACGTTACTGTCTGTATTTTACTGAAGTAAAATACTGTGAGTATTTTACTTCACCTTAGCAATGCGTATTGTTCTCAGTTGTTTTAATTAGATTCTGCTCAGTAAAACAATCTTTAATGTTTTTATCAATATAAATACAACAGATACTCTCAGGATGTGCACAACTTTGGGGTGAAATATGACCTGCATACTTTCTTGACATTGTGACATTTATCCAGATAGAAACAATTTTATTATGACAGATGCTTATAAACCTTGAATTCATGCTTAGGTGGTCATTTCACAAATATTTGTCAGATTTGGATTCTGCATTTGTTGTGCTTGACAAAGAAGCAGATGTAGCTTATTTAAATTGATGTAAAGTTAGCAAAGATTTCTTCCAAAAGGATGAATGATAAAACTGCAAAAAGAACACAGTTGTATTATTTGTATGTCACAGGCCATTCAAAAGCAAAATATAAGTAAACAACTGTCTAACTGTAATTATGGGTAGTTTTTCTATAACCTGCTGTGCCTGTAACTTTGCTTTTCCAAAATGTGATGAAACTATAATGCAGCTTTTAAAATAGTAAGAATATTTCAGTCCATTAAAATCTGGGGATTCAAATATGCATAACTATAAATACTTATGAAAGTTTCAACTTGTTTCATGTAGCTACAACTAGTTCCTTAGAATTTAAAATGTTTCTTATTTCACAATCTTGAGACGATCTTATTTTTTCAAATAAATCATTTTAAAGAATATCTGCTTGATCATTTTTAATGCTGATACAAATCACCTGTTAACCTGCTGTTAATCACCACAGTACATCACTCAGGGCACTCATTATTAAATGCAAATATTTTGTACTGCATACTTTGACTATAAAATGTGTGGTTGTTAAAAAAAACTTTTTAAAAGTTTTTAAAAAAAAAACAGCTTAAAAACTTTAGATTGTAAGAACATTTCCCTAACTTTTTATATTGTTACGAAAACATTTAAACATTTTTTAAATGTTCTAGAAATGTTCAAAACATCAAATGTTTTAAATGTCAGTTGTATTAACATTACTGCTTGGTTATAAGAACGTTATTTAAACATTTTTTAATCTGTAAAGTTTTAAAAAAAATCCACTAACAACTTAAGAATAACATTTTTATTATGATATGTAACGCTTTTATATATATATTACGAGAAAATGTTCTACTAACATTACTGCAAGTGCTTTTTGAGAAGTTTGAGAGAACATAAACCAGCATTCCTGTTAGCGGAGTTTTCAGTCAAAGGGGTCAGCATATAGACAATATGTATGCCCCTTTAAGAGCAGCACAGGTTTTGTATGAAGAGCTCACAGTTCCCTGCACAGAGACACCAGTCACATTTTCATTCCAACTGCTGAATGTGTAACTCAAACTCTGATGAATTATTGACACATGGACTCTCATTAACTTTAATAAGGAAAGGGTCACACTGGAGTCACTCAGCTGTTTCTGCAGGTCTTCAGAGACCTTCATGGCAGTAGCCTGGAGAAAAGAAACTGGCTCTCATTTCTGTCCTTTCTGCTTTCAGATTCACTCACTGTTCTAAATAAAACACGACACGAACACATACACCCATGAGACAGATAAAAATGTGTGAGAAACAAAAACACATGATCACAAAGTGTGAAGCACAATATACTGCACTATATTACGTTTGCTATCTGTACTAATTAGGGAACTGGGAAAGCACAATTGTCATCAATTTTGATGTTGTTGTAATTAAACCTCAGAACCCCCAGCAGCATCTTAAAATACACCTCAGAAACGCCCCAGATGTGTCACCATCTATTGATGGTTTTATTAAGCTTACCAGATGAACAGGATCCGCTCATTAAACTAGTTTAAATGTGTACATGTCTGACGCATGTTAAATACAACACTGGTTCTACACAGTTAAGCTGTACGTGTGTGAAGCTGGTAAAAAGGAGTTCCCTCAGAAAAAAAAAAAAAAATCGCATTTACATAACAGTAAACTAACACGAGGCAAATGATCCGCAGGGCTTTCAAAGCATAAATGTTAAATCATTTATAATAATTTCGTCCTTACAAAACTGGTGTAAATTATACTTTAGCTGGATGACCTTTTTCTGCATGTCGTAGATTTATTCATTCTTGTAAAATATGATACAGTATTTTTGCATTTATCACGTGCATAACGGTGCATGCAGGTTATTTAGCAGTTTTATCACACTAGTCTCAAGTTAACATGTTTAATGTTTGAGTCTTGTCATTTATTAAATGTCTTGCGTCATAAACTTTCACTTTACATTATTCTAACTCTACTGTTTTCAGAACAGAATCTTTCAGATGTTGTACATAAAGCTTAAATACTGAACCTGTAACATTTATTTAAATTCAGATGCTCATGTTCAGTAACAGAAACCATGACTGACAGGTCAGGGCTGCATTTCTCAAAAGCACCGTGAGCCTAAGTTGATTGTAAAGACCACTGGGCCCAACTTGTGCTATGATATACTTATGCGTATGTTTTTGAGGAACGCAGCCCTGATTAGTAAAAGAGGATGAACCC
Source organism: Chromobotia macracanthus (assembly GCA_036877525.1). Taxonomy (NCBI): domain Eukaryota; kingdom Metazoa; phylum Chordata; class Actinopteri; order Cypriniformes; family Botiidae; genus Chromobotia; species Chromobotia macracanthus. The sequence goes on from JAZGTH010000003.1 coordinate 4,495,536, forward strand.
ATTTTCAGATCTGATCTATAAACAGACATCACTTCCCTTCTGATTCCAAACACTTCCTGCTCTGATGCTCTTTCTTCTATTCATCTGTCTCTAGCATCAGAATAAGATTTCCAATTGTAAATGTAGCTTTGTAGACTTGGCTTGTTGGTTCACAAGACAAAATGTTTAACGCTCTCTTTCTTTGTAAGTCACTTTGTATAAAAGCTAAATAAATAAATGTAAATATACATAAAATGATTAACAATGAGGTTAAATCATGGTTTCTCATCTCTGTTCAGATGCACACTGCTATGTACTTTTCAACAAACAGAAGTTTAGCATTTACACACATTTTTGCTATTTGTTTAGTGTTTTCTTTTTGCTATTTTTGCTATTTGTTTAGTGAGGATCATTATTTGTACGTGGTCATCATTCTGGTATTAGCTATTTCAGATAGACCCACCCCTAAACAACATACAAACACAAACAATTATGATTGGTCACTTTTCATGTCAGTCTGATTCTATTCCTGATTATATGGTCACTTCCAGAATAGGCTGCAAATTGGAGCTTATTTGGTGTCAAAATTCTGACCATGCAAGACTTGTGTAGTAACTTATGTGCTGGTATTTGATGCTCTGTGCTGAATATATGAATAATAGATAATTTATCATGCAATCCACACTCTCAGTCTCAAAACAAAACTATTTTTTCATGATATCTGCCTTGCTTTTCATACAATATTACAAAATTTTTCTAGAAAAACATTTGTTACTGTAATAGCAGTAGGTTGCAAGGATGTGCTTTCATGTGACATTTTTAAATGTAAGAAATAAGAGTGTCAGTAAGACTGCTTGCTAATATTAGACAAAAAGGAAATTTACATTTATGCATTTGGCAGACGCTTTTATCTAAAGCAACTTACAGTGCATTCAAGCTTTACAATTTATCAATACATGTGTTCTATGGGGATCAAACCCACAACTTTTGTGCCACTAACACACTGCACTACCAGTTGAGCTACAGGACACCGTTATTTAAGAAGCAGAGCAAGTTATTACATTTTGATCTTGTTGGCTTAAATAGCAGCTAAATAGTACATTATAGAATTCATAGGAATGTTTGGGAAATTCTTCACAAATTTTACATGCAAAACTAATTTCGACTGACTCTAGCTGCTCCTGAGGTCAGTACCCCTCAGGTGACCTTTCGCACCCGATCTATGAAGAGCGCAGCCGCAGCGTCTTCAAATTCCTGCGCATCCATGCTCGGACCCTCCTGCTGCTGTGAGCAGGGATGAACCTCTGCCATGGCCTGTGCCAGCTTGGCAGGGGAGATCTTGGCACTGGCCTCCAGGTAACGTGCCACGTCTGCTCCATCGGCCGTCTCCAGAGCCTCCTGGAGGGTGGCAAGCACGGCCTGGCACAGCGCTCTCTCTGCAGGCCTGTCCGGAGCACTGGCCACCGCAGCATAAAGGCACTGAGACTTACGGATGTAGTCTGCAAACACGGAGCAGGTTAGCACGCCCTGGCGGAACAGCTCAAAGGGTACAGCCTCGTAATCGTGGCACTGTATGCGTTGCAGCAGGGGAGCAGCAGTGGCTCCAGAGAGCCCACCCTCACTGCACAGACACCGGAGCACTTCTGTGTACACACACCCGCGGACCCCACCGGCGCTGCGGCGACGCGGAGCCCCCTGTGTCAGGAGCTCATATGCCACTCGGATGTTGTTGTTAAACGCAGATCTGTATCGCGTCAAGGAAAATAAACAGTAAAGGAAAACGAATATAGTCTTCATGAAGCACATAATAATTTACACCTAAATGTTATAAAAAAAAGAGCTACTTTTTTAACCTAAAAAATCTATCTGCCACAGTTACTTTACTGCTGTAATTTAATAAGGGAAATGGTTAATTATTATGAAATTATATGTAAACTTTAAAAAAACAATTGTGTTCATAGTAGAAATTTTGGTAATGCATTAACAATCATAAATAAGTAACTATTTTTATAGCATGCATATTAACCTGTGTTAATGTTAATGCAAATAAAAATATTTCTTGTTTGTTTATGCTGGATCATTAAGCATTGACTATTTTTAAATTAACATGTACAAAGTATTAAAACTATTTTCAAAAAAAATTTTTTTTTAATTTGTAAATGCTGTACAGGTAGTGTTTAATGTTAGTTCCTGTTAACTAGTATAAACTAATGATAACAAATGAAACCTTTTGTGCTACCTAATTCATTAACAAAACACTAGCTTGAAGTAAGTATTGGTACCAACTGTATTGGTAACAATATGTGATTTTATATATATATATATATATAGATAGATAGATAGATAGATAGATAGATAGGTATAGACATACATACATACATACATACATACATACATACATACATAGATAGATAGATAGGTAGACAGACAGGTAGATAGGTATAGACATACATACATACATACATACATACATACATACATACATACATACAGACAGACAGACAGACAGACAGACAGACAGACAGACAGACAGATAGATAGATAGATAGACAGATAGATAGATAGATAGATAGATAGATAGATAGGGTGTGTTCTGACCTCTGTGAGTGATGGGCCAGGCTCAGGTTCCACAGCGCTCTGCTCACTGTCTGATGATCCGAACCTCCATCATCAGCCTCCGACGACAGGTGACCGAAATGTTCGGCCAAAAAATCCGACGGGATCCTCCGACCTGGACTCCACTAATTTAAGCAGAGCTCCTCTGAGCAGCACCGTGACTCCGGATTCAGACAGAAACTCTTTATCCGTCTCACATTTGGCTGATTTCGAATCAGACATCACGGTACCAGAACGACGCTTCTCCGCCATCTGCTCCTCCGGACCAGTAATTCAGCCTCTAAATGGTCGTTTCAACTTCCGGTGGTCACTGAGATGATCGCCATCATTTCAGTCGTCAACTATAAACGATCCGGTTCGGTTCACAGCGGACGTTTTATGTACGGAAACGGTCCGTGTACGGGACTACGGTTGCTATAGACACGTAATACTGATCAGCTGACCATCATCCGCTCAAGTGGCGCAATAAACTTTTGTCCTCTAGGGGGCGCTTGGTGGCCCAAATTTAGACACGCTACAATTACGTTCTCTCAAAGTTATCCAAAACGTTCTTGCAGAAACGTTAGTACAACTTTTTTTTTCAATATAAAGTTATATGATGAAGTATATTAAAAAAAGCTATTCTTGAGTAGTCAGTGGAACGTCCCTAGAACTTGCAAAATAACATTTTAAACGTTTGTGTTTCTTCACGAAAACTTTAGGGAAACATTCCTCAAACACCCTGAAAAGTTGAGCTAGATGTTCCTATAAAAATGATCAAGCTTACATATCAAAGATTGTAGTTCAATCTTCGGAGCGTATACGTTTGTAATTGTTGAATGTGTTAAGGGTTCTTTGCCAACTCTGTTTTTACTCATTTCTTGTTTATGAATGCAGTTTATATTGTGCATCTTTCTCAGAAATGGAAAACAGTCACAATTCTCAAAATTCACAAATTTTGTATTAAAACCAAATGCAACACGATTATCTCATAATTCAGGCAAAAACAACTAGTTTAGTGCATTAACTGACAAAAACCAAATGGCTGGGGAAAATGTATAGAACGTCCCTCCTGAAATCCAGTCCCATCCCACCTACACACTTAACAAAAACAATAATTATGAAAAACAATTAGTATTTATCCTACATATAGTGTACATAAAGGTCAGGTTATCCTGTGTTTTTACAAAAAGCTTTAAATTCAACTTTAACAAACTTAAACAAACAGTGACCCAAACAGTATTCATTAAAAAATGAATATAACAAATCTCTAACAAAACATGTTTTGTTATCATTGTTTTCCACTACATATCAGTGGCCTTTGTAAGATGTATTTTGCACTTTGCCATGGCCATTAATTTCAATATATTTAGTGGAATGATAACCGTTGACAAGGCCGATTTTTTCCTTTTCAAGAACAGGGTCATTTGTTTGGTTTTCATCCGAACCTATGAAGCTTCTCTGCATCCTGTGCTCCAGCTGCATGTGACTCTGAGGAGGAAGCCCAAGACAAGCCCTGCAGATTCAAATCAAGGGTTACATTTACAAAACTACATCACAAAACATTACAATCAAAGACCAACATTTTTGGGTCGCCATAGGGAATTAAAGAAATTATTTAATAACGAGGTTAGAGGATTAATTTAATAAAGAGTTGCCAGCTCAGATATAAATAACAACATTACAAAATTTAGAAGCAAAAAAGTATCTGTGCACGCTTGTCTACAATTTGTCTACATTGGCTTTTAATAATACAGAAATGTACAGGCTTACAACCAATTGTGGCTTCTACAGAATTTAAAATGTCATTTTTTATCTCTAGACTGTCGCTCTGTACTGATAAAATATTTATTATGTTTAATAATGTCACAGTTTAGACATTGAACTCACCTCATGACGTTCTCAATACAAGCACGTTGACGGAAGAAGGCATTGACCACTGGCGCCCCTTGTGGTACAAGTGGGGCTTTGCAGAGAAAACTGAGCAGTGAAAGGACACTGTGGAAACTTTGGAAAACTGGATCGTCCTGAGTGCGGAATGTGATTCTCTGACACAATTCTGTCAGGATCACCAGGTCCAGAATAATAGGACTGGCCAGCAGAGAATCCTACACACAGGAGAGAACAGACATATTGAAGGATGCTTCCACTTGAGATTTATGAAAACTTATGTGATGAAAATAATCTGTTTAAAACAACTAAACTTTGTTTAGTTTTAAACCTTGCTATTATATGGCTTTTAAAGACACAAGTAGATTAATGACATGTTTTGGCATTTGCATTTACTTGGTAATAAGAAATATCTTATTTTTCAAAGATAAAACAAGCCTTGCTTTCATTGTAAAAAAAAAAAAATTATTTGGCAAGTATGTTATAGTATACAAGTATATATATTATAAAAACACAGATTTATATTTCTTATAGACTTGATTTAAGCATAATATGTGTATGTGAGGAGTTTGACAGTCTCTGTTCATTGAAATTATTCAGTGTAAAAGAGCATGTAAACCTTCTGCTGAAGACCATTCAGTCATGTGGGAGAAAATGATGGCAGAACTTTAATACTTAGGTGAACTGTCCCTTTAAATCATTATGGAACTGTTATAGATGGTGGATGTATTAGAATCAGCCTGTTTTTTATTGATACATTCACAGTCATGAATCAGCCTTAAGATACGTGAGGTCACAGAATCACAAACCTCTGGTGTGTGTTTATAATGTCTGATCTCAGTTCACTCACCTCACAGGTGTTGTGCAGAGCGATTGTGTTGGTTCCTCCCATCATGATCTCGGAGGTGTACTCATCCATCGCACGCTTGCTGTCCCCCACATAGGGCACATATTTAATGACCACCTGTCCAGACAAATCACAAATGGTAAAGCATTTTTATTTATGGTTAAAGCATTCTGTTTATTAGACTTCAAACATTGATTTCTGCTCCATCTCTGCTCTGACTACTCTTGGCAGTGAGATACCTCAGATATTGTAGCTCTTGTCTGTCACTGCTAGTGTACACACACACACATACATGCTGGCATATGTGGTTTATGAGGACTCTCTATAGATATAATGGTTTTTATACTGTACAAACTGTATATTCTATCCCCTAACCGTAACCATACCGGTTACACTCACAGAATACTTTTGGCATTATTGATTAACAAAAATTCACTGTTTAGTATGTTTTTAAGGGATTTAGTTTATGAGGATACAGGAAGTGTCCCCAAAAACCAAGTCTATATTGTTATACACATTTGTGTTCTGTAAACCACATATTGAATCCCAAACACAGAGCAGACTGGAGATACTCACACAGTGGTCAGGGGACTCTCCGGGGCTGTAGAGTATCGGGTTGGACCGCAACATGTCATCCACTACATTACTCTTCGAAATCTCTTTAGATCGGAACTGTTGAGGCGCTGACAGGTTGAGCCCATCGTTGTTTCCAAGGTGATTATAACTCACAATAGAAGTTGGCTGTAGTCGACACCAAAAGTAAATTATTGTAATATTGTTTGCATGAATTAATTTCACTGAATATTTAAAAGCTTTTCAAGCTAGTAAACAGATAAACTGCCAGGTAAACCTGTTTGTAACTCACCTTGATACCAGCACTGACCAGGAAGTCCACCAGCACAGACTTGAGTTTGGTCTGGCCAGATTTGAAGTCATCTCCACCAATAAAGACTCCATGCTGTACAGCCAGTTCCACAGCTCCAGGCACAAACGTGTTTTGAGGTGATCCATTAATGTATGCGCAACCCTCCAGAATACTTGCCACCGCAAACATCGTAGAGGGAGACACCTCACCTCCAGTCTGAGACAGAAACGAGACTGAATCAGAAGTGCTTCATGACTGAATAACAAAACGACTTCCTACTGGTTCTGTTAGATACTCAAAAAACATCTGATATATTTCAGAGGTAAAAACACAGTACCTTTATGGTGTTCAGTAGATTCTCTGCTGTGTCATTGACTCCAGGAATGATGTCACAGAATCTCTCAGTGTTGGCAGTCCACAGAACAATGACTTTGTCAACACTGCTCTTCTGTCTGAAGTCACGTATGTCTTTACGAATCTGTTCCACCTACCAAAGGGACATTAAACATTCATGTAGAAAACTGACAGTTCTGATGCTGGATGCTGTTTGGTCAATACAGTGTTCCAGCTGTGTTATAATCCACAGCACAGTAACTGCTATGCGGTGAAACACTGGCTTGCCAGCTACTGTGTATATAAAGGTCTTGAGACTAAAACTGTTAATAATGCAAAACAAAGACATTTTTAAATGAATGTAAATGGTCACCTGTTCTGCTTTGGTTCCTCGGATGAGATTGTCAGCCCTGTGTTCCTGATTTGCAGCAATGAATTCTGGGATGTAGACGGAGGGCCTAGGTTTGAGCTGGCTCATGTGGGGGCGGAGCTTCTCTTGTAAACTCCAGTCCAGCACCTGAGCGCGCTCCATGGCTCTGCCTAGATCCAGCGAGGAGATATCCCAACCTACAAAGAAGACATAAACAGCGTACAGATCATTTATCCACCTAAACATTGCACAACCTCAGAATAAATGACATTACTAGTACGGCTGATACTTTACCATCAAAAACAATGTCATTTGGATGCACCATAGGCAGCAGATCTCTAAAAGCAATGTAGACCTCTCCCGCAGGTCCAGACCCCAGACACACAGTAGACGACTCCAGCAATGAGCCATAGTAATTCGCTTTCTGAAGGTTTTCACAAGAGAACAGAGAAACAGTGACAATAAATGGTAAAGAGGTTTAAAATGAGAAACTTAATCCCACAGAATTTAATAAACTGAAAATAGATAAACTGGTATACATAAACTGGAATTTCAGCTTAGTATCTTATTGGAATTCATTATTGTTCTTTGAATAATTTTATTTGACTGTATTAGGATTGGCAATATGGCTAATTCTTATACAATACTTTTGCCCCAGGGTTTGTGCAGAATGTCAGGCTGCTAAATGACACATTTGCTATTTTTTGCTTTTATACCACGCTTAAATTTCTGATTTATATAGCCTATATTTTTCATGTTAATAATATGGCCAGAACTTTTTACCTGAACACCAGTCTTGGTTCTCCAGGTCAGTCCCAGTCTATTGGCCAGAACTGCAGCCGTGACTGTGGATCCATTATTACCACCCCAGCCGACCAGCATGACACCCAGCCGGGGCACATTTCTCTCAGTGCGGAAGATGAACTCAGTGCTGGAGGGTGTCACCTTAAATGAATTGACAAATGACATGGACATTAACAAGATTTTATTTCAAAATGCATTTTAGTTTAGGTGGGTGACAATCAGCCTTTTCTTTTATTTCCTTTTGTTTTTTGGTTTATTTCTCACCATTTTTAGCAGTTTACTGAAATAGCCTGCGATTTTTAATGTATAGTTTCATTGTAAAGGTTTTCAGAACTGTTTTCTGAAAAAACTACCTGTAGTTTCAGGTATGAGAAAGTAGTCACTGTTTGACATGTCACATCAACCACCCAAATAATCCAAATGATATTTATTATTCAGACACGTGCCTTAAAGCTGCAATCTATGCAAAAATTGAACAAAAACGAGCAAATGCATAACAGATAAATGTACAGCACCATCTCCCGATTCACAAAGGTAAGTTTACAGTAATGGTTTATAAGCTGATTAGGAATATTTATTTAAGTTTGGCATTATTGACCTCAACGTACGTATAGACAAGTAAAAGCAACCTGCAATTTTATGGTACAAACAGAGATGGCGACAAAAGTTATGGACAGCAGCTTAAATAAAACACTCAAGATTTAATTCCCAGAACCCACTAGTTAAAAGCAATGCAATTTATTATAAAACTTACAGTGTATGTGTTCAGGTCTTTACGCACAGACGTGGTTTGGTAACAATAACGCGCCTCGATGTGTTTCTCCGTGTATTTCACATCAGCGCTGTTAATACGCACTTCAGGCATGATGATCCACCTGCAATGAGACACAATCATTCATCATTAACAATACCAATTATCTTAATCTTCTATTAAAACGTTGCAATAGAAAAAACCTTAAAGTTACATAATTATTACTATTTAACAAAGCAATAATTAAACAATTGTACTGCATGCACAAAGATGCATGCAGCAAAAATACCTTTAATAATGCTTTCATAAAGAAGAAGAAATACACAGAGCTGAAAACCTTGTTTTGTGGTTTAAGGGACTCTGTCGCACTGGGCGTCTGTATTTATCCGACAGAGGCGGAGTTACCGGGATCTTCTCGAGGGTTCGACTCGTGCACCAAAATGTGATGTCGGATGATCACGGACACCGGATGGTTTAGACAGATAAGACATGACAACTGATGTTATAAAACAACTTCGGCCGCATAAATGCCGTGTAGATGAACTGGTGTAATACAACAAGCCGGATCAAAACTAACGCAACTTCGACTGATTCGGTGTTACTTCACATTTGTGAAGCTTGTGTGAACGCGCATGTTAAAAATGCGACTTCTGCATTTTTCTAAAGGTCCATAACTGATGTGCGTCCATCCAGACTTTATAATAAAATTCATTATAAAGTATATAGTCTTTATTTTTTAAACATATGTCCAGAACTTGCCATTAATGACATAAAACTCATTAAAACTCGCTTCGTATTCGGTTTACATTGAATTACCAAACAGAAAACCTCCAATAATAACACATTTACCCAAGTGCGTCCTGAAGTTAGATTGCACTGGCTACAATTATTTCTTAACTCCCCTAAATAATATCCTTAAACGTACTTTAGCAGCCTATAGCAAGCCTATACCACTGTACAGCGATAAAATATACAAATATATAACACCATATATATACACAATGTTGGTATATATGAATGATTAACATATTGCATGTTACTGACATACATCTTAAGGATATAACATAGTGGGCCACAGTGCGGTGCATGTCCAAAAACGTATGGCATTACGATTGTACATTTGTGTTAGTATTCTGACATTAAAAAAATACTTTCAGGCAGTTTTTAAGTGGATTTGGTTCATAAATGCTGGTATCTGCGTTCATACTTTGTTGAGCTTCCGGCAGGGTTAGTTTCGGGCGCGGGCACACGCAGGCGCGCTCCCGCACGCGCAGTGGGGTCAGTGTGACCTCACAACACATGAGCACCTTCATCTTCATATTTGTTATGTTCAGTCTCCTCTCACCAGCATCTGCAGGTCAAGAGCTCATCTCAGCGGAATCTGCAGGTACATTTTATAATATCATTATTATAACACCTTCTTTATTATAGAATTATAATTTATTATAACATCTTCTTTATTACACATGTTCATATATGTGTTTTAGTCCACATATTGTAGGAAGCTTCCAGAATACATGATTTATAAGTGCAACATTTTTCAGGGTTTGAATTAAAGAGCGATATTTGTACACCAAACATTTTAGACCTGATTTATGGAGTAATAGCTAGAACAGTGCTTTTCTGTGCTACAAACTTAACTTAGTTGAGAAATAGGCCGTATAGCTTAGATAGAGCAATAAAGCATAATAGCAGAAATACTGCAAGTGTAATTTTATTCTGCATACTTGATGTAGGCATGTTTTTAGCGTACATTTACACAGTGATCTTACAGCAGCGAAGGTCACAGCATCGTCAACCTCTTTCAAGTTATTCTCTGTTTTAAAGTAAAGCAGACACCTGCAGGGATGAAGGCGTTTCAAAGCCAAAACAGCTTTTGTTGTGCTGCCCTGTGGGTTTGACATTTTAATCTCAGAAACCACTGGCGGCTTTGAACACTCTGTCACAATTTAAATGTGTTGCAATCTGTCAAAACAATAGATAAAAAATAAAATTGGGATAAAGTGTTATTTTGAAGTCAAACATTTTTTTCATAACATAAACAACACTGATGAAACAACCAGGAATGTGAACAGGGTCTATTTTGATCTCATGTTTAAAGCTGCAATCCACAAATGTTTGGTTAAAAATCAACAAAAATCAGTTACTGAGCAAGTACAGGACAGATCTGTATTCAAGACTATCTCCTTTCCTACCCTAATTCACAATGGTAAGTTTATAATAATGATTGATAATTTGAGCTGTCGGGTCCAATTTCCTGAGTAATGTCAGTTTGATTTTGTTTGACATATGTAAAGAAATGCATGTAAAGTAACCAGCAATTTTGTTTCGAACAGAGATGGCGATAGACAGGCAAAGGTTATGGAGTGCAGCGTAAAATACAGCAAATAAAATCACTTTCATTCTCATCCAAATTCTGACCACAGCTGTAAATTTGATTTCAGCAAACCAAAAAGTGCCACCAGTGTGCCAGTCATGACAGACACGCAGGATTACCTGGTGGATGGAAGCCCGCTCATCACTGCTGCTCACCTGGGCAAACTGCGCTTAGCTCGTCTGCTGGTAGAAGGAGGCGCTCAGGTCAATGAACGTAACCAGAGAGGAGAAACGCCACTGTTGGCTGCCTGCAGAGCTATTCGGGGTGACCAGTCTGGAACAACAATGTTAAGACTAATTAAGTTTCTTCTTAATAACCAGGCTGACCCAAACATACAGGACAAGACAGGCCGCACGGCGCTTATGTATGCCTGTATGGAGCGGGCAGGGGTGGAAGTGGCCACCGCTTTGGTAGCAGCAGGAGCCGATCCAAGTATGGAGGACTACAGCGGAGCTTCAGCCCTCGTATACGCGATTAACGCTCACGATCAGGACACACTACAGGTGCTGATGGACACCTGTAGAGCCAGAGGACATGACATCATTATCATAGCCACGGATCTGAGCTGTGACGGAAGTAGCATAACACGGCGTTATCTCAATGTTTTGCCCTCACCTGACACCTCACCTGTTTCGTGTATGTCCCCCTCGGATATTGAGCTAAAGACCAACTCTCCAAACTCAGAGGGAGAAAACATCTTCAACTTTCGAGGAAGTGGGACGGCCTCTCCGGTCCTGTCGAGAAGCAACAGTCTGTACCGCCAAAGGCTGCACTCTGAGCCCTGGCTGGCCATTCAAAACCTGGCCCATCTGAGCCGCACCTACGAGAAACACCTGGAGGATAACTCAACTCAGACCAGCTCCTCATTTAGTAGAGGTTTTCCAAAAACAGGTCAAGTCAAGAAGATAGATTTAAAACCCCAAGGTCTAGTAACATGTTGCAGGAACCCAGTGGAGAACCCATTAGGTCACGAAAAGCTACAAAGCCGAAGAAATACTTTGCCTGACCTCCACGACCAGTCGTTTCTTCAGCTGCCGTCTGTGAAACTGACTCTGTCCAGCTCAGACACTCACTTACACGAGACACCTGGTGCATCAGCAGCTGCTCCAAGGTCATCCAGTGCATTCCACTTTCCTTCCATATACAGAACCAGCTCGCTGCTCCTTGCGCCCCCTGCTGGGCTACAAGATTGCAACAAACTGAACAGAAAAAAGCCACAAGATCAGTTAAGTGAAGGACCTCTGTCCCGCAGTGGTTTCCTGCCCCCTCTTCAAGTTAACAACACTGCATCCCTGCGGCCCATGTGCAGAAACCCAAACCCTGATTTCAGACCCTCAGCCCCACAAGTATCTCAAAAGGGCGACAGTCAGTTCCGTCGTCATTCTGTTCAGCTGGAGTAGATCAGACAAACAGGAAGTTCAGAGGACACCTTTCTTCAGTGAAATGGGCCTGATAATAAAACACTGGCAATTAATGGACTACATGGCTTTATCAAAACAGGAAGTTATCATGCTTAGTTATTAAAAGTAAATTCAAGCTTGGTCCAACTTTTTTTATTGCTGCTTAGTTGTTATACAAAACATTTTGCTCACAGAAATAAAGCCACCACACCCACTTCCTCTTTCAGATGCTGTAAAACTGAAGCATCATATTATGTAAATGAGGTAAAATGTTTTTCTGAGGCACAATCTGCATGTAAACAGAACAAACACAACAGTGACATTAACATAAAATGGCATTTGACTTATATTTACATATTTATATTTACACACACACGCACACACAAATATATATAATGAAACATATTTCTTAATAAAACAGAATATTAAATGAAAAGTGATACTTGATTTAATCAGCAATTAATTAAATGGTGAAAGTGTGTCTCTGAATGACAGGAGGTTGGAGGGGCTGAAAAATAAGAATATTTGTATTTCTTACAAATAACACACTTTAATGAAGAATTTACAAAGACACATGGGGAATGACATTAAAAATGAGCACCAAAGACCAGCAATGTGTATTAAGTCTAAATGATTTTTTTCTTATCTAAAATAAATAATTTTGTTTCCTTCGGGCTGAACACACTCGTGGCTACACTGTTTTACTACAGCTTTGAGCACAGCTCATATAACCAGAATTTCAAGTCCAAACTATTCGCTTTATAATATTATACAATTGCTGGGAATATCGCTAATCATTTATTTATTTATTTTTTTTAAACACACTTTACCTATAAATCAATCATTAAAAGGTTCAAACTTCCAAAGTGTTAGTGCAAAAAAACGACATGTTTATTTCAAGAAGCAGAATTGAATTTACACTACACAACAACAATTAAAAAAACTTAACTGTGATACAAAGGTTCATCATCTCTGTACGTCTGTGGTTAGCTCCGCTGTCCATTGTGCAAGCGCACATGCCTCAGACAGTTATCTTGTCGTGAAAACATCTTACCACACAGCTGACATCGAAAGGGTTTTTCACCCGTGTGTATTCGTCTGTGCGTGATCAAGCGGGTTTTTTGCGTGAAGCCTTTACCACACTCCTCGCACTGAAACGGCTTTGGCCTTGCGTTGCGTCGCGGGTGATCGTCTACATACAGAGCTTGTGCGAGTGTTTTCGGTAAACAGGAGCTGGAATGAGATGATGAAAGTGTAATGAATGCATTTGAGTCCACCAGGCTGGTTCTGGGCTGTGTTGGTGACAGTCTGTGGGAATCTTGTCGTGGAGCAGTCAGAAGATTCAAGCTGTACTCAATATCTTTATTTCCTGAACCACTGAAGCTATCATTCTCCAACACAACACCAGGGCCAAATAAACCAGACGTGGACTGAGAGCTCATTGGGTCTTCCATCAACACCTGTGAAACATATGGGTCAGAAAACGTCTGGGATGGTTGATCAGAGTCGATAAAACTTTCTGGATCAACAAAGTCTTTTCCTGGATGTCCTGATGATGACCACTGAGAAGTCCTGTCAACTACAGCATGCTCACATTGGTTTTGTACTTCACTATTCTGCTCCGCCTGAACTTGATTTAGTTTCTTATCAACAAGTTCCTCCACCTGTTCGATCTTCATCTCAAACTCAAGTCCACTGAGCTCCTCATCTTCTGCGCCGGCCTGCGCTGTGGGTGCTCCTGAAAGTTTAAAGGGTGTCATCTCTCTTTTAAGATTGCGTGAATTCATCGTCGTTGATTGTGAAAAACATGGTTTTTCCTCTGAGAACTCTGTTCCTGGACAAGCCACAATGGCCCTTTCCTGGTCGTGACAATCAGCTTGCGACTCCCGTGAATGAACCACCACACCTGCCGAGAAGAACATGATCATCGTCAGCGATTCTTAAAACTGTACTATAAATCAGTTTTGTAAAACTGACTGGGTGAGCTACATTCGAAATATAATACAAAATAGCCAACATACCTGTTACTGCACTTCAATTGAAGTCAATAGACTAAATATAATATTGGGACAACTGTTTGTGATAATTATTCGTATTAAATCATTTAATTGTTGATTATTGGTTATTACATTTGCATCTTTCCCCATGTCTGCTATTTAACAAGCGCAATAAACCACTACAAAAGCTTCTAGTTGGGTTGTCTGACAACGAAAGCTTCTAGTTGGGTTATCTGACAACGAAAGCTTCTAGTTGGGTTATCTGACAACGAAAGCTTCTAGTTGGGTTATCTGACAACGAAAGCTTCTAGTTGGGTTGTCTGCCAGCAAAGCTTCATGTTATTGACAAAGCTTCTAGTTGGGTTATCTGACAACGAAAGCTTCTAGTTGGGTTATCTGACAACGAAAGCTTCTAGTTGGGTTATCTGACAACGAAAGCTTCTAGTTGGGTTATCTGACAACGAAAGCTTCTAGTTGGGTTATCTGAACAACTTCTTCTAGTTGGGTTGTCTGACAACGAAAGCTTCTAGTTGGGTTATCTGACAACGAAGCGTCTAGTTGGGTTGTCTGACAACGGAAAGCGTGTCTAGTTGGGTTGTCTGACAACGAAAGCGTCTAGTTGGGTTGTGCGGAAGCTTCTAGTTGGGTTGTCTGACAACGAAAGCTTCTAGTTGGGTTGTCTGACAACGAAAGCTTCTAGTTGGGTTGTCTGACAACGAAAGCTTCTAGTTGGGTTGTCTGACAACGAAAGCTTCTAGTTGGGTTGTCTGACAACGAAAGCTTCTAGTTGGGTTATCTGACAACGAAAGCTTCTAGTTGGGTTATCTGACAACGAAAGCTTCTAGTTGGGTTGTCTGACAACGAAAGCTTCTAGTTGGGTTGTCTAAACGAAAGCTTCTAGTTGGGTTGTCTGACAAACGAAAGCTTCTAGTTGGGTTGTCTGACACAACTTGAAAGCTTCTAGTTGGGTTATCTGACAACAAAAGCTTCTAGTTGGGTTATCTGACAACGAAAGCTTCAAGTTGGGTTATCTGACTACAAAAGCTTCAAGTTGGGTTATCTGACAACGAAAGCGTCTAGTTGGGTTGTCTGACAACGAAAGCGTCTAGTTGGGTTATCTGACAACGAAAGCGTCTAGTTGGGTTATCTGACAACGAAAGCTTCTAGTTGGGTTATCTGACAACGAAAGCTTCTAGTTGGGTTGTCTGACAACGAAAGCTTCTAGTTGGGTTGTCTGACAACGAAAGCTTCTAGTTGGGTTGTCTGACAACGAAAGCTTCTAGTTGGGTTGTCTGACAACGAAAGCTTCTAGTTGGGTTATCTGACTACAAAAGCTTCTAGTTGGGTTATCTGACAACAAAAGCTTCAAGTTGGGTTATCTGACTACAAAAGCTTCAAGTTGGGTTATCTGACTACAAAAGCTTCTAGTTGGGTTATCTGACAACAAAAGCTTCAAGTTGGGTTATCTGACTACAAAAGCTTCTAGTTGGGTTATCTGACTACAAAAGCTTCAAGTTGGGTTATCTGATTCCTTATTTACATAATTATATATTGCACTAGTTCGTCCCAAATGCTAACAGAGATTCAACTAGGAATCCTAAACACTCCTTTAGGATATTTGACATTCATTCATTAGTTCACACTCACTAGTGTCCACCATCTCCACTTGCACGCCGACGGAGCATCTGTTTGCGCCGACTCGCTGTAGTTTAGTCTCGGCGAGGAGCAGTCGAGTCTTCAGCTCCTGGATCTCCTCGTTTCTCCTCTGGATCTCCTCGTTCCTCCTCTGGATCTCCTCGTTTCTCTTCTGGATCTCCTCGTTTCTCCTCCGGATCTCCTGATGGAGCGCAGCCTCATCGTCCTCCAGCAGCTGACTGATCTCCGCCACCGCCGCCTTCATGAGGACGTCCATGATCGCGGAGATCTGAGCCTGTAACATGACTGCGCAACTCCTCTAGCTTTTTAAAACACTGTTTTTATTATTATTATGAAGAGAAACAAAACATCTGCGACCATTGTTCGTGCACTCCTGCGCCACACTGGATGGACTTCCGGTGAAGTGGAAACATCCGCCAAAATAAAAGTAGCGACTTGTAAAACATCGTGACAGATAGATAATAAATACTTAAAAATAATTTAACACGTTTAAATATTGTTTGCATTTGTTCTCAGAAATAGTAAATAAATTACCATTTGTTTTTTAAAGCACACTGCAATGTGCTCGCTTTGATCATGTTTCCTAATGAATGCTTAACATTTGTTGTGCTGTAATAAGTTTGTATGAAATAAGCATTGAATATAAAATAATATGTTATTTACATTTTATCCTCTCTCATGTATTAGTTTTTGTTTTATAAAACTCAACTAGAGTTTGCTTCCCAAAGCCATGTCTCCGGCAAAAGTGCATGAAGGTATGCGATACATAGATTGATCGTTAAACAGGACATCCTATCATCGTATTCGGACCGAATGCAATGATTGGACAAACATTTTATGGTCCTGTGCCTTCCACAGAAGAAAATGTATACATTTTTAATTGGTGATACATATATCAAGATGTAAAGAGACTTTCAACCAGCATAAACACAAATGTTTTGGGGGAAAAAAATCACCTACCGAGGGTCAGGAAATGATGTGCTTGCAGATAAATGACTGATTCTACACGATTTATTTTTATTCAAAATCTATTTTAGGGTGAAAACACAAGAAACAAAAAGATACACAGATACTACAGACATTTACACTGTTAATATACACAACATTTCTAAAGCTATTTGTCTTTACTAACACATTTCTTGATTTGGAAACAAATTAACATTTTACATAATCTTATGCTTCACAAACAATATTGTTGTCATTTCATTAATCAATGAATTAGTTCTGTATCATATTGCTATTTACAGACCTACAGATTCTAACATTGTAGAAATGTATTGTGCTGTTTCAAAATGAGGACAACATACAACGATCATTTGTCTAAAATATACAGTTCAGAACATAAGAAATTTGTTTAGAATCTGATCTTTATTGCCATGGATTTGAGCTGGTGGAGACTGTTGTAGGTTCAGCTGTGCAGCATACTGTACATACTCACAATTCCCTTCTACAAAAACGTGTGCAGGTGTCAGAATATTCCTCAACTGTATGAGAAAATATGTTTGTAATCACAGAGACCAGACTTTCTATAAACATTTATAAATGCAATAAGGCACTCAAGGTTATGATACATCATTAGAGGAATCTCCCAAAGACTGTCATAATTCATCTCAAAATCAAAAGAAACAAAAAGGAAATACTTCACACATGATAGTGCTGGACAGGATGATTTTCATCACAATATTACAGTAATAAAAATGAGATTGCTTCATATTACAGCAATAGGATTTTAGAGAAGAATATATTTAATTGTTTTTGTCCTAATTTTCCTTAATTGTTTAACTGCTATTTGGAATATCGGGGTCACTACACGTGGACTTAATGACCTAATTTTTGTAAAAACCTCAAATTAGACCAAAAGTGACATTTTTCATTTATTTCGCCTGTAGCTCGTAATTAGCCCATACTAATTCCGACTCATTTTGCCAGCACAGTTCACATATATTTTATTGACCAAAGCAACTGTTTGTTTAAACTAAGACTTTATATTGATTATGATGACTCTAATTGTTACCAACAGTTACCTTCAACACAGCTGCATCTGCCAGTAGTGACCACAGCTGGGCTCCTACAAGCTGTGCAGTCGTTCATGTCTCTGACAATTGTCATGTCTTGAAAATGTCTTCCCGCATATCTGACAGCTGAAGGGTCTTTCTCCAGTGTGCACCCACTGATGCGAGATCAGCCGATTCCTCTGTGTGAAACGCTTACCACACTCAACGCAGCGATAAATCTTAAATCCTGCACTGCTGTGCTCGTGGACCCCGGTGGGCAATCGCGAGTTTGAGATGCTGGGTGGGTTGACTTGATTTGAGAGTGTGTTTGTGCCTGCAAGAGCTAAGTTTGATCTTTTAGTCTTGGTCTTCTGTCCTGGCTGTGAGATTTTGCATTGTTTCTGTTGAAGCAGTGTGGCCGAATTCTGCAGTCCGTGATTATAGTTGTTTGACCCTGAATAACACGCACTATCAGTCTTTTCTTTCACTGATTTTGAACTACACACTCTGGCATTTGGTTTGTCGCCAAACTCAAGACCGCGACTGGCATCGTCTGTTAGCATATGTGCAGCAGCAAACTGCTCAGCCTGGGCAAGAAACTCTTGTCTACGTTGCTCAAAACTGTTCGAATAGCTCAGTTGAGGTTCAGCTAAATCTTTTCCAATGGAGGACCAGAGTTGAGCATCCACGTTGTACTCAGATCCATGATCGCTGGCCTGATGTCTGCATGGGGTTTCATCTACAGCCTCCTCCAACTGTTCAATCTTCATCTGAAGTTCTAGTCCATTTAATTCTTCATTCTCTTCCTTCCGATGCCCTTCTGAAAGATCCTTTGTGATGTCTCCTATCAAAACAGCATCATCCAGGTAATACAACGTTACACGTAGATAAAGAATGATCACTATTAAAAACGCAAACATCAGTTATCTACCCTTTACTATAATATAGACAGTGAAAACACAAACCAAAGAAAATGGAGACTTTTACCCTAAGTACTGTGGTGATACCATGGTACAATAATAGTATTAATGGTAAATGGCACTCTACAATAAAGCACCCTGGTACTACCGCAGTATTTATTTGTTTTTCATTAAAGTGGAGTGTAGGTTCATTTCTCCTACCTTTCCATTTGTCAACCTGAACCGCGACACAACATTTATCAGACACTACTAAGGGCGCATCGGACCGCACTCGGTGCAGTTCTCTCTCCGTGACCGACAGCCGCAGTTTTAGTCCCTGTATCTGCTCGTCTCTCTGCTCAATCTCCGTTTTTAATAACTTGCTGATCTCAGTCACGGCCGCTTTGGTCAAGACATTCATGATACCGGCGATCTGCGCCTGAATGGAGCCGTAAGACGCCATTGTCTCTGTTAACACGGGCGCTTCCGCTGCGGACGTTGTTTACTTCCGGTTGTTGTGTCGTCATCGTCCCCGAGTTCACGAATTCTTTCCGAAAACGATCTCCGTAAAATGACGCGCTGATACCTCTCAATATTTCATTTATAACTTTATCATTTTATTTATGAATTAAAAAACAAACGTTTGATTTTTAATAATCAAGCATAATTGAATCTTACCTATTCTGAAAGCAATTTGGCAAAGGCATTTAAATGAGAGCTCCACCTAAACTGCAGTAACCAGATAGATTCAATTATGGCTAAATGTTCTGCAGTTTTCAGTCATTTCATTGCAATAATATACAAACAACTTTTAAAACTTTTGTCAAACACAGAGAGATGCTCCCTTCATTGCTGCTATTAAAGTTTCGGGTAGATGAAACTTTAATAGTTGGAACATGGATACAGGGTTTGCTCCATTCAGACATAATCAGTGTGGCACGTATGAGCAGAGGTTTAACTCACACTCAGCATTACGATTCATCCACCGGTATTCAGTGAGGTTCATGTCTGAGCTTTGTCCAGTTCTTTCACATATGACTGAAAACAACATTTCTTTGTGAGTCCCACTTTGTGCACAAAGGCATTATCATGCTGGAACAAAGAAAAGGTCCCTCGTCAAATTGTTGCAACAAGTTTAAAAGCACAGAATTCTCTAGAATGCTATTGTACGCCCTTACACTACAGCTGGTTCACACACACTGACTCCAAAGGCCAAAGCTGTTAAAAAAAAATCACATGAAAATGATCTCAAACCAAGACGTCATGGGTTTTTATTAACAAATTGCAAAAAAAAAAATGGATTCTAGCAAAACATTTTAAAAACAAGCACCTAAAGCAAGGAGACAAATAAAGAAAATAATTTCAGTTTAATTCTTCATGACATTTTCCTTATTAAAGGTTGGTTAGGCAATTTCAGATAGGCTAGCAATAGCAAGCTACCTTTGAAAGAATAAGATCCAGGTGTGGATTTCCAAGCCACACCTCCTTTACATGAACATGCTGATGACGGAAGTTTGTCTGTGCAAGCAGGGTGCACAGAAGTATGCAAATACATAGTTTGACGGGCATGTAGGACATCCTATCATTGCATTCAGACAGAATGTAATGATTGGACAAAAATGTTATGGTCCTGCGCCTTCCACAGAAGATGTATATTTATATAAATATATTCAGAACACTTAAAGTGATTGCTTTTAGGATGTGAAGACACTTTCAACCTGCATAATAAAAAATGTTTCTGGAAAAAAACTGCCAACCCTGCCTTTAAATAAATAATCTGCATACAATTTAAGAGAACACAGCAATTTCTGCAAGCTATACAATGGAAAAAGTTTAAATAAAACTGAGACGGAACAAATGTTATATTTGACTGCTACCGTTTAACATGTATAGAAATTACATAACTAGCCTCCGATTACACTCACAGGTAATATTACAAATCTCTTGGCCAACTGCTCATACAGTCACACAAGTATTGAAATATTACTATTAAAACTTTTCAACTGAGAGCAACATTTAATCATTCACTCTCGCAACTCTAGAAAATAAGTCTCTGTTGTTACATATCCACAAGGTCATGTTAGAACACATTATATCTGAAGGTGTTTAAATCTAATGGCAGTTTAAATGTGTGCTTTTAGCAATTATCAGAGAAATAGTTTCTTTCCGAAGACTGGCTAGCAATCAAGGCTACCAATACACGTATGCCTCCTCCTCAGTGTGACTTCGCTGGTGCAGTTTGAGGGAGTTTAAATGCGAGTAGGACTTGCCGCATTCTTCACAACTGTAAGGTTTCTCTCCAGTGTGCGAGCGCTGGTGGGATATCAGATGAGAGTTACAGTAGAAGCGTTTTCCACACTGTGGGCAGGTGTATGGTCTCTCTCCGGTGTGGATTCTTTGGTGGATCTTCAGATAGAAGCGCGTGGTAAAAGTCTTTCCGCACTGAGCGCAGCGTGAGCTTCTCTCTGCTGCACTGTCACCACGGTGATCTGAAACTGATGGAAGTGTGTGGTTAACGGTGCGATGGGAGAACTCTAATGTTCTGTACGGTTCTTCGACGTGGTGCTGTGAGTTTGGATCTTGTCTTTGGTTTGGTGAAACACCTGTGGCATGTTGCTCTGCTGAAGCATGAGAAGAT
This sequence comes from Chromobotia macracanthus, assembly GCA_036877525.1. Classification (NCBI taxonomy): domain Eukaryota; kingdom Metazoa; phylum Chordata; class Actinopteri; order Cypriniformes; family Botiidae; genus Chromobotia; species Chromobotia macracanthus. The sequence continues at coordinate 4,516,931 of JAZGTH010000003.1, forward strand.
ACGTCCAGACTGTGGGCTTCAGAGTTTAAAGGGAACTCCTCCAAAGCAGATGTATTCCAAATACCACTGGGCTTCATTTTACTTGTTAGGATAAACTCACCACCTGCAGAGTTAAGTGACTAATCACATTTAAGGACTACAGCATGTTATGGACGTTGTGTTCTAAATCACATTATGAAACACACAGTCCTGGGTGCTGATTGGTCGTTACAGTGTTCTAGCTGTGCTAATATACACAATAACACTTATGATGTCAATCACCTGGTCATTATCTACTGCGTATATCACTGCACACCAGCTATTAACCAATCTAGTCTACATGTCAGAAACTAAAGCTTCATGAATAGTTAAGGTTTTAATGAAAATTGCAGCTGTTTATGCAGAAATCTATTCCCTTCCTTCTAATTCATTTCTGACCAGACAACTTAGTTGGACTGGTGCTGATACAAGGTGGTCCCTCACCATCTCTAGAGGTTCTTTCTGTGCCAAAGCTGTCCAGATCTTCCACCTCTGGAGCCAATGCGGGACAAATAGCAGGAGACACTAAGAATAAAATCAGGAGAATGATATTTTGAATTGAATGATTATGTTTAAATTGGTAGGTGAAACCAAAATATAGAATATTTGAATATTACACAGGGCAGTCACAGAGAGCAGATATGTCGATGTATCTAATGTAAAACAGAAAATCACTATTATATTGTTTAAAGGTGTGCAGTAAATGTTTTACTCGCTGTGCTGTCCCACTGTCCATCCTCCATGTGTTCCTCTTTGATCTGAATGGATTTGATTCCATCTGTCTGTATTTGAGAATGCCAAAGAAACAAGAAAACATCATTTACATGATTAACAAGCTGTTGTAAAGCCAAATAACTAATATCTAATGAATAAAATAAGCCTTACATTGAGTGTGAACGTCGGTATAGAGGAATCGGCTGTGTGAGTCCCCGTATGTCCTTCATCATGGTTTTCACTCAACTTCACCAGGTCAAGGTTTACCTCTGATGAGAAAAAGCAAACGGTGTGAGACATTATCAAATGAAAACAACATACAGACAAAAACATTAAAGATAACAGCCCTGTCAAAAATATCAATCCTGTCACCATTCACTCTCAGCCTTGTTTTTACACTGTGTGACGTTTTCCTTTGGTCTGCTTGTGACAATAAAGTATAATAGCCCTCAATCCCCAAAATCAATGAAATGTAAGGAAATAAAACAGGATGGAAATCACTTTGGGGTGGCAAAGATCCTACTCGTCTGAGATGTGCACCCTTTAGACTTCATTTGGCTGCTGTGCGTTAAGTGTACAGCACCTCTCTGTCCGGTGTTATTGACTTGTATCCCCACTGAGCGCAGGTTCGGCTGGTTCTGTCGGGCTGATCTCAGTTCGCTCTCAGTGAACTGCAGCTTGACCAGCAGGGTCTCGACCTCCATCTGTCTGCGGCTCATCTCCTGCTCCACGGCTCGACTCATCTCCATCAGCGCGCATTTGGCGAACCTCTCGATGATCGACGCCAGCTGTGCGTGTATATCAGCAGATGTGGACATGCTGCTGTCGGATTTATCAGACGTTCAGTCTGTTGTTCAACTATTTATTATTATTATTATTATTATTATTATTATTATTATTATTATTATACGACTCCGCCGTTTTCTGGATGATAAATCTGCTAGCGGCCACGCACGTATCAACAATGTTTACACGAAACCGCTTCCTGCTGGATTGACGTCACCACCCGAAGGACCAATAGGAGCAGGCTTGTTGTTTCATTACCGTAAATCTTCGTTTAGAAGAGGCACAGGAAACGCGACAAGAAAGCAAAAGTAAACAATGACTTTATAAATTAGTTGAAGGTACAATCTGTATTGCCTTTGATTAAAAAGAATCAAAAGTCTGTTATTGACTAAGTACATAACAGATTTTAGGCGATCGATTTAGGTTTTCCCCGTTGCACAATATTAATTGATGATAATGGTTTATAATTGCAGATGGGGGATCGGATTTTCCGGGAAATGTCATGCTGACTTAAAGTAATACGTAATGTATAACATGCAATGTTATGTTTCAAACATGTTTCCTCTTGAAATAAAAACAGCACATCACACGTATAGAAACAAAACATTTATTTATGTAAATGAAACATTTATTTAATTGAAAAGGTACGTGTGTTAAATGCCTTAAACAATGCAGGTTTTGTAAAAGATACAAAATTATATATATAGTCTTAATGGATCGTATTATGTATTCTTTTTGTATTTGATCCCTGAGTTGCCTGTTATGTCCCTTTAAATGCGTTAATTAACAACAATTAAACCATTACAATCTTTACTGATAAACCTATAAAAACCTATAGTAATAACTATTATAAGATAAACTTATAATAATAAAAATGCTGATAAACAGCATTATTTAACACTAATACGTATTTAACACAAAGGGGTGGCCAATATGTAAACAAAAAATGTATCTGCAAAAGATAATAGTGATTTGAAACACTTATGAACTATACAAACATTTTAGTCCCATATTCAGGCTGTATATGTAAAAAAAAGGTTTATGAGAAACTTAGCAGGCCTATACTGAAAGAAATGTAGAATATTAAAGAGTATGAAATGGTTGGCACAGAATATTTTACGTTTGTGTAAATATATTGTGCCTCTCGTTATTTCTTACGTTGGTCAGTTTTCCCCTCCTCTTCCCTTTAATTCATCTTTCCTGCTCTCTCCCACTGTACTCCTGATAATCTGTCTGAACTCTCTCTGTCTCTGTTCCTCTTTACTGTGGCCCGAGCAACAGCTTCATCAAAACAGATGCTGATACCACTGTTCCTCTTCAGCTCTCTCTCTCCCTCCCTGTGGAGATCTTTTCTTGAAACTCTCCCAGCATCCCAAGTCCCCAGGCTGTCTCTCAGAGCCTCCCCCTCTTGCTTTTTTCCATCATCCTGACTCATTCCATCCACATTGGTGTCACTCAGCTGTTCACAGTTTTCTGCTGTTTCTTCCACTTGTTCTGCTTGTTTTTTATTTGCTATTTGCTTGTTGCTGTCTCTGTGTTCTTCTTCGCTGTGCTGTTGCTCTGATACCTCTTGTTTGAGACACTGATCTCTGTGCTGTTCCTCTGTTTCACTCTCTTTAACACACTGATCTCTGTGCTCTTCCTCTGCTTCACTCTGTTCAACACACTGATCTCTGTGCTGCGGAACTTTACCATCATGTTCTGTGTCCATGAACTGTGAGTGTCTGTTCTGCATTTCTGGGTCTCTGTGCTGAAGCTGTTTTCTGAGGGTGAGAGCAGTAAGTTTGGAGTTTTGAGGTTTGGGTGGGACAACTGGTACAGCTCTCACCTGGTGCTTCATGGGTGCTTTACGAGGAGCACGTTTAGGTGTGTTTGTTTTTCTCTCTGCAATGTGACTGTGTTCAGCTCTCTGCGGCAACTCCTCATCTGAGATAATGGATGACTCTTCATTTCTCTGCTCTTCCATCTCCCCCTTATCCATCTTTCCACATGAAATCTCATTTGGTTGATGCGTTAATGTGGAGCCATCATGATCATCTCCACATGAGATACTTTCTTTGTCTTCAACTGTCTCATCAGTTATTCCTTCACAAGAAGCATTTTCTTCAACTACAAGTGCAGAACTTTCATGATAACTGTCTGTATTTACATTCATGTCTTCCTCATTACCCTCAATGCTTCCTTCATTGCTTTCCTTTTCTATCTCAGTTTCCTCTAAACTGTTCTCTGTCTCATCTTCTTCTTGCTCTGCATTTTCTACAGATTCATCTTGTGCAGGTTCCTCCTGCTGTTCTTTTATATCTCCAGCTGTTTCATTAATGTTGTTCAGACACTCCTTTATCTCATGATCACCTTCCTCAGGACTCTCCCCTTTCTCCCTCCATGTTTCCTCATTCTCAGTAGTTTTAAACTGTGCTGGTTCTAATATTTTCTCCTCAACTTCCACAGTTTGCTTGCATTTCTCTTCCTCCTTTGTTTCATCTTCTTTTGGTTCCCTGATCTTCTCCTCACTCTCACTGATCGTTCTTTCATGTAAAATCATTTCTTCTTCCTTTGGTGGTTGATCGGTCTTCACATCATCTTGCATGGCCAATGAGGTGGAGTCTGTGGCAGTGACCTCATCAATGGTTATGATCACACTCGATGTGTTGTCTTGGAAAGCCTCAGTGTCCAGCATCTGCTGAGCTTCTACACCTGGAAACTGTATTGAGATGGGCTCATGGGCACTTACATTGGCTGTCTCTGTCTGGATGGGCTCTGGAGAAGAGGATATCGGGTCTGGCCCAAAATATGTGTCCTCTCCACTGTCTAGACTATCTTCTTCCCTGTATGAATGCAAAAGTAAAACATTACACAAACAATAGAAATTGAAAGAGTCAGTTCACCCAACAATAAGAAATGTCTTGTCTGTCTTGTCTGTCACAAATACATATTACTATAGAAAAGTTAGAATATTACATTATGTACCTTAAAGCTGCAATATTTAAATTCTAAACAATTGCTATAAAAACAAGCTACAAATGCTGCACCATCTACAGTACCCTCACATGCAATACAGTGGCCGGATCTTCTTCTTTGTGTTTACAGACGGACATTTGTACAAAACTGGACCCGACAGCCTGATCTGTCATGTGCCTGCTCAATAATTGATTTTTTTTTATTTGTAACCATAAAAATGATGGATTGCAGCTTTAAATGTATGGCAAAGACTGACTGATACATTTGTCCATGCAGGACAGAAGCTCATATGATTCTCAAACATGAGTAAATAATAGTACTTACATTATCATTTGTGTGTCATTCTCGTTCACATCCTCTGATTTGCTCTTCTCATTCTTCTCTTCACCCGAATGATGATGCTCCATCTTTGAATCTCCACTGAGACGCTCTTCTTTAACTAATTGGTCAAAAGCATCTGCACCCGTTACAAAACTGTCTGTCACTGTAGGAGAATCATTGTCTTCTGATTGGCTGATGGATTGCGGCTCTTTAATGTTCCTAGGAGGAATTATTATTTGTGTCTCATCTAAGCATTTTGATTGGTTGCTGGAGAGAGCATCTACATCACTGCTAGCAGAAGTGACAGCGGCAGTTTGTGTGTCTAACCAGGATAATCCTTGAAAATCTCGACTGGATGGCAGACTTTGACAAAACATGTCCTCATATTCAGAAGCTTTATCAGAATCTTCATCATCATCCTCATCAAGGCTGTACTCCTCATCAGATGATAATGACAGGGCAGGCATGAAGGGGCGGGACTTATAAGGTAAACTGTGTGATTTTCCGGAGAGGGGCTTGTGTATTAAGGGGGACGTGCTGATGTCACCTGGTGGCATTTCTAAGTCATTACCGTGGGTTTGCACTGGGCTGGAAATGTTTGTGCTTTCATCATCTTCCTCAACTTCCTCTTCAAAGGGCGGCTCAACTGAAAACTCAAGCTGGAAAACAGTAAGAAAATGAGAGATGTGTTCCAAACATTACCTACACAGAACTTAAGGCATCTTTGTTGTGTAAAAGCTAATTGAAACAGCAGAAGCAGCAAAATTAGAGTACCTTACATAATAGCTCATGTTGACCCAATTCTAAAAAGATTTTTTGTAGAGATTTTTTACATCATTCACTTTGACTGGCCACCTGTACAAAGTGGTTCACTGCCTCAGCCCGAGATGGCATATATATGTACAGTGTGTAGTTTTGCAATATATATGTGTGTGTTTGTGTGTGTGTGTATATATGTTAATATATGTATGTGTGTACTGTATGTTTATGTACATGATCCAGCTTAACATAGAAATTGTGCTGTTTTACAAGTATACAAGTATAATTTTACAATGGTAGTTTTTTCCTCTTATCAGAGTAACAAGTCATTAGCATAGCAACAGTTCATCTTACATCTATTTCCTGTGAGAGTCAGATGACTCACATGAGATGCGTTTCAGTTGGTGTTACCCATGAGGTTTCATTTCAGTTAAAATGCAGCCATAAAACTCAGCGGCCCATGTAGACAGTAGAGAACGGTTTGAAACAGATCCAAAGTAACTGTAATGGTTAACTTAATTCACACACATTTATAAACACACCTGGTTTGAAGCACAGCTGTCCATCAGATCCAGAAACCCAAAAGCATCTTGTACATCAATGGGGATCTCAGTAAACTCATCCCTCTGAGCTGACAGGTCTTGATGGAAGTGTCTTCTCATATCTGAGAACAAGTGAAAATGTGGCTCACAATACTTTTCTTAACAACTTTCTTCTAATGGTGTTATGTGATTTTTAAAAATATTTATAATCTGTTTATGCTTTATTTAGTGTTTGGTAGAAGGTTATATTAGGGTATGTTTTATTTTCTGTTTGTTATAAGGTTACATTAGGATATCCATGTACACTTGTTGCACAAAAAATGTCCCTTGGGGGACAAATAAACTTGAGAATTTTTTGAGAATTTCTTGAGAATTGTTTTTAAATAATCATTACATTGAGTTTTCAGTGAGATAAAGCCTCATCAGTTAGAACTATTGCATGAATGTCTTAATTAATATTTGATTCATATTCATTAGCCAAGCCCCCATCATTCAGATCATTCAGTCTTACCCATGTAATCCTCCTCTTCTGTATTCTCTTGGTTCTGTGGCGGCAGATCTTCTGCCTTTACTGTTACAGATCCCTGATCCTGCTCCTGATCCACATCTGCTTTCACTGCTTCTTCAGTACTAGGTGCATCTTTTTCCTCCAACATCTTCTTTGTAATCTGTGTTGTTGTCATCCCACAATCCACTTGATGTTCCATTCCTCCTCCGCTCTCTTTAACATTATCATCAGTTTTTTTCCCATCAGTGGACTTCCTGTCTGGCTCTGCACCTTTAACCTCCAGCCCTGTGCCCTCATCTTCCTCTGTTTCTGGCTGATCTGCCTCGGCATCTCCTTGCACGGTTTGTTCCTTCTCAGTCCATCCCCCATGCAGTACACCCAGAGCCAACCCAGACGTTATATGAAGTGGAACAGTAACTGAAAAAGGTCCAGATATGTGGATCCCAGCACGACGGTCAGCTTTTCTGTTCATTCCTGGCGACCTTGACATGCCCTGCGGTGACCCCTCAGCCCCACTGGCTCCGCCCCCTGAATCCAGACGATTGTAAGTGCCCGTAGTCCCACCACTTACCACGCTCACCTGTGCCCCGCCCGTGCGCCTGTACGTCACTGCATATCCACTAGATACACCCCCACTGACAGCTGCCATGCCCTCTGGGTTGCCCGACGACAGGACCAGAGCTGGAGGATGTTTTGAATCTGAGAAATATGAAGATAACAATAATGCCTTATAGCAGTAAAACCAGCTGGAACATGGTATTTTGTGTATATCTAATGTGCTGTTATGAAATTGTGTTACATGTATATCAGCATTGTATCAGCCATCAGCCTTTCTGCTCTGTATGTGAAGAATTTTTTTTAATACCTTCCGGTGCGAAAGGCCCTGAACTGAGAGAGTCCATGCTTTTGGCAGGTCTTAAAGATGTCTTCTCTTTATCTGTGAGTTTGAATAATATAGAGGCAGGAAAAATAGCAGAAACTTATATCTAGTATGTGAGAGACAAAGGGTTTGTTTTGAATAATCTGTTGACTTCATGGAAATGAATTTTTGAAATTAAGTCTTTCAGATCCTTGTACCTTTGGGACAGTATTTGCTCTTCTTGCGTGGATCATGAAGTTTCCCTCCCAAATTAAAGATGGATTTCCATTTTCTTCCTTTAAGAGAGCCCTTTCTCCTGAACAACACAGATGTTTGAGGTAACCGTGTAGATTCAACACGTTCAGTGAATCAGTGGAATAGAATAAAATATTGTTTTGAGAGGAATTATAGGTTAAGGAAAGGCAATGAAGTACAGGTATTCAATCACATATAGATAGTATGCAAATCAGTTTCATACTTGTCTGTGTTATCAATAATAGCATGGTATGGCCGCATGGGTGGGGGTCCGTCTCCAGGACTAAGGTTTCCTGAACAATGTAAGGGCAGGGACTTAAAGAAATGATCATCCTGATTGGCCAGTAACGCGGGTGAGGGGAGGGACTTCCGGCGCTCCCTGGCCAATCCTGTGTTGACATGAAGTTGGGGGACACATTAAAATCAACATGAGATGATTTTACGTGGATGAAATGTAAGGATGAAAAGTAATAAAAATGGCAGAAGGGATAAAACACCTGGAGCAGGGAAAAGTTCAGGCACATGTGTGAGAATAAACTCCACCACAATAGACTGAACTCGCACCTCCATAAACGCTGCCGTGCCATTAAAACCAGTCGACTCAATGTCCTTCGATCTGCAGAAAATGACACAAACATCACTTAATAACGAACACAATGAATGACAGATAACAAAGACCACACACACACATACACACACACACCTGAGGAGGTTTGGGGCCCAGACAATAGCCAGGTTTCTGGAATGCATGTTGGTCTGAGACGCGTATGTGGACATCTTCACCAGATGGCACATCAGATATTCCAGAGTTCTAGTAGAAGGTGAGTGTTAAATCACAGTGGGCATACAGTTTCAGACACTTCTGACCTGAGCTGAGAATCTTTCTGTGTTTACCTGTAGTGAGGGGCTGGCAAATCCTTCAGAACCTCTTTAATCTTTATCAGTCGCTCGTCCTCCAGTTGAACAGCCACTGCATCCTGAGAGAAAGAGAGAGAGAGAGAGAGAGAGAGAGAGAGAGAGAAGAAATTTTCTGCCAATTTTAAATAAATTAATTAAATGATTAAATTGAAAATTAGATTAAGCATTTCATTATATAAAACTAACATTTTCTGTTAAAATTAGCCTAATATTACCATTTAAATATTGTATTTATATAGAGCAAATATATTTATGCACTTATATATACATTTACAGATTGCCTTATAATACGAGACGGAAACACCTGAAGACTTACAGCGAAGCGGTCATAGAGTTCGTAAGTGAGCAGAGGGTTGGGAAGCTCTCGGAAATAAGCTTTACACAGAGAACTGACACAGTGAATGTCCTGCAGATAAACATCTTTATACAGGTCAGGAGTTCCTTCAGTGTCAAACTCACACCTGCAAGAAGTGACAGCGATTGTATTACTGTTGGCCATCAGAACAGAAACCTAGAAATGTCTTTAACAACCCTTGCTTTGATATATTCAATGTCTAATTCAATGACATTCTGACTTTTAAGTGTCTAGTGCTTCAGATTCTCCCTCACCTCAGCTTCTGAGTGTTGGACGAAACTCCAGACAGTCTGTAGATTCCATCAACGATTCCATATTCCTCAATAAATTCACTGCAGCTGCGTAAAACCTGAGGAACTGCTCGAGAGAGACACAAAGAGAGAGAGAGAGAGAAACAAAGTTTGATATGTTTCTATCAAATATCATATTACATTCAAAGCCAAAAACATGATTGTAGAATTGTCTCACTTTCTTGTGCAGTGGCGGACAGGTGCTCCTGCAGGTCACAGCCAAATACTTTATCTCTGTTTCCTCCTTTTCTCCGCCCCCTTCTCATGTTTTCTTCCTTTCTTTCTCCCTTTCAACATTCAGGTCTTCTGTGTATGCGTGTGTCTAAGCTGCTTTAATGAGCATTTGTATGAACCACAGATCTTAAAGCCCACATGATGTCTTCTGATGGTGTTGTATCAGTTTAACCTTGATTTACTGCACAGCTGAATTACATTGCGCATCCCCGTGTGCATGAATAGATGTTGTCCAGTGTGACAGGAGATAATAAATATACCTATACAAGACAAAACAAAGATATACGGTTTTATTACCCTTTGGAAATAATTAAAAACCAATGAAAGCTCTTGAGAGCATAAACTGAGTTTGGAGGCTCAAGATCTGATCTGAGCTTTGCTATCCACATTAATTCTACAGCTTTACAGTTATCTCATTTGATCTATAAGCTAGCAAAGATCACCTCTGAGAAATAATATTTTACTCTGGGTTTGCAAACACAGGAAATGCACAAGAAAAGGAGAAAACAAATGCAGGACAACATCTAAACATATGTTGTTCCAATAAAATAACTTTTTCAAACTTTTTAAAAGCAAAAAAAAGCAATATGAAGCCATATACTACTGATATGTTTGATTTTAGGTTAAAATTGCATGCTGTTTATGTTTTAGGTGGTTTATTAGCATATCCTTTATCCAAGGTTTATTAAATAATTTCTGCAGTACCCTATCAACAAATAAGCATATATAACCGGTTTGTAAAGTAATTATAAAACAATTACAAGTAGTCTGTTTAAACCGGTTTTAGATTAAGTATACTGACGCTGCTCTAGTTCTTCAGCACACTTAGTGTGATCAAAGATCTAATTATGTTCTGTGTGACGTTCTTTATTAAAGCACAGCAGATTCTTCTCAACATGAAAACTCAGTGCCAGCTCTGGGTCCTGCCACCCTGACACCATTTCCTCATCTTGGTTTATGAGTTTTGCAGCAGCTCGGGGCCACACCCTCAAACCCTCAAGATCCGTTGTTCTTGACATCCAGCCATAAGTAACGCAGAAGATTCAAATTCAATTTCTGTTTTGATTTGTGTATCACAAAGCCCCTGCGTTGAGATAAAAGTTCCAAAGTTTTGCGTTGTTTTCATGTTTGTCAGAATGACATTTTTTACCATGTTTCTTCCTCACGCACTCTTGCGGAAACGAGTGATCAGATCTGAAGGCCGTGACAGCATCACGCTAACATCATCAAATAAACTCAGACCTTCTGACTCTACACAACATGAGCAGGTAGAACCCAGTGACTGAACCATCCAGCATCTTTAGAGCAACTTGAAGAAAGACTTAAGATGCGAAACACAGAGAGAAATAAAGAAACATTGTGTTCCTACCTTCTCTTTGTACCGGCAGAAGCTTCAGTGCAAAACGTGTGACGCAAGAAACCACTAAACTTCCCTTAGTAACTTCCTGAGTCTTTGAGTTTCTTTCTGTGTTGATTCTCCATTTGTTATTGACGTGTTGATCTCAACCTCTATGGTGTGTTTGTGTTCACATACAAAAACAGCAAAAAACTAATAGCTCAAGTGAAGGGAAAGATGGATGTCTAAACACAAAGCACAGTGGAGATAACAGCATAGTGATGGGGTCAAATAGTACAACTTTAGAAAACGCTGGGTAATTTTCAACCCCTGGCTGGGTAAAATGTGATGGGTAAAAATGAGTAAAAAAAATCCAACCAGAAGTTGAAACAACCTAGTAATTTATAACCCAGATGTGTGTTCTGTCTATATCTTACCCAGCCATGGGTTGAAAATAACCCAGCATTTTTTAGAGTGTAACACAAAAGTCTTTTGATATATATGGTGGTACTAAATTATTACTATATTGGTGTACCACAATATTTACGGAAGGTACTTTAGTCAAGATTGAGCATGCTCAACCTTGGTACAACTTTGGTGTTTCGGACATGGTACCATGGAACAGTACCACTCTGGTATGATTTTTGAATACCACAAAAACACAACGTTACACTAATTTTAGTACCATGGTATTCATCACAGCTCCATGGTTTTACCAGCTGCTGCCATCACTTACAACAGAGTATCAACACATATCATGGTACATCCAAAAAGTATTGCATGGCACAAATACAAGACATTTTTGGATATCCACTATGATGTTACCAATTTTTTATAGAAGTAATTTATGTAGAATATAGGTATCTCTACACTTAAATCTCTACACAGCTATAAGTCACCTGTGCACATGCAATGTTATTCATTAAAGAAGAGTAGGTTTGTGTTGTAAGAGTCATTTGCCTTTTCTAAACCAATTTATTGGCCATTAAATTAGTATATTTACGGTAGAGCATCAGCGGAAACCCAAACCAACGCCAATGCAATAAACTGGAAGGCAAATGTTACTATGTGGTGATGATTTCTGTTTATCCTCTAGGGGGAGCCTGGTGGCTCAAAAATGCAGTCAACCAATTATGCTTTATAATTTAAAGATGCAATCCGTAATTTTTGAGGGTTTAAATGCACAGTCAGTTATTATGCAAGTATATGATAGATTTTTTGATTATAATAATAATATATATATATATATAGATTATAATTTGCCCTGTTGGGTCTGATTTCCCGGAAAACGGCTGTTTGGCTTCATTTGACATCAACAAACATAATGAAAGTACGTAAATAAACCTTTTTATTTATGATTTTATGTTTCAAGCAGAGATGGCGGTAGAAAAGCGAAATTTACGGATTGCAGCTTTAAGTCTCAGAGTTTTTCGTCACTACAGAAATGTATTTACTAAATAGCATACACGTTTAAATAGGTTAATCATGGTAATATATACTTGACATGCCAATGAACATCTGCCAAGCAATCTTTATAAAATGGACAATAAGAAACTCTTTTTACATGATTTATTGGAGCATTTAGTTTACAATACAGGACAGAAAAGGAACATGGTAATAACAATTAAAAAACAGCAATAGAAAAGGTAACAGTAACAATCACTTAAGACAGAAACAGAAAGGAATAGTAATTAATAAAGGGAATTAAAGAAAAGAGGAGAGAAGAAAGCATTTAAATAAAACATGTACACATCCGTTTAGTTGAAGAGTTTGTGGGCTGTGCAGAAAAAAGTGCTTTTTTGTTAAGATGAAATTGTAATCAAAACCATTTTATCTGTTAAACATGCACTTTTATCTGCATCCAAAAACACAAAACAACCTTTTTGGGAGTCACTGCAAAAGCATGTAGGACATCAGTTGAGATAAATGATAACATTTTTCAGATGCCCGATTTTGTTTTTTTTAACATTTAGAGATGCCCGATATAACGACATTAATAAACGATGAATTTATTCATTTAATGAATAAAAGAAAAGAAGTGATGAACCGTAACAGAGTTGTTACGTAGCCCCACAATTCCCGACCAATCAGAAACACCGCCTGGCTGCTTAAGCCCCGCCCATCTCGTAACCCGCCTCGTACGGCGCTTTCCGTGCAGCCCAATTCTTCTACACAGAAGAGGAAATGAATTACAAACAGCTGGACGTGCGATGACCTGCTTCTGTTTGCTTTTGTTCCCCGTTTTGCCTTCGACGTCGGTTCGTTTTAACAAGCACGATCGAGTGAATTAGCGGAGAAAAAGCGCAAAGATGTCGTACTGCTCTTTCCAGGCGCAGCTGGTGTCCATCATGGACGTTTTGGCCAAAGCGGCGGTAGCGGAGATCAACAGGCGCGTGGATGACAGCTGCGCAGTCATGAAGGTGGAGCTGCGCCGCAGCCGGAAGGACATCGATGCTCTGAAGAGGAAATGCGTGATGATGGAGAACGAGCTGAAGAGGGTCAAAGGACGGGGCAGAAGGAGAGGTCAGGGGTCGTCATTGCCCCGCAGTGGGGCAGTGTTACTCCTGTCGTCATGCGATGGGAATACCGTGTTGCTGAATGAAGTCGATTGTAAAAGCATTGCAGTGCAATGTTACTGCAATGAGAGCTGTCAAAAACATGGTGTTGCATATTGCATATATTGCATATTGCATATTGCATATTGCATTACCAGGGTCCTTCTGGATACTTTATGGTTAAGGTGATGTTTGTGTCATTGAGTTACTGGCTCTGGTTTTAACCATTGTTGTGGTTTCTGACACATCTTAGAAGGAGCACTCAAAGACTTTCAAAGGTTTTGATGCCAAAAGATAGACTTTATTATCAGAGACATAAAGCCGAGTTGGTCTGCAGAACAGCCGTTTGTGCCTGGTTGGGGAAGGGTCTTTATAAGAGTCTTCTCACGCAGACATGTCAAAATGAGTTAATGAAGGGTTCCCAGAGTCACTGTCTTCCTCCCTTGGGCCCTGAGCAATAACAAGAGATGTGCTTGCACAGTTAAATGTAGAGTAGAGCTATAATGGTAAAATAATTTGTACATGATTCCTTTATATTTTGGTTGTTTGTAGAGAAAGGGGTAGAGCATCATGTAAAAAGCACAAAGGTTGTGGCTTCGAGTTTCTTTTATAATTTGGCCACAGAACTAATACTGCACCATGATAGTACAAAGACAGTCATACGTCAGTCCACTAATTTTGTAGGTCATCAAATCAATTAAATATTTATTCAGTTGTGCTGTTCCCAATGTGTATCATTTTTTATCATTTCAAGAAAACAGTTCTATAAAATGATGCATATACATTATTGATACCCAGGCTGAATCAGGCTGGTCTTCTTATACTACACTTCAGTGTCAGTGCTAGTTACGTAATGTTATAGTGGTACAGTTTACAATACGTTTAAATTGATGCTGATCGTAAAAATTATATTTTTTCAGGACTTCACTTTATGCAATCAAATTTTTAGGCTTGAAGAGTTTTATTGGATTCCATTAAAACTGAATCTGAACATCGTAAACTTGCACATAGTCCTTAAAGGGGTTTAAAATAAATGTTTCAGATTATAACCGTCTTAAGATGTCTGATGTTTTTTTTTTAGTGTGGGTCAGTGGAACATCGGATATCCGGTATCCTACGTCACTCAGGACAGAGTGTGTGAGAGACGCCGATACGATCAGAAGTCACAATGAGAATCCAGAACAGATTCACATCCTCCAGGTGAGGAATAAAGATGTTCAGCCATAAACTTAGACTTCAGTTTACAACAGTGTTTCATTTGCATGTCACAAGCTGAAGTAATCAAAAAAAACATTAAAACTTTATGTCAATATGATCATTTGCAATATAAACTATTTATTAAAATGCTTGAAAAAAGACATCTGATACACACACAGCACTTTCTGTTCTGTAAATTTGACTGAACCGAGATTATTTAGGCAGTTTATAGCAACACTTTGGGTTTGAGTTTGATTCCATGTTGAACTAAATTTCATGATAATTAAATTTTAGTTATTCCTGATAACCATTTAATAATTAATAGCTGTTATTCAAGGAAATACTCGGTGTAGTAAGTCATTATTTTCTACATCAAGACTTAGTTTAAGTCTGTTTTCTAAGAAGGGAAAGACTTCACACTTTTTACATTTGATTCCATGAGTTTCTAAACTGAATTGTTGTGTTGTAGAATGTGCAGGTGCTGGATGATGGACTCAGAGGTCCAGTGATCAAAGAAGAAAGATGTGAAGAGGAGCCAGGCAGCACTGGAGGTGAGCAAACCTCAGATCTTCATCAGAACACTCAGCTCAGAATTAATACAACTAATAAATACATACTGTGTTTTGCTGGAATTTAGCAATTAAACATTTAGCTAAAAACAAGAAACCCTCCCTCATTTTGTTCTAACTTGTTTGAGTTTCAAGTGAAGAATGATCTATAACTAAAATCTTCAAAGATACATAAAGCAAAACTGAAGTACTATAAAGTTATCATAGCATAAGTATAAACATATGTATGTTCTATAAAAAACAGCACCATGAATGTTCTATTGTACATCTCTTGTTATCTTCCACAGAAGAAGACAGAATTTGAGATCAACATGAGGGACATTGAATGGTGACACTATATTGACATTTTTGGGTGAATTATGACTTTGTCTTTATTCTTTTTGTGTTAGGTGCAGTGAACGTTCCATTTGATCATGATGACCAGAATGTTCAGCACATCCAAACTCAGGAGAACATGGAGAGTCAAAATGCTCTTTTTGGAGATCCTGTGCAAAGGCCACATTTTATAGAAACACAGACTTGCACAGACCCTCCGGAGCCGGTGAAACTCAATGAAGAGTCTCTGGGACTCCAAGTCAAAGTGGAAAAAGATACTAAAGAAGAGGAAAGCTTGACAACGGAGGGACTTGAGTCCAGTGTGAGTTCAGATCACCTGAGGTATCCACTGTGGCCATCCGTCTCTGAACCGTCCCATGACAGCCAAAGAGAAAACGCAGATAGAACGTTTTCTACACCACAGCATTTACAAAACCCAGCCATCTTCTCCCAGATTGATGCCACAGAACCACCCAGAAATAATCTGCCTCCCGTTGAGGCAACACAGATGGAGCGTTACAGGTCCAGACAGGTCAACATAGAAGACCAGAACCGTTCAGCCTGGTGTGGAGAGAGCACACAGGAACTGGTTCACGTCACACATTCTGATAGGCTGAGTTCAGCTGGTGCAGTATACACGCATCACAGGATGCTGCCCACCGCGGTAAACATGCTACACAAACCTAACACGTCCACAAATGCATTTTCAGTACACGGTGGCCGTGGCACGCTCGGTGCCGTCCACCAGCAACGAGCTCACTGGCGATCAAGCAGGCATGTAGTAAAGCGGTTTAGCTGCTCATTTTGTGAAAAGTGCTTTAATCGACTCAGTCAGTTGAAGGAACATCTTCGCTGCCACACAGGTGAGAAACCGTTTACATGCGACCAATGCGGGCGCAGCTTCACCAAGCACTGTAACTTAATTCGGCACGCCGTGGTCCACAGTGGTGAGAAACCGTATCAGTGTACTCTCTGTGGGAGAAGTTTTACACAGAGATCCAGTCTGAAGTCACATGAAAAGACACACACAGGTGACTGGGACACAGCACACAGGTAACATCACCTGACGCCCGTACGGTCATCTGTATCACACACAGATCCGTCGATTACCAGGAGCAACTTTAAATTCATTTTTTGTTTATATTCATGTTGTGACTATTAAAAAGTTTGTTGCTGTATACTTTTCTACTATCAAATTGTATTTTTACATTTAATTTCCAGGTTGTATTGAACAGTGTGTGTTATGTGTGTAATTCAGGATTCGTCTGCATGATTTAATAAATACAAATGCTATCAGAAATGATTCGGTTTGTACTTTATAGGAACTTCTTCTGTCTTGTTCAAAAATGATGGAGGACATTTTCATTTTAAAGAATTACTGCTTTCCAAGTAATCTTAACTCTGCAAACGGATTAAGAATTGTAATTCTTAATAGATGCAATTGCATGTAAATGTTGTCTGGGCTGGTAACTAAACAGCTGTAGGTTCAAATTCTTCAAGGGTCAATTCACGTGGCACTATTGTGTTCTTCAGTAAAGGAAAGGCCAAGTATGGTAACCCAGGCTCAGAGTTTGTCTTCTGCATTTAACCAATCCAAGTTAGTACACACACATTAGGAGCAGCGAGTACTTAACAGATACATCTGGAGCAGTGAGCAGCTGTTTACTGCAGGGCCGGAAAGCAATTGGGGGCAAGATGCCTTGCTCAAGGGCATTGCAGTTGTTTCCTGCTGGCATTGGCAACTGAACCAACATTGTTTAAAGCAGGAAACTTTATTAAATTGTAGGTCAATATAGGAGATAATCAACTACATGACTAATTGCTACACTTTACTAAAAGTATCGAGGTAAAATCACAGTAATGGTATCAGGTGGTTAGCTAATTCTATGGTATTTTCACGGTTTTATCATGGTTTCATATTATCAGATAAGAACAACATGGAACATTATTATAAAGTATGCCATGGTACGAAATGCACACCATATTCATGTAACATGGTATATACATGGTAATGCTTCAAAAGTATAGTGGTAATACCATAGAGTTTGTACAAAGCAGTATACTTTTGTAACATAAATAAACATAACATGTTTATACCTTTGTACAACCTAAACTAAATGATTTTATGTCTAGTCTACTACTTCCAAAATGTTTATTAAATAATGTCAGCGATCTGCATAACAGGCCTTTTCATTTTAAAGCTGCAATCCGTAATGTTAAAAATGAACAAACATCTAACAAAATTAAACAAGTGTATTACAGATGAGTTTCATCTCCTTACCTTACCCTGATTCCCAACAAGCTGAATTTATCATTTGAGCTGTCGGGTCCGATTTCACCGGAAATGCAAGTGCAGCTTCTTTTGACTTGGTTTGGCTTCATTGAAAAGCACGTAGATTAACATGCAATTTTACATTCAAACAGAGATGACGGTAGAGAGGCGAAAGTTGTTTCCAGCACCATTTTTTTAGTGGCGCGTTTTCTACCATCTTTACGGTAACTGCCGCACAAGCCGGAAGTAAATAGACGTCTGCGGATCTCCCACGAAACGCTTCATTCAGCAGACGGTCAGTGAGTTTTCTCTGTGTGATGTGCGTTTAACTGACTGATCTGAGAGGAAAGATGTCCAGCAGTGTGTTGTTTCAGAGCAGACTGAAGTGTGTGATCGAGTCCGCCGTGTCAGAGATCATCAAGCTTCATGAGGATGGAGTGATGCTGATGCGACTGGAGATCAACCAGAGAGACGCGGAGATCGAGATGCTGAAGATGAAACTGGCTTCAGTGGAGAAAACACTGCAGTGTGTCAGAGACAGAGACCTGACTGCACCGGGTAAATAAGTCAACTTCCCTACTGATTAACAACCCCATTCAGGTGGTTTAAGGCATAAACTGCCTTAACCATTTTATTGATGTGTGTAAGTGGCTGTTGAGATGCTGTCTGGTAGTGCTTAAGCTCTAATCCTGCCTAAAAACTGCAAAAATACTCCCCATCCCTTAAAACTTACTAAATGTGATGGTGTCATTGAGGAATACCAGTTTATATACACATATGTTCAAAGATAAAAAGCCCAATAACAAAACACGTACATTTGAAAGGTGCTTTAAAATGAACCTTTAAAGTTTAAAGGACAAACTTTTTTTGAGATTTTATGTGTCAAAATATGCAATTTGCACATGCTAAGATTCTCAGACTGGTATATACACCATAATCTATTATTTTATTATTTTTAATAAGTCTAAGAAACAAATTTAAAAGGGAAATAGCTTAATATTAGTATTATGTTAATATTATTGTTAATACTAAGCGGGTTCCTGTAGCTCAGCGGTAGATCGGCGCAAAAGATCATGGGTTCGATTCCCAGGAAACACTTAAGCATCTGCCAAATGTAAATATTATTTTTACATGTTTAGCATTAAGGTCAAAAGGAAAATCAATCTGAACAGAATACGAGGGTTTAGAAATGCACCCAGTTGAGTAGAACGTACTGGACAATCTGTGATGATGTGCTGCTCACATAATCACAAACACTTGTGAACACCTAAAATCACATAAAATTAAATTCCTAAAGTAAGAATAGCAAGGTATTACCATGATATATGTCAAAATGTACTTTTTAAAACATGTATGTTAGTGTTGTATTAGCCTAATGTTATCTCCTTTGTGCTGTCTCCAGGGCATCTCGGGTGCAGTAATGGGGCAATTCAAAAACCCTTTTCACATTCTCAGCTTGATATAAGCCTAGAAAACCAGCAGAGAGACGCTGATGCAGGAAGCAACACTGAGGAGACCTGCTGTGGAGAAGCACAAACACAGATCCAGTGTGAAGATGGACAGGACGTGCTCATCTCTGAACATCTAAACCATGACAATGACTGTGGACTACAGCTGGAGACAAAAGCTGAGCAGAAGTCTGAAATCCCAGAACTGCACCATCAGGAGCCCACAGAATGTGACCCACAGTCGTGGTGTTCTGATGATGGAGTCAGTACCATCGAACCCACAACGGATCCACACTGCTCATTTATGACCGCAAAAGCAGATGCGTCTGCTGGAGGAAGGTCATCCATCGGCAGTGGACAAACTTCAAACTCCATCGACTTTGAGTCGGTAATCCAGAATGCAACAGAACCGCTTTGGGCTGACAGAACTGAACTGGACTTCATCAGAACACATCAGCAGAAACATACCATGGCACCTCAAAGCGCATCATTTCACAACCACACTCACAGTAACGCAACCAGATGTGCATTTACTGCAAGCACTCTGGGAACGAGACTAGAGAAATCTGCGCACAGGAGAGAAACGGTGCGGGAGAAATGGTTCATCTGTTCGTTCTGTGGCAAGAGTTTCGACCGCTTCAGTCACCTGCAAATGCACCAGCGCATTCACACCGGAGAGAAACCGTTCCGCTGCATAACCTGCGGTAAAAACTTCTCCCAGCAGAGCAACCTGCGCACACACCAGAAGATCCACCGCAAGCCGCGGATAAACACAGCAGCTCTCTGACGAAAAGCTGCCGAACCATTATTGTGAAATTAAACATTTTTATAGTTTCACGTGTCTTTCTCTGAGAGCTGGAATTTGTTTTGTGCCTTTTTTATAAACTTCTACAGTTTCCAAAGACTTAAACCACAGTCAATGAATTTCTGTATATTTATTGTATTTTAACATTTAATAAAATACTTAACAGGTCAACTATATTTGTTTGAATAAACACATACAAACACTTTAAATATAATGTTGCCATTAGAATATACACAAAAATCTCTACTTCAGGTTTGTGATTGGAAGTGTTTCCGTCTCAAATTAACACAATCACATGCCATTACAATATTGTACAGTTATTATAATATTGCTTTAAAACAGTAGTGCAATAATGTAAAGAAATACAGTGTTGTAGTTTCTGTAAATACTAAAGAAAAAACAGTAAATATAAAAGTCCTAAAATAGTCTAACAGATTTTTCATTGTAGGAATCAGGTAACTGTTTAGTCCAGTTTCTGTGAATGTATTTGTTTTCAGAAGTTCAAAGTTTGCTTATAGTAACATATATTCCTGGATTTATACGATTTACTGTTACTACAGTAAAACTGTAGTAACTTGGTATTAAGCACCACCATCATTAAAACCATCAGGTGTTCACAGATTTTCAACTGTCATCGGCCATGATGTTTTATCATTAAATAGAATGACATATAAAGATGGTGCTGTAGATTTATAACTGAGGTTTAGCAGTAATCAGAGTGCTTTGAACAACATCACACTGAATGGTTATAAGATCGTTCCATTTAAATGGATGCCGTCCATTATAGTGTTTAACAAAATCACAAAAAGCTTCTGGGTTAGACAGTGGAACAGGCGACACATTTTCATTTGTTATGATTTTACAGTAAAAACAGTAAGTGGTACTTTGGGCAATGTAATGTTTTCCAGCAGGTTGTAATATTTTTTAACAGAACCATAAATTACACCTCAGGCCAGAAAAACAGATATTTCAACAGTAATTATTACTTCGGAATAAAAAAAAAGATCTCTTCCCAAATTGTCAAATATAATAAAGATTAGAAAATCTAATCTAATCTATATCTAATAGCCAGTTACTACAAATACAATTTGTATAAACCTTCTATTCTCAACCTTTCCCCAAACCAAAAATTATAAAGCCAATAATGGAGTAATTGTCCATTTACAATTGTAAGGACTTCACACAGTGTAAACTAACATGTCTTGTAGCACTTCAGTAATCTCACATCTGGACTGTTGTTCACATCTGAACATGCTAGTTTTAAAGGGAGGGTCGGCAGAGCTTGACAGGCAGAAAAAAAAATTTAAAGTCGGGGTCTTTCTTGGTAAAATTTTTTTTTTTTTTTTTTTTTTTTTTTTTTTATTTTGGTTTTTTTTTGTTGTGGGGGGGAGAAAAAAAAAAAAGACTTTAACCAGCATAAAAAAAAACCTACCCTGCCTTTTTAATAGCCATTTCTGCAGCAGTAGAGGCAGAGCTACACAAACAATGACGTTCCCAGACAGATTTTCCAAACTCTTCTCCTGCCCCCTACATGTGCAACAGACAGTCCCACCCCAAACTTAATGACATTACAGATCCCTTAAACAGATGAATGTTTTAAAAGCATCAGATTCAGTCTTTACACTCTTCAGGAAGTCAAATAACCAATGACTCACTGTGGCACTGCACATTCAACTGGCAAACAAAGTATTTTAACATCCAAAGAACACCTATATTACTTTTTGTCTTGGCACTGTGTTATGAGTACAGAGGTAGACTGTGTCTAAAACAAGCAAAATGTACAATCAACAGTATGACGCACAGAAGTGATTCTTCGTCTCTGTTGTCTGTTGAGTTCACATGTCAGTACTGAACTGAGTCTCTTTGAAGCTGACAGTTCTCATATATAATCCAGTGTGTGACTGCTGTTGAAATTCCACAGTTCCATCACATCATATATAAAAACTCCTCCATCTTATAATTACAGTCTCCACATTCTGCCAAACATTGCTTGAGTTCAGCAGAAAAATTCAAATCATATGCATCTGGCATGAGGATGAGGAAAAGGTTTATTTTAGAACACAATTGTCACTACAAATGATCCGTTATCCGTCCTGAGATTAAAATGTCAGTTTGTGTTCTGGGATGCCGTAGTGTATTAGTTCACTTGTCGTCGTGGGTGTAATATAATGGCATTAGCATTTGCCTTTGGAGTGAGTACACCATTACTACAGTGAAAGTAGTTGGAAATGGCCTCAGATAACTGATAAGAGTTTACAGTACAACTTCCTTCCTCTCCTTCAGGTATTCTGTCTGTCTGCATCGCTGTGTCCCTCTCAACATGTTCCTGTCTCTGAATCTCTTTACGAGAACAATGATTCCAGCCTTCTCCAGCTGCCTCCACATCTGCAGTGGGACAGGAGATCATAGATGGAGGAGGAGAACTCTGGTCCCTGTGAAGCCCAGAATCCTGAAGACCAGGAACATTTACAATTGAAAACAAAACTGACCCCGTTTACTTTGTTCATTTTAACCAATCTCACACACATATACCCATACACTGATACCCCCTCAACCACACATACACACACACACAGACACACATGATGTCTACAGATTCTCACCAGAGACACATTACTGGACTTCACAAAAGACTCGACTCTTCGCCTGCGCTCTTTATTCTCTTCTTCTATTTCTCTCAGTTTCTTACTGGTTCGCTCAGGCCGGTATGATGTATAGATCGCAGGACGTCCGAGACTGTCATACTCACCGTTGCGACCTCTGGGTTCACTTAGTGTAGAGTGATCCTGCAGACAGACACACAAAAACAGGGTTTTGTTCTGGCCACAACATCAAACTGCACACATTTCATGTTTAATGGGGACATTCCATAGACATAATGGTTTATATACTGTATATTCTATCCCCTACACTAACCCTACCCCTAAACCTAACCATCACAAAAAACTTTCTGCTATTTTAAATTTTCTGTGATTTATAAGCTTGTTTGCTGATGGGGACCAAATATGTACCCACAACATCAAAATTTACTAGTATTACTACACTTACACACACACACACAAACTCACCTCTACTGATATAACACTGTTCCTCATGATTCCATCCATGTGAATCAATGATCTTTCTTCAGCCTAGAAGCATTAAATAAAGGAGTTGAATCTCTTACATTGACGAAACGGTAAATTACAGCTCTAAAGGATGGTGTTTGCTTTTAATAATTGACTCATTTTTCCGTTTGTAAAAACTGAATGAAGTTTAGAAATAACAGAGTTTTGTGCATGTCTCAGGTGATGTGTTTGTGACGGCATACATTTATTCTGGGGTCAGAGTTGAGTCTCCTCATGGAAACCTGCCGCGAGAGGCTGATCATCTCTTCCCTGACATCACACAACACACTTCCGCATGAATAAAGATGATCTGAAAATCTTATTTCTGGCATATTCTCTCATATACTTTGTACGCTGTTTCTTAAACCAAAAGGTCCAAAACTCACGTTCGCGCGCTCAGTGCCCTTTTCAGCTTCCGGTTCTTGCGTCTCAGGTGACAGTTCACGAAAATGATGGCGATCACTATGACTACCACCACACCTCCTGCCACAGACGCACCTAAAACCATCAGCAGGGTCTCCGGATGAGTCTTAATAACGGTGGCAAAGTCATTCATATGGCCTATAAACAGACATAAAACAACAATAGTACGAATGTCTTTGGGTTAATCTCAGTGATCACCACATGAGGGCAACATAATGAATGTTGAGTAAATGAACATGGTCAGTGAATTTCAGGTGATTTTTGTTGGATTTCCATGACTGTAATATAAATGTACACAAAACTGCAGAAGTCATGGAACAAGTTCAAATAAAAGACTTGTTTGGTAACAACCAAAAGCACAAACCTTCAGAGGAAATGATACAGATCAAAACATAAAGGCAGAAATGTTTCCTGAATCAAATATCCTTGTGTTATTTTAAGCACATTTTCTGCTGCCACAGATGATTATTAGTTTATTGTTTATCCACAAATACACACTGCTGGGAATTCAGGACAGAAAACAATCAGACATAACAGCAATACACTTTCCAGAAAGCTAAGAAAGAATAAGAAACTGCTCTGTGCTGGATATTTTTGTTTGGTACAGAGAACGCCGCAGTACACGCTGGTGTGGGCCCAGCAATTGCTCATCACTCTTTTAACATCTGAAACAGAATTAATCATTGACCAAAACCTAAAATACATACTAATAAAGCAGAACTGTGAAACCCAAACTTTAAAAATAAGAAAGAAACCTCTAGAAGAGTTCTGTGGGAAACAAGTGTGGTTATGTGAGTCAGTCAGTGCAGTAAAAAGTCTTTTTAAGGCTTTGTTTTTAATTTAATTGTTTCTTACTTTCAATGTCCACTTTAAACTCTGACTTGACAACTCCCATACTGTTTGCTGTGTGGCACACATACACCCCCTCATCCGTCATGTTCAGAGGACGTCTGAAGGTGAGTTTGTTTTCCTGAACTAACACCCCCTCCGGCAAACCTCCATCCTTCCTAAATCCCAAAGACAACAGATCACAGATATAACAAGTTTGTAATATGTATTATTCACAAATCAACCTGTCACATTTTTGCAGTAATTGTTTTTACATGAACTATGACATCACTTCAGTAATCTGCTTTCCTGAAACACTTAACATGTTCTATGGTTCTGTGTGTTGGGGTGTCTCTTGCCTTTTTAATTTAACTGATGATGAATATACCCACTAATGAAGTGTAATAAAATCCAACAAATAGCTGAACCCAGTATGGTTTTAGTCTAGTGTCAGCATCCACAAATCCCCAAAATCCTGCATTTTTATCACTACCTCTTTAACTAGCTCTGGTTGTAAACCCCACAACTATCAGACAAACACCCTCGGACAGCTGTGGTTCCTAGACACACCCCGATACTGACACACACACACACACACACACACACACACACACACACACACACACACACACACACACACACACACACACACACACACACACACACACACACACACACACACACACACACACACACAAGCATTCCACGGGCACAGAGGGGCTCTGATGGTTGTAGCAACGCCAAACGACACATTAAAAAGTTCTTGGGTTTCTGACTAACTCTCTTTGTCTCTGTAATTATCATCCGAGTATCATGTGACCATTACAGGCTGTTATACAAGAAGAAAAACTCTATTCAGACAGTGTTCATCAAATGAATCCGTTCATATTACAGCCTCTGCAACTATCCAGCATTAATGTAACCATGTATGGGGCAAAGAAAACTGAGTGATTAATATACAGTGTTATATTAGAAGAACTGCACTGAATAAATCTGTTACAGAATCTTCACTGGTTTATGCGACACAAACTGGTGGTTGCCAGGGTGACTACTATGTGGTTGCTAGGGCCTCTCAGTGGTCGTTTACACTTTGCTATGTGTTAGCTAGCACAGGGTCTTCTGTAGCACAAACTCCACAAAATGAGTTTCTGCTGAAGTTTTTTAATTTTGATGAGCTATAGTAGTAAAGAAACTTTTAACCTTAGTAACACCATTAATAAATACAGTCTAGTTAATCACATGCATCTTAGTTAACACTCTGCATCTTTAATCAAATGTATAGCCTGTATTTCTGTGTCAGTTAAAACAACAATTACAGGACAGAACGGTTATTTAGGGCTTATGAAGTGTCTGGATACACCCCATCCTCAACAGACAGCTCAATTTCTCTTCCTTCTTTCTTTTTTTTTTGGGGGAAATGCTCCTGTTGGTCCGATACTCTCAGGTTGCAACGTGACACTAAGTCTTTTATTTTCGACTGAATGGAGCATGTGAACATGCATGGCTGCAGTTCAGAGCCCTTTGTGAGTGAGATAGACTACAGAAGGAAACAGGGTGTGGATGAAAAACTGCATGTTTTTGTAAAGATGTAAGATTTTACCATACTGAACTGTGAAAAAAAAAAGCCGTCCTCTGATTGGTCGGTTTTATGCAATGTGCGTGCACACAGTTTTTAATCTAACCACCAGGAAACAAAGTCCACAGACACTGACATGAGCACTTGTCGCTGGATCTGTTTGGTAGATTAAGATCTTAAAAAAACACTCAGAGCAAACTGTCATATTCCAGTTTATCTATATGTCTTATTTTCAGATAAACAAAAATTTCCCACAAAGTTTACACATATTTCTACAGATTATTGTTTCCTGTACAACCGAAGTGTGTTTTTTTTTTGTTTTTGAATTATTTTTATATGAATTATTTGCTATTACTATTTCAGATTTACCCTTTCTTAAAATTAGAAACAAAATGAAAGAAGTAACTGTGATTTGTGCCTTTAAATGTGGCTCATCTCTGATGTCAGAGGGTGTCTGATGTCAGAGGGTCTCTGATGTCAGAGGGTCTCTGAATTGTGGAAGTTTTGTCAATAAGGGGTTTCTTTATTTTATGCCATTATTAAACATCTTCAAAGATGAGGTGATACCTGGTCCAAGTGATGTTTTGTGGCTGTGGGTTTCCTTTGACTGTACATCTGAGTTCTGCTCCTGTCTGGCCTAACCTCCAGGAACCTGCAGCTTCAATCTCTGCATCTGGTGGAACTAAAACACACACAAGTGGCATCAGCATGGATCTACGATGCAATAAACTGCTCTTGCAATAATCTGCTCATTTTTGCACGTTAAAGGGTTAATTCACCTTGAAATGAATTTAAAAAGAAAATGTTACCTTCATTTACTCACCCACACCCCAACCCACCCCAAAAATGAATTAAATAGCAGTTGTCATAATTACTTTATGCGCTATATACAAAGTGAATAGCTTTGTGTGAAACTCAGAGTTAAGTCATTACAAAGATTACAGAGTAAACAATATGCAGCAGTTCTGTTACTATGAATGGGGAAAAATGCAAAGCTTAATTTGGCTACTATGGCGAATGAAATACTGCCTTCTAGTAGAAAGAGCCAATCACTAAACAGTAACATTCTCTGGGGACGGGCTCTCTAAAAAATGTTGCAAGGGGCCTTTGTGCATGTCCAGTACCTGAAGCAATCTGCACAAACTTGTTTTTGTAGCACGATTTGAACTTAAGAAACAGATTTATCAGCACAGCTGATGTCAGGTTTAACTGACTGATTTAAGTGGATAGGACTTGGTCTTATATGACTAAAATAGCTGCCCAGAGGTGTTGCAAAGATGGCCGCACAATGGCCTTCCTTAAGGGACTTTGGCCATAATTTACTGAAAATTTTTTGAATCTCATGATCATTAATCTGGAGCACAGACTGCAGTTACACATGCCAGATGTTCTGCTTTGATATTTAAGACTAAGTAAAACTCGACAGATTTTGTATTGTACTTACAGTGCACAATCACATTGTTTTGAAGTCTCCGGGGCTCATCTAGAGCTGGATGCCACACTAGACAGTCCAGGCGATGGCCGTTCATGCTGCGTAATGGGTGCAGAAAGAATTGCGCAGTTACGACTCCATCCTCTCCGGTTCGATTCTGTGACTGTCCGGGGATGTCGGTGTCCCAGGACAAGCGTGAAGGCGGGTGGGCAACCGAACGACAGGAAGCTGCCATACGAAATGACTGACCCTCCTGTAAGACCACTGGCTCCAGAGAGGAGATTGGTAAAACTGGGACAGATGAATGTATAGAGGAAGTTTAAGTACAGGAAAATAAGGAAAATCCATTGATTGGTTAAAAAAGATGACCTTACTCCAGACGGAGACGCTAATTTGTCTTTCAAAGTTTCCGGAGGGGAAGGTGGAAATGTGGCAGGTGTATGTGGCCTGATCCACCTTCTTTGTGTTTAGAATCAACAGTGTTGAATCCACGGTTGGTTCAGAACTCTCAAACTGGACACGGTTCACAAAATCAGGCGACGCTAAAATAAACAAACATACAGTTTCAAGAAGAAGAACTACTTGAAATGCAACTTGATCTTTACACTTCCTAAGAAGGAGTGCTGGTTTCTAGATTGTTTACTGACTCGGGTCTCTGTGATATTCAACCCTGATACCTTCAGAAAATAG